>CM029437.1:59355382-59853565 GCA_017140255.1 Eucalyptus paniculata subsp. matutina
CGATTGGATGAATTATGAAATGTACTGACGTGCAGGAAAGTACTGAGGTGGGGTAAGTCTTCTATCCTATTTGTGAGGCTAGAGCACCCTGGAGGCATATTTTCTTCCTAATCGGGTCTTAAAGGGTAGGACTCGCTGAGACATTGTCTCATCCCGGTTGTGGGATAATATTTTCAAGTCCTTAGATGGCGGTCGTGGAGGACTCAAAGCCATGGACATTTCTGGAGGTGAAGACTAAGAATCGGCGAGCGTGTCTGACAAGTTGGTCATAGGACAGTTCCCTAGTTGTTGAGCTTGTCTATTTTGTAGACAATTTAGTGTTGTATATAAACATATGTGTTTATAAGAAGGCTTGTTTGGTTGTGATTGATTGCCTGCTTTTCTATCTCAAGTTAAATGCTGTCAGGGGACTTGTTTCGCTTCCGCATGTGCAATAAAAATGAATGGGTCGGCGACATGTCCTGGGAAGTCGCATTTCTATCGATTGCGGTGGGATGTGCACATGCTCGAGATTCGGGGCGTGACATCTGGTGAGTCTTTTGCCTCCCGTCGAGTGACAGCATGCACCCTTATTTGCACTAGGGGGCTGTTCCAAATACCCCACTATGCAATTTGCAACGCATTCTCTCTGCTCTATCTCATCGACGACAGTGACGGCAATTGTTGTAGTTCCATCTGCTTGCGCAAATAGTTTCTAGCCAGGTGACCTTACTGGTTATACTCAAAACAAGCACCTGTCTTAAAATGACAAGGGGCCGATCCATGTCGCCTTCCATAGAAGCAACACACGACATTCTGGTTTGATGCTGACCTTACAATTCTACTCACCCGGTTGGGATGAATGGGGTGCTTTCCTGTAGTGATCAGTTTCTTCCCAAACCAATTTCCATCTCTGCTTGAACTGAATCGCAATCTAGATGCGGTGGCTTGCTCCCCGATCACAATTCCAAGTCGAGCCTCAACAAGTGCGGCAACAACAGCGGTTACAACATTGGCGGCAACAGTGACAATGGCAACAACGGTGGCTTAGCCCTGTGCTTATTGGCCCATCAAGTTCCCAAGGGTCACTAGCACATGTACGATCCCATCGATTCTAGGATCACCAAGTGTTGCTACACCAACACCTACCTGCAGTGGTGTTAATCAACTTGCGCTAGCCTGAGCAAACGCTCTACCTCAACCACCTCGGGCACCAATCCTTGTCAGCATTCTACCCCAAGTCATAAAGGCTACAACCATTTTACTAGGAGTCCTCTGCTCCTAATCACTCATTATGTAAGGTTCCTACAAAAACCTATTTTCCAATTCCACATAGAATTAGAAGCTGAGCGATCACCACAAACAAGCTACCAATCAGCTATCAATCAGCATGATTAAAAGGTATTTCCTATTAACTAACCCATAAATCTTCGCACCTTATCACTCCAACTATCGACCAGCTATGATACCACTCCAGGCGAGGATGTCACGCCTCAATCCTCGAGTGCATGCCCATCTCTCGGTGGTCGATAAATTTGCGATGTCCTAGGACGCATCGCTGACCCAATCATTTTAATGTGCATGCAGAAGCGAATTACTAATCCCCTGACCACAATAGACGTGGGATAGAAAAGCAGGATAACCAATTTCAAATCAAACACTTTTTAAAAACAATCTGGTTTACAAACGGAGGCCAACTTTAGGGTCTAAGTACAGGAGGTCTATCTCCAAAAAGAACTTCTAAGCCACCCATGCTCCTGACCCTTCTACCTCAAGCTCCAGGTTCTTCACACTAGGGCCCTGAAAAGTTAAGCCCACAACAGAATGAGACAATGTCTCAGCAAGTTCACCCCCTAAACTCCGACTAGGAAGGAAATACGCCTAAAGGGAGTCTATGCACACACAAGACAAAGGACTTACCTTACCTTAGTTCCTTCATGCACATCAGTATAAATCATACACTCAATTAACTCAATTCAAATCATTGATCGATTGATCCACTTGATTCGACACCATCAATGCCGTCTATGAACTCAATCGATTCAATCATTGCTCACCCAAGTTGAAATATATGGTATAGCTGTGAAAGCTAGTATGAACACCTAGAGGGGGTAAATAGATGTATAAAATAAACCTTGGCAAATATATGCGGAATAAAATAAACTTCGAGTAAAACAAAGGAGCTAGGGAAGAGAATAAGAACACAAGATTTATAGTGGTTCGGCTTAATCCAAGCCTACGTCCACTCTCCCACGATAACAGCCTTCTTGGCTGAATTCCACTATGCAATCAATAAGAGATTACAACTTCGAGTGCAAACACTTAGTAGTAGATCACACTATCTCACTAAGTCACTCTTTTGGTATTTCTCTCACGATCACAAACGTTTAAGCTCTCAAGAGACAAGTATATGATCAAAAGTCGCTCAGACTTTGGAATTATAAATTCTACGCTCCATCTCTTATTTGTTCATCGATCCATGATCTCTTTAAATACTCCTCCACTTCCAAACTAGCCGTTGGACAGTATCCCAGAGAATCGTTTTCCAATATACCCATTGGACAGCTCTGTATCTAGAAGATTTGGTAGCCGTTGAGTGACAAATGTAAAATCCCAAATTGATTCCGATCGCTCATACAAACGAAATCTTGGTTTCCATAAGTAAAGCTTCTTCGTATAGAAAGTTCTTGTCTTCAAGATCCAATCGTCAATCAATTAGATTGAATCAATCAAATCAATCTTGATGTGGAATCCAAACCAGATCACTAGCCGTTATATGACTGGGTTTGAGTTACGATCTGTCGAGTCTTGATGTAAAGTTTGAGAGCAATAGACTTTACAATCTGAGTCTGAGTGCGATAGACTTTGCAATCTGAGTTTGAACATATTTTGCTTTTGAACAGATTTAGCTTTAAGGTCTGTACCCAGTTCAGCTTCAGCATAGAGTCTATCTTCTAGTTTAGATTCAACATAGAGTCTGTCTTCTGATTCAGCTTCAGCATAGAGTCTGTCTTCTGGTTCAGCTTCAGCATAGAGTCTGGAATTAGTCAGAGTTGACAGAATTCTGATGTAGAACAGACTTTGACACTAAAGTCTGGCAGTCTTCAGACTTTGAGTCTTGAGTCCGGCAGTCTTCAGACTTTGACATAGAAGTTTGGAAATCTTCTAAATATACTTTGGACATATGTTACGTTCAGTCTTCTGGCCGTCTTCTGACTTTGATAATATCCTCTACATGTTCTATCATCTGCATGGTCTATTACTTAACCATCAAACATGTTAATAGCCTTTGATTTATTTTGTCATATTCAAAACATCATAAGGGATTTCCCTAACAATAGCTCACCAAGGCTGATAGATATTATTATTGCTCACCAAAGCTCCTATATAATATTGCTCGGCGAAGTTGCTATATAATATTGCTCACCAAAGCTACTATAAAATATTACTCATCGAAACTGCTATATAATATTGCTCACCGAAGCTGCCATAAAATATTGCTCGCCGAAGCTGTTATATAATATATGCTGCTTGTGCAAGCTGTCATATCAAGCTCTCATAAGCTGATATAGTATACTACGCTCACAAACTGACGATTCACCATGTTAGAAATACCCAATAAAAATAATTGTGTGTGGGTACATAGTTGGCTTGTGCCAAAAATATTTCTTTTAAAAAGCCCCACTATTTAATCCGTAAATATATTTTTGGCATTATAAACCGACGCCCGGTATTTCTTGATTAAATATTGAAATCACACAATTTTGAGATAAATACCCACATTATAAGTACCACTCAATTTTCACAAATTAACACTTAATTAAATAAACAACGCATACCATCTTAATCATCATGAAATTCTAGTCACCAGTTATTTCGGTATAATTTTTGAAAAATAATAAATAATTAAGTAAATACTAAAATTAATTAAGTAATCGCAATTAAATGTCAAAAATAGAAACTTAGGCTAAAAATGCCTAATTAAATACCAAACAGGCTTGGAAAATTTCCAAGCCAATCTAGATAAATAATACAACTTATCTAGTCTCTAATTATGTTACTCTAACTAGGGGTGTGCAAAGAACTGGGACCCGCCTGGAACTGAACTAGAACCGCTCGGAACCGGTGGTTCTTAAAGGAACTGGCTCAGTTCCTGGTTCCAATTTATGGGAATCGATGGGTACCAATTCGATTCCCAGTTCCATGGGTGAATCCACCCACCCGCCCACCTAGATCGAACCGGTTATATTATAATAATATATTAATTTTTAATATTAAAAAAATTGAAATTACTCTAGATAGGGAAATTCTTCAATGGATCCATAGAACCGAAATCCATCTGCACATGCCAACATGTATCTAAGCACATGTGAGTACCTAAGGATAGCGAGGTAGATAAAAGAGATAGCTGGAGGTTGGAGGATTGGCAATATGTGCGCAAAGAAAAGAACTTCCAAGGCTGTGTCTTCATTACTCTCTATACAACCATAACATACCGTGAACAAATCTTTAACTTTGATCATATAGCTATTGAACAAATTGGAGAAACTTTTAGGTATTTCCATCTTCCAACGATTGAGCAAACATAACATGTCAATATTAACAGTAAGACATAACCAACATTGCAAAAGCTTCCTACTAGGTGGAATCAACCACTACACAATCCTCTCGCAGCATTCAACTCTACATAACACCGCCCGACACAGTCCTTTTAGTCCTTTCCAATAAAACGGTTTCGCAAGACTATTTAAGCAAGCAAAAGGCCCACCAACAATAAATTATAGTGCAAGCAGACATTTATCCCTTTCAACTTATGCCATTTTTATCGCGAAGGTTGGACCAGTTTTATGGATCCATCCAGGAATTGGACTGGACCAGTAATCCGGTTCCCGGGTGGATCCATGCAACTAGCAGACGGTTCCCAGTTTCAATTTTTCGGAACTGATTCTTAGTGGGCGGTTCTTAGTTCTAGGTCAGGAATCGCCCACCTAGACCATGCACGCCCCTAACTCTAACCACCTAACATGCATAAATGAATAATTAAATCGTTAATCTATTCTAACTAACCATCTAAACCATACTTAGCCAAAACTAATCAACCATTAAGCATCATTAACTCTCTAAGTAGAGTTTAGTGAGTAAATTCACCGGTTTAGCATAAAAACTGGTTCACAATGACGGCGGTGAAATGGTAGTGAAACTTGGGCCTACGGCGACGCCAAAACAGACTTGGACCAAGCCAAAAATGGCCCCGCAAGTCTCATGGTTGCTGCTGGTCTTGAAGGGGGTTGCTAGTCGCAGCTTGGCTTAGCTTGATCGGAGCTGCAGTGCAGTGGCAGCTTGGCAGGGACACAGCTGCTGGCTAACTTCATGAGGGAGGGGGAAGACGTGCGGCAGAATGGCATAGCGACAGGGGCGGCTCGAGGGTAGCAAGCGCATGAAGAAGTTGCTGGAGTCAACTTCGGGGGAGGCTTTGCTGGGTTTGACTGGAGAGGGGTGAGCCACGTACGTGTGGCAGCTACAGGGGTTGATTCGGTGGAGTGGTGTGCGGCTGTGGGGAAGAGAAATCGAGAAATCGAGCTTCCTAGGGAAATGAAAGAAAAGACAAAAGCATGAGGGAAGGGGTTCGATCGCCTGGTGTGCGAAGCAAGCGGAAAGGGGAAGGGAGAAGGGAGAAGGGAGTGTTGGCAGAGGGGAAAAGAAACATGCAAAATAAAGAAAGAGAGAGTGATAGGGAGTGACGTGCGTGAGAGGGAGGAATAAGGGTGAGCCCATAAAATCAAAGGGAGAAAAAGCAATGGAAGAAGATGGTAGGGGATTGTCAGATAGGGGGGAAATGTGTAAGAGAGAGAGAGACCGAAGGAGAAAGAGAGAGGGAGAGAGAGGGAGAGAGGCCTTGAAGTCAAACACAAATATCTAATTCACTTTAGTGTTCTTCACCTTTCTCTTCAGCTAACAATATCAATTGGTCACCCAAGGCCAATTTCAACACCAAATTGCCCCAATTGAAGCCTAAATGAAGATCAAAATGTGACAGCCCCTCTAGCCTCCGAATTTCACAATTTTGGACTTCAATTTCTTCAGCAATTCTCCAATTTGAGGTCCAATTTTGCTAAGGAAGAAGCCCTCACAATTTCCATAATTTCCCTCCTCTAATTAGCTCACTTTGGAGGCCAAAAATCCTCTCGATTTGGCCCCTCCAAATTTCCTTTCGTTTCTAAATCCTCCAAAATTGATTTTCCATAAAAATCTCGAGCTCGCCAAAAATTCTTCAAAGGAAGAGTCGACATTCCTAAAATAAATCTTGACATAACAAAACTTCTAATTTCTGAAATCGGGTTCAAATTCGTAGTCAATTTCAATATGACACGATTTTAGCGTGCCCTAACCTATCGAATAGTTTTTAGGAGTTTTTAATACAATTGACTTGTGATTGATTATTTTTTAGCCACATTGTACACTTTCGACATATTGGCGACTATTGATTGTCATGAAAATCTTGAGGTTTTGAATACGGACACGGGGTACCAAAACGACAGAAAAGTCGATTTAATGCTAATCGACGAGAATTTTGCAATTAGGTGGAATCACCAACACACTAATCACATACCTCCGTCAAGTCGACCTATCTTCAATCTCTAATTGATTTTTAACTATGCCATAATGACCCTCACAGATTAGCACAGTCAAGCAGTCGATTCCTAGTCAAATTCTCAAGTCTATTGATTTAAAATCCCTTAACGGCTTCACTCGATAGGCTAGTTATCTCGTGAATAGCCAACTAGAAGAAAAGAACTATAGGCTCATCGATGAAAAGCCCAACTTATTCAATTGAAAACAAACCCTAAAAATCAAGATGTCACACTTGGTGAGGAGGAAATTGAGGAAGAGTTGGTGTGAAGAAATTATTGATTTTTAGGGAAAATCCTAAAATATCTAATCATCTCTCTCTCTCCCTCTATTTTCTCTCTCCTCGCCCTCTCTCTCACGTCCATCCACCCCCCTTTATGCCAAAACTCACCCACTCCCCTTTCGCCCCTCTCTCTCTTTCTTTCACCCTTCCAACATGCCACTTCTCTACAAAACAGCCCTCCCATTTTTTTAATTTCTTTCTCTTCTCTCTCCCTTCTCTCTTTTCTCTTCTCTCTTTCTTCTCTCTTTTCTCTTGTCCCTCACTTCTGCCACATCTTTCCCATCCATTTTTTCCTCACCCCACCTTCTTCTCCTCCTCCATTTCCTTCTTCCCTTTTTTTCCCCACGTTCACCATCCATCCCATTTTCACCACCATAATCATCTTCACCACCATCCACCACCACCCCATCACCCCATCTCCACCACCATGCCACCATCACCATCACCATTACCAACTCATGCCACCATCATCTGCCGCTTGAAGTCATGCTGTTCCCCATCCTCACCACCGAACCACTAAGCTTGGCCACTCCTCAACCTCATCAAACGACCATCTTTGGCTACTATTCTTTGTCGCCGGATCACTACCGCTTATTGTCATGTCCATGTTGCCATTCAAGCCCCCCACCTTCACCGACGGACCACCACCGAACCATCCTTGGTGGTCGTGGGCTTCGAGAGCCAAGTTGCTGCCGTCAAGTTCCCATTTAAGTCACGAGCCTCGTGTTTTCATTGCTATGACCATGAGCTTGTCGTCGCCGGAAACCCATGAGTTAATTTCCTAATCATGGATTAGGGTGTAAATTACATTTAGGGGGTAGATTAATTTAATGTTAATGATGGTTAGCATTAGTTAATTTTAGTTTAACCTTAATTACGATTAAAGATAATTTAGATTAAATTTAAGTGCGATTAGTTTAAGTAATTACGATTAGATTAGTAGATCGGTGTTAGATTAATTAATTGAATTTAGTTTAATTAATGGTGATTTATATAATTTTTAATTAATTATAGTTATCCTAATTAATCACAATTAATCGCAATTAGTGTAATTAATGACTGATTAGCTATTAAATAGAATTTTATGCCTATTTCTCTAGATGAGTTTGTGCATAATTCCGACTATTTGCATGTGTAATGCTATGTTAATGATTGCCCAATTATAGATTTTATTTATCATAAGAAAATGGATTTATGGGCAAGAAAATACAGAATTTTGAGGCGTTGAGTTTGGACGCTAAAAAATAAAACAATGGGGTTTTAAAATAGAAGCGTACAAAGTTTGACAAGTTAATTTCAAATATATGACCACATATGGATATTTTACTGGGATTTTTAAATGTGAAAAATTGTCAAATTTAATTATTTGAAAATGAACTCTTTTGTTCTAGGCTAATTAATAGTAATAAGAATTGGTTTGATTGTTGGTGTGTTTGAGTAGTCATTTAATCGAACCCATCACCCAACAAGAGTTTAGGGGTGATGCCTGATTTTTATTGGATGCCCAACAAGGATCTAGATGCCAAGTTGCGGTTAAGACCAAACCGATACTCTTTTATGGAATGCCGTATAGGTGGGGGTTCTAGACGATGCCATGTCTAATAGGGCAGGACAATGCCCGATCATGCCAAAAGACCACCAACTCTTGTGTTGACCATGGCCCAAGGAGTCATAATAATTGGAATGTGTATGTTTGACAATGCCCTTCGCAATTATGAATTGTGTTCTAATTATTATTTATGTGTGTTACACTAATATTGCCATGTGAGGTGTACTAATATGTAGGGGTATACCAAGGCAATGTAAGATTGTATGACGTTGCGTGTTTAGGCTATCTACGAGGTAAATTAGTTTCCTAATCGAGGTTTAGGAAGTTGACTCGTTGATATTTTATCTCATCCTGTTGTTGTTAATTATTTTTCAAGGTCGTAGCGTGGAGAACTACTAAGTGCGGTTGTGGTGGGCACAAGATGCAATACTTTTTTGCTGGCCTCACCATTAGTAAAGTTTAAGCTAATTATGAAATTTCTGATCATTTTTACTCATAGGTCGTGTAGGAGATACCTTTTGTTGTAGGCATGTACATATTAAACTCTTAGGGTTAACAAGTTGATAAATAAATCGCCACTTTTAGAAATCATTTGTTGTGTCTTACTATCCCTATTGTGATGATTGACTGGGTGTTGTTTATTTGAGTTGCTTCCACATGCGTTTAATCAAAAGATAAAAAGAATGAGTTGGCGACGTGTCCTAATACGTCGCAATTTAATCGATTGCTAAGAGATATTCCCGCACTCAAGATTCGAGATGCGACAAAACTGCTAAAATGGCTCTATTTTAATCGAAAAGATTTTTGGCATGCTAAGAGAGGGTCTAGGCCTTCATGGAGATGGCAAAGTCCAATTATGGGAAGGGACGTGATATCGAACTCTGTGATGTGGCCAATTGAAAAAGGAGAAAAGGTTAAACATTAGAATAGACAAATGGCTGAAGAGAAGCCTAATTGGGGGGTCCAACAAACAAAAATGACCCACAATTGATCTCAGAATTGATGAACTTTGTGGAGGAATAGTGGAATGAACAACTCCTAAATATCTTCTTTGACGAAAGGCCACACAAGAGATCATTGCTATCCCAATTAAATGTCAACTCACAAATGATGAATTAGTATGGACAAGGGCCAAGAATGAGATTTTTACAGAAAAAAATCTTTACAATATACTTAGACAAGAAATGTTAGATAAGGCTGACATTGAACAACCATCCTCTTCCTTCTAAACCCCAAGAGCCTTGTGGAATGCTATATGGAATATGCAGAATTGTCCTAAAGTAAAAATCTTCATATGGAGCATATAGAGCATTTGTTAAAATGCCATTCCATCCGAGGAGAATTTATGGAAGACACATATATTACCTGATCCTATTTGTGACCTATGCCGAAAGGAAGTGGAAATAGTCGTACATGTATTTCTGCTTTGTCCTTGGACTGTAATGGTATGAGAAAATCCTGAAATCAAAATGCAATATTTTACATAAGAGTTCACTCGAATGGATGCAGGGCAGGTAAATTTTGTAGACAAAGCCACGAATTTACCCTCCCTTGAAACAGTGGCATGTGTACTCTAGCAAATTTGGAAGGCCCACAACAACTTCATCTTTTGGGGCAGCAAACCAGAAGCTTGCAACATAGTTGACTTAGCTTTGATTTTGCAAAAAAGCTTCAAAAGATGGGGCTTTCAAGATACTATGGCGGGAAAGAAAAAGGAAACGAACTCATCTCAGATGAGGATTGCTCCTGTTGAAAAATAGATCACTATCATTCTCAGTATATCTTTTTTTTTTACAAGGCTATATATATACACACACATACAAGTACTGATAGGGTAACAATCACCTATTAGGTAAACTATTCGCTTTCTATATGCATTACCCCCACAAATCAACTCACGCCAACACTCCCCCTCAAATTGGTGCATAAATGTCGTTAATGCCCAACTTGTCAAGTGAGCTGTAGAATGCTCTGCTTAAGATTGCCTTCGTCAATATATCTGCTAGCTGATCTTCAAACCTCACAAACGAGAATCGAACTATGTTTGCATCCAAATTATGCTTAATAAAATGACGATCAACCTCAATGTGCTTGGTCCGATCATGCTGCATAGGATTATGTGATATGTCAATAGCTGCCTTGTTATCACAAAAGAGCTTCATCTCGGATCTAGGAGAATATCCCAATTCTGACATCAGCTTTTTAAGCCACAAAAGCTCACATAGCCCTTTAGCCATCCCTCTAAACTCTGCCTTTGCACTCGACAAAGCCACCACTTTCTATTTCTTACTTCTCCAAGTGACCAGATTCCCCCCCACAAATGTAAAATACCCAGAAGTTGACCTCCTGTTGTACACACTCCCCGCCCAGTCTGCGTCCGTGTAACCTTCAATTCCAAGATGACCATTCTTCAGGAATTTTAACCCTCTCCCTGGAGATGCTTTCAAATACCGAATTATTCTCACCACAACATTCATATGGTCTTCACTAGGAGCATGCATGAATTGACTTTCGATACTTACCGCATATGCAATGTCTGGACGCATATGCGATAAGTAGATTAACTTCCCCACTAACCTTTGGTATCTCTCCTTGTTTGTTGGTACTTGATTGGGATACTCTCCAAGTTTATGATTCTCCACGATTGGGGTATCCACTGGCTTACAATCTAGCTTCCCTACTTCTGCCAACAAATCTAGTGCATACTTCCTTTGAGATAGGAATATTCCCCCTTTTGATCTTAACACCTCTATTCCCAAAAAATACCTTAGTTCTCCCAAGTTTTCCATCTCGAACTCTTTAGACAGCCTCTTTTGGAGTGAGGCGTGTTGGAGAAATCTATCCAGAATATTTTGAAGTTGACAAAACGTTTCTATCAGTCTAGTCTGGATATTTGCAAGCCTTCTGTTTAAAGTCTGAAGACTTTCAGATCACCAGACTCATCACTCAAGACTCAAGACTCAAGACTCAAGACTATTCTCATTGACAATTGTTCTAATCCAGTGACGAAGGAAATCCAGAGCCAAAGTTCTTGGTTGAAGATTTATTCCTACCTTCTGGAGAAGATCTCTTGGCTGGATAATTGCAACGGATTTATTCATTCGTTGTCTAAGATCGATTGAAGATCCGACGATCGACGAAGTATTCTTGGAAGGTTCTATTCTTGGAAACCAAGATTCTGATTGTATGGGCGAACAGGATTGATGGGCTATCGTCAAGTTCCTTTAATAGCTCGAATGATCTTCTTGATTGATTCCGTCCAACGGGTAGATTGGAGGAACTCTTTTGGAAAGTGCCAACGGGTATGATGGCATAAATGAGTATAAAAGGAAGTCGTTCTAGCTACTTTAGTTATGATCGATAGAAGAATTCCAGAGTCTGAAGCACCTTGATTATTAGTCGATTCATTCTGAGCGAAATTGTACTCACAGAGAGTGTCTATATTTAGTGATACCTTGAGCGAGTGTGGTAGATCATCTACACCGAAAGATCAAGAAAGAACATCGTTGTAACATCTCTTTGTTCATAGTGGAATCCAGCCAATAGGCTGTCAGTGCATAAGAGTGGACGTAGGCTTGAAATAAGCTGAACCACTATAAACCGCATGTTCAATATTCTCTTCCCTTCTCTCAATCTTACTTTGATTATTGTTTGTTTCTAATCCTTTTTACTATCGAGAATTGAGATTTTATCGATAAGATTTTTGCATATACCTATTCACCCCCCTCTAGGTACTTATTCTAGCCATATCAATTGGTATCAGAGCTCGTGTACTCACTTTATTTGAAGTGTTTTACTTCAGAGTAAAAGATCCATAGCTAGTATGCTAGCACCAGGGCTGATGGAAAGTCAAAGCAATACCAGACCTCCCTACTTTGATAGAAATGATTACAACATCTGGAAGAACAAGATGAAAGCCTTCTTAAGATCAAAGGATCCTCTGGAATGGGACGTTGTAGAAAAAGGAATTACTCATACAGCTGCACCCGTCTCAGAAAGAGGAAAAGAAACTGTTGAGACCAGCGGAATGTCTCAGGAAGAGATTATCAAGAGACAAGCACTCGATGCAAAAACAATTTACTCTTTATATTGTGCTTTGTCACCAACTGAATATAATAGAATATCTTCTTGTGTTACAGCAAAAGAAGTCTGGGATAGATTGCATATCACCTATGAAGGAACAGATCGAGTAAAGGAGACCAAAATTAACATTTTCCTCGGTCAATATGAAGCCTTCAAAATGAAATCAGGAGAATCAATAACTGACATGTTTAGCCGTTTTATAGATATTGTCAATGGTCTTGAGAATCAAGGACAGAAAACTTCTGATCCTATGAAAGTAAACAAGCTACTGCGAGGACTCTCCAAGGATTGGAATCACATAAAGACTTCAATCAAAGAGACGCAAAGAATTATGCCACTATCTGTCGACGAGCTGATTGGAACTCTTCAATCTTATGAAGTGGAACGAATCAATGAAGACGAAGATCCAAGAGGTAAGAAATCCATTGCATTAAAATCAATTGATGATTCAGATGATGCAGATTCTGAAGATGACATGGATGATGAGGAGCTTGCTCTCATGATAAGAAGATTCAGAAAACTGAATAGAAAAGGAAAAATGTTCAACTCAAGAAAACAAAGTTTTGAAAGACAACAGACCAAGTCTGTTGATGATGAGGAACCAAACAAAGATGTAGTATGCTTCGAATGTAAGAAAAAGGGACACATCAGACCCAACTGTCCTCTTCTGAAGAAGAAAAGAGGAAAAGCTGAGAAGTTTCGAAAAGCTCTCAAAGCTGAAACCTGGAGTGATACAGAGTGTGAAGAAAGTGACAATGAATATGCCAATCTATGTCTGATGGCACATTCAGACTCTGATTCAAACTCTGGATCAGACTCAGACAGTGAATTTGAGGTAAGTGATTTTAAAATTCCTATCAAAGTTTCCAAATACATTGATGAATTATGTTCTAGTCTTAAGACTTCTCTCAAAAGAATTTCCGAACTTAAAAAGGAAAACTCAGCTATAAAACAAAAGTAAATTGTTTTAGAAGAAAGAGTTAAAAGTTTAGACTTAAATGTCTCCTCTCTTAAAGAAAATGAAGAAAATCTTTTGAAAGAAAATTCTTTTTAAAAACTGACTTATCAAATATTTTAAAGAAATTTTCAATAGGATCTGAAAAACTTGAAAATATTCTTTCAGCTCAAAGGCCTTACTTTAATAAGTCCGGTCTAGGTATGACAGTGGAAAATATTCCTTTGATTGATTTTCCTAAAGTAAAAGAAAGAATTAAGAAAAGACCCCCAAGAGAGGCTTATAAAAATCATTTTAAGAAAGTTTTTGTAAAGTCTGTAGGTCGAAATGCCCTCAGATGCTCAAAGTGCAAAATTCCGGATCATTTTGAAAGAGAATGTCCTATGGTTTGGAAACCTGTTAAGAAAGTATGGGCGGATACTATTTATTTTACTAACATCAAAGGACCCAAGAAAGTTTGGGTACCAAAGAAAGTTTGAGATTCTTTTCTAAATGCAGGTCTCCGTCAAGAAAAAAGTAAAATGGTATCTTGACAATGGATGCTCAAGACATATGACAGGAGACTCAAATTGCTTCGTAAAGCTTGTTCATGTAAATGGTGGAAAAGTTTCATTTGGAGGAAACAGCAAAGGAAGTATTGTGGGATTTGGAACTGTGAAAATTGGAAATCTCATGATAAGTAATGTTTCCTTAGTGGAAGGACTCAATTACAATCTTCTCAGCATTAGCCAATTGTGTGACACTGGTTTTAAGATCTTCTTTCAAGAAGGAACATATTCTGGATCAAGTAAAGATTCCACTCAGTCTTTCGTGGGACGAAGACATGGAAACATATACCTTCTGGATATAAAACCAGATGAATCGAAATGCCTAATTTCAATTCAAGACGAAGCAAGCCTATGGCACAGAAAGCTTGGTCACGTCAACATGAAGCAATTAGCCAAGATTCCATCAAAGCAGCTTGTTCGAGGTCTACCCAAATTACCGTTCCAAAAGTCTAATCCATGCACTCCATGTATTCTGGGAAAACAGGTAAGAAATTCATTTAAGCCAATAAATCATGTCTCCACTAATCATGTACTGCAGTTGTTGCATATGGATCTCTTCGGACCAACCAGAACACAGAGCATTGGAGGTAAGAAATACTGCCTAGTAATTGTGGACGATTACTCCCGCTTTACTTGGGTATATTTCCTTGCAAAAAAGTCAGAATCCTTCTTGTATTTTGAAAAATTTGCTAAAATGGTTCAAAATGAAAAAGGATGTGTTATTTCAAGTATAAAAACAAACCATGGAGGTGAATTTGAAAATCAAGATTTTACAAAGTTTTGTAATGAATCTGGCTTTAAGCATGTGTTCTCTTCTCCATACACTCCTCAGCAAAATGGAGTTGTGGAAAGGAAGAATAGATCTCTTCAAGAAATGGCTCGAACTCTTTTAATTGAAAGTAAGATTTCTTCACGGTTTTGGGCTGAAGCTGTTTCAACAGCATGCTATATAATCAATAGAGTCTTTTTAAGACCTTCTCTTGAAAAAACCCCTTATGAGTTATTCAAAGGTAAGAAGCCCATTGTTTCATACTTTCATGTATTCGGTTGCAAATGTTTTATATTGAAAAATGCTAAAGATCAAATTGGTAAGTTTGAAGAAAGATCAGATGAAGGCATATTCCTTGGATATTCTTCATCAAGCAAAGCTTACAGAGTCTTCAATAAGAACAGTCAGTCTGTGGAGGAGTCAATGAATGTTAAATTTCAAGACTCTATGCAAGACGATTCCAGTCAGACTCATCATGAAGAATCTGAATCTGCTACAGACCCTCCAAAGTCTTCAACTCAAGAAGCATCTCAGACTCTGGAAGACCAGCATCAAGATGATCGTGAAAACTCAATCAAAGAAAGAGATCACTATTCCGACAAATCAACCAGTAACTGGAAACATAAATCCAATCACCCTAAAGATCTTATCATTGGCGACATCAATGAAGGAATTCGCACCAGATCCAAAATGCATGAAGAATCTAGTGCTGTGGCTCTAATTTCTGAAATAGAACCCAAAAGCATAGAAGAAGCCCTATCTGACGAAAGCTAGATTGAAGCTATGCAAGAAGAACTCAGACAGTTCAACATTAATGATGTTTGGGAATTGACATCTAAACCAAAAGGTAAAACTGTTGTTGGAGCCAAATGGGTGTTCAGAAACAAGATGAATGAGAAAGGAAAAGTCGTACGAAACAAGGCAAGACTCTTGGCCAAGGGATATATGCAAGAAGAAGGAATAGACTATGATGAGACCTACGCTCTAGTAGCAAGGTTAGAAGCTATTCGTTTATTACTTGCGTTTGCTTGTTACAAAAATTTCAGGTTATTCCAAATGGACGTCAAAAGTGCCTTCCTAAATGGATTCATCCATGAGGAAGTTTATGTGGAACAACCACCAGGGTTTGAAGACCCAAAGAAGCCAAACTCAGTCTTCAGACTGAAAAAGGCCTTGTATGGTTTAAAGCAAGCACCTCGAGCTTGGTACGACAGGTTAAGTAAATTCTTAATTCATAATGGTTTTATCATAGGTAAAGTAGATACTACTCTATTTATCAAGAAGGAAAACAAAAGCTTTTTACTTGTTCAAATATATGTGGATGATATCATTTTTGGATCCTCTAATGAAATCCTATGCAAGAAATTCTCTAAGTCTATGCAGGATGAATTTGAAATGAGTATGATGGGAGAATTAACGTTCTTTCTTGGACTTCAAATAAAACAATTAAAGGAAGGAACTTTTATTTATCAAGAAAAATATGCTAATGATCTTGTCAAAAGATTTGGACTAGAAAAGTGCAAAAAGACCGACATACCTATGTCAAGTTCGATGAAGATAGACAAAGATGAAGAAGGAAAGAAAGTTGATCAAAAGCTGTACAGGAGCATCATTGGTTCACTTCTCTATCTTACTGCTTCTAGACCTGACATTTTGTTGAGTGTTTGCATATGTGCTAGGTTTCAATCAGATCCAAGAGAATCTCATCTCAGTGCTGCGAAACGTATTATTAAATATGTTGCTTCATCTTCAAGCATCGGTCTTTGGTATCCTAAGAAGGGAGACTTTCGTCTTCCGGGATATTCAGACGCAGATCTTACCGGATGCAGAGTTGATAGAAAGAGCACTTCGGGAACTTGCCAGTTGCTAGGAAACAGGACAGTGTCTTGGTTTTCAAGGAAACAAAGCACTGTGGCTCTCTCTACAACAGAAGCAGAGTATGTAGCTCTTGGAAGTTGCTGTTCACAAATTCTATGGATAAAATAACAGCTTTAAGACTTTGGAATTGAAGACTCAAGCACAGAGGTTAGATGTGACAACACCAGCACAATCAATCTCACCAAAAATACGATTCTCCACTCAAGAGCAAAGCATATTGAGATCCGACATCATTTCATTCGAGATCACGTTCAAAATGGAGAAATCTCGATCCAGTTTGTTGATTCAAAAAGCCAGCTAGCGGATATATTCACAAAGCCTTTGGAGAAAAATCAATTCGATTTTATCCGTCTCAGACTCAACATTCTAAAGCTTGAGGAAGTTAAAGTCTAGTGACTATTCAATCATCAGACTCAACATTCTAAAGCTTGAAGAAGTTAAAGTCTAGAGACTATCCAATCCTCAGACTCAAACATTCATGGCTATCGACTGTAAGTTGTTATATTCAAGCTCGAAAAGGTACGATCTTTATTTCAGTTAATTTACAATTTCCGTGAAAAATGGAATCGTGTCTTTTCAAAAAGGTTTAACTTAAAATTGGAAGTTATCAATTTCAAAAGATACGACTGTTCACTTTCCTTGTGCCGATTGGTTTTTTTATATATATACAGTTCTTATCGATTAAACTGCAAAACCCTAGAAAAACATTCTCCTCCCAAATTTGTCTCTACTTCGCTTTCACATTCGAGAAAATTGTCAACTTTTCTTGGGAAAGCGAGTGAAGGAATCTTTCATCGACAAAGAAGAATGTCTTCTTCAAGAAAGTCGTCGAGAATCGCAAGCAGGGGACCACAGAGAATGGAAAAGGGGCCTACCCACTTCGATCTAACCGAGGAGGAAGATATTCCGAGTCAGCGACAGAGGCCGATTCGCTCTCCTCCACGTCAATCTTCTCCATCTACCCCACAAGGTGTGGGTCATCAAGAGGAAGAGATAATCGAAGATGCCGATCATGTAAGAGTCCAAAAACCCGCTTTTATTTATAAGCTCTATCGTTCGTTAAAAAGCATTGGGACTCCATTGAATATCGTGGATGGATTTCTTAAGGATAAAGATTATGGGAATGAATATCTTTTTCTGCGGAAAATGGAGGACTTGGGAGTTGCTCCCAAAGGGAAGGCAGAGGAAGCACTTGCGAACATTCCAAGTGACCCTCGTTTATCAGGACAGAATTTGATCGATGGGAACGATGATGATAGAATGTTCCTTGATTTCAAACCCAGAATGGGTATTGCAGCAAAAGTGAAAGGAAATCGGATGGATTTGTTCAAGTCAAAGGAACAGGAGAATCTGTATTTCAGATTGTTGAAAAGAGGGGTAATAAACCCTAGAAGTGTGGATTTTGACTTCCTAGATGCGATCAATGTGAACTTGAGAGAGAAGTTCAATTTGCTTCAACTTGACAATTTTTGCTCCGATACCACAGACGGTTATGCTCAGTTAACAGCATATTTCTACTCAAATCTCACCTTTTTAGATGCGAATAGAATTTCTTTCAGTGTTCGAGACAAGGTCTATGTGGTAGATGTAGACATGTTGGCAGACATAATTGGAGTAGAAAGAGGACGATACCAACCGATTAAAGTTTCGGTTACTCGTACCACGCTGGAGCTTATTAAGGACAGAGATGCAGACAAAAGAATCACCTACACAAGGATGAATGCCGTCAACGTCGTGCTACACAAAATTGTGATTAACTGTCTCAGGCCAAAGTCTACTTCAAAGACTGACGTGTCCAACTCGGAAGCAAAATTGATGTATGCGATCAATTCTGGAAGGAAATTCTCTTTCCCTCACACCATTCTCTTTCACATGTACAGAGCAATGGTAAAGGACAAGGGACAATTGCCGTACGCAGGTCTTGTGACCAAGATCTTCAGACACTTACATATTGAGCCTCCACACACTCTTTGTGTTCGACCATGCGATAAAATGGTGGTAGGTTTGAGAATGCTGATAAAAATGCATCTGAAAGAGCTCAGCAAGGCAATGGAGCAATTCAAAGTGAAGATTCCAGTCTCTTCTGCAGCAAAGAGAAAAGGAAAGGAGCCCATGAGTGCTCCAATCAAAAAGAGAATAAGTCTTATCCTGGAGGATGAAGATGAAGATGAAGAAGAAGATCCCTCTATTCCTGCATTGAAAAGAACAAGACGTTCTGCACCAGCATCAATAGAACAGAGAGAAAAAGAGAGACAAGCCAGGAACAGAGAAGAAGAAGAGCATCAGGAGAAAGAGGAAGCAGAAGAAGAGGAAGAAGAAAAAGAAAAGTCTGCAGATGAAGCAGCAGACAGAGGAAATGAAGAGGATGATCACCATTCATCCCCAATCGAGGTCCTAGAGACAGGGGGAGATGAAGCGCAAGAAAGGATTGCACCAGAAGCTATTCATCATGAAGGAGTGAGTCACTCTCAAGATGTTCTAGAAGACTTTCGGGCTTCTCAAATGCCTGAACAAAGACATGATACGACAGAACAAGATTTGTTCGATGTCATAGAAATTCCACCGTCTGCCGGCACTCCATCAGACAAAGCGCATGCAAGTACTCAGACGGAAAATTCAGCAAATTTTCGTCGTATCCTTGATGTTCTCATGGAAATGCGTGGTCAAATATATGCCCTAGACTACGAAATTCAAGCCCTGAAGAATGCTGGACAAGCATCTTCTGTTAACCTGGGAGATCAAATGAAAGATCTAGCTCTTCAAATTCAAGCAAATGCCAAGGGAGAAGAAATAGCTCATCTACGGGAAGACTTGAAGCGGCTAGAAGGCATCGTGCAGTCAATGGGAGAATTCCAGATCGTGCGCATTCCCAAGCAAACTTGACTTTTCTCACCTTTTTAATGATGACAAAAAGGGGGAGAATTGCAATTTGAACTTATCTAAACTCAATCTTTGACTTTAAATTTGTTTTTGTGTTTTAATGTGTTTTTGTTTTGAGAAAGACTTGAGTGTGAACTTTAATTTGCTGATGTAGACTTTGAATGATTGATTAGTTGCATTTATATCAAGTATTACTATATGGTTTACTCATGAAAGACTAACCGATTTTCTATGGATGCAGAGTCTGGTTGTTTATTGTCTTTATAAATCTTTATGAGATAGCCATATTGCTTGAGTATTATTTTGTAGGTAAAAGTTGTTCAAATCTACGGGGAAAGTTTTGTCACCATCAAAAAGGGGGAGATTGTTGGAGAAATCTATCCAGAATATTTTGAAACTGACAAAACGTTTCTATCAGTCTAGTCTGGATATTTGCAAGCCTTATGTTTAAAGTCTGAAGACTTTCAGATCACCAGACTCAGCACTCAAGACTCAAGACTCAAGACTATTCTCATTGACAGTTGTTCTAATCCAGTGACGAAGGAAATCCAGAGCCAAAGTTCTTGGTTGAAGATTTATTCCTACCTTCTGGAGAAGATCTCTTGGCTGGATAATTGCAACGGATTTATTCATTCGTTGTCCAAGATCGATTGAAGATCCAATGATCGACGAAGTATTCTTGGAAGGTTCTATTCTTGGAAACCAAGATTCTGATCGTATGGGCGAACAGGATTGATGGGCTATCGTCAAGTTCCTTTAATAGCTCGAATGATCTTCTTGATTGATTCCGTCCAACGGGTAGATTGGAGGAACTCCTTTGGAAAATGCCAACGGGTATGATGGCATAAAGGAGTATAAAAGGAAGTCATTCTAGCTACTTTAGTTATGATCGATAGAAAAATTCCAGAGTCTGAAGCACCTTGATTATTAGTCGATTCATTCTGAGCGAAATTGTACTCACAGAGAGTGTCTATACTTAGTGATACCTTGAGCGAGTGTGGTAGATCATCTACACCGAAAGATCAAGGAAGAACATCGTTGTAACATCTCTTTGTTCATAATGGAATCCAGCCAATAGGCTGTCGGTGCAGAAGAGTGGACGTAGGCTTGAAATAAGCTAAACCACTATAAACCGCATGTTCAATATTCTCTTCCCTTCTCTCAATCTTACTTTGATTATTGTTTGTTTCTAATCTTTTTTACTATCGAGAATTGAGATTTTATCGATAAGATTTTTGCATATACCTATTTACCCCCCTCTAGGTACTTATTCTAGCCATATCAAGGCGATTCTTTCGTCATCCCTTGTAATGATTATATCGTCAATGTAGATAATCAATGCAGTTATCTTCCCTTCTTGTCTTCGAAGAAACAAAGTGTGATCCAACTCACTCTGTCTATACCCACACTTCTTCATTGCCACACTGAACCGACCAAACCAAGCCCTTGGTGATTGCTTCAAATTATACAAGGATCTTTTCAATTTGTAGACCACATCTGGATGTGAGGAAGACTTGTATCCTAGTGGTACATCCATATAAATCTCCTCCTCCAAGTCACCATGGAGGAATGCGTTCTTCACATCAAACTGATATAGTGGCCAGTCTAAATTAACTGCAAGAGACACCAAAACTCGAACAGTATTAAGTTTTGCAATAGGAGAGAAAGTCTCTTGGTAGTCAATTCCATAGGTCTGCGTGTAACCCTTTGCCACCAATCTTGCCTTGTATCTTTCAATGGACCCATCCGCCTTATATTTGATAGAAAACACCCATTTCCATCCCACTGTTTTCTTTCCCTCAGGTACGTCCATCAATTCCCACGTTCTATTTTTTTGCAATGCCTTCATCTCTTCTTCCATAGCCTGAACCCACTGCAGATCCTCCAAAGCTTCCTGTACTCCATTCGGAATTTGAATCGAAGATACAACCAACACGAACTACTTCAATGGTTTAGATAACCTTCCTATTGAGACATAATTTGCTATGGAATATTTCAATCTCCTTTCTCCAGCATTTGGTGAGTAGCGATTTGGGGGCTTTCCCCGATTATGCCAAACAGGTAATTTATATTCCACTATCATATTAGATTCATCAAACAAACCAGAAGCAGTAAAGGAGATTACCTCAGGAAAATCCTCACGAACTTGGTCGGGTACCAAAGGGGAAGGGGGCTGTTTAACTTGTTCACGTGTGGGTATTTCGCCCTTTGTTGGATCTTGTGAGGCTTCTGTAGCTACAACTGTCGCAAATTCACCAGCACTAGCACCATCTGTCACTTGCTCAACAATTCCATCATTAACACCAGTCATGCCAGCACCACCCACGGTTGCTCCAACATCAGTTAGAGCCTGCCTAGCCTCGTTATCACCAGTGTTGGAGCTATCATCGACACTACCACCACCCCCAGCAACCGCGTCTTTTCCCTGGGGTATAACCCCAGCAATAATCTCCCACCAATTCTCTTTTTCTAGCCAATTCTCCCCCTAAAAGGTAGAATTGGTACTCGGGTAAAAGAACTCTCCTTCGACAAATGTGACATCCATAGTCACATAAGTTTTTTTAGTAGATGGGTTGTAGCATCGATAGCCCTTTTGATGAGTACCATACCCCAAGAACACATACCGTAAAGCACATGGATCAAGTTTGGTACGTCGGTTATTCGAAATGTGAACAAACGCAACACATCCAAACACACGAGGAGGAATTGTCAAGACTGATGGTAATGGGATAAATGCAGAGTGCTTGTAGAGGTGTAGGGAAATCTAGCACTTTCGAGGGCATTCGGTTGAGGATATGCACCGCCATGGCAACAGCATTATCCCAAAAACGCGAAGGAACATGTCCATCAATTAAGAGGGTTCGAACGGTCTCCAGAATATGGCGATTCTTCCTTTCAGCCACTCTATTCTGTTGTGGAGTTTGTGTACACGAGGTCTCATGAATGAGACCATGTTGCTGAAAGTACTCCTTGAGATCTTGTGAAATACTTTAAACACATTAACCACTTCATCCTTAGTTTTCATCAAGTAAAGCCAAGTCATACGCATGCAATCATCAACGAATATAACAAACCACCGACAACTGGAGATAGCAGTAATAGGAGCAGCACCCCACACATCATAGTGAACTAACGAAAAAGGCACGTTATTCTTACTCAAACTTATGGGAAAGGAAACACGATGGCTCTTAGCCAAAATGCAAGTCTGATAATGGAAATCCAACTCTTTTAGATCCAAAAATAATTCAGGAAATAGCCTTTTCATATAGCCAAATGAAGGATGTCCCAGTCGTTGACGCCAAAGCCAAATCTATTTTTCTTTATTGCTAGGTGAACCCCGGACTTGATGCACACTTCCAAACTTGAGATCATCCAAGTAATATAGCCCCCCCCCCGGCGTGTTTAGTACCACATCCAATCATCTCCTTCGTGAGGATATCCTAGAAAAGATAGAGTTGATGATACATTAGAACAATACAATTCAAATCTTCAGCGAGCTATCCAACAGAAATTAATTTCGTGGTCAATGACGGGACAAGTAAGGTGTTTGGCAATGACAATTGAGGGGAAACTGCAACCACACCAGCCCCTGTCATTGGGTATGTATTCCCATTTGCATTTGAGATACTGCATCGTCTTGGTTCTATAATGCTCACAAAATCATCTGGGCTAAAGGTCATATGCTCCGTAGCCCCCAAATCGATAACCCATCCATCATAACTACTGTGATTAGGGAGAACCAGCGCACAACCACAATTACCTTGGATATTACCTGAATTGGAAGTAGCCGGTTGGTCTTGAATTTCAACTTTGGGCACCAAAGACAGCTGAGGTTCCATCTTAGCAAAAAAGACTTTTCCTTTTCCACTGTTAGTACCCCCGTTGGCTTGTTTTCGTGCCTTCAATTCCTTCCACCACTCTGGATAGCCATGAAGCTTAAAGCATGTCTCTTAAGTATGCTTAGCATTCCCACAGTGTGAGCATCCTCTAGATGAAATTGTAGTTCATGAACTGTTATTCGTCCGCCCACCCCCTTGTGTAGCTCCTGATTTATTCATTTGTAGAGTTGGCGTTACTGGTGATTCTCGAACACCTGTCTTGCTTCCCCATGCCACCATGGCAATAGACCCAAACGTGGAATCAGTATGGGTGAGCATAACTGATTGTCTCGTATCCTCCCTACGAACTCGTGCATATGCTTGCTCGATAGTTGGGAATGGTTGCATTTGGAGAACATCCACTCTCACTTTGTCTAGACGATCGTCCAACCCATCAAGGAAGACATACACCTGGTCTTCCTGAATGGCAAGACTGTACCGCTCAATATCAGCTGGGCATGTCATTGGGTTTGGACGACGGAAATTGATCTCCCTCCACAAACCCTGAAGATTATTGTAATAAGACTCAATTGTCTCTCCACCTTGTCCCATCCGAGTCACCCGCCTCTTCAAGTCATAAACTTGGGAGGCATCACTTCCATCAAAGAAGGTTATTGCAACAAAGTCCCATACCATCTTCGCATTTGGGAAGCGAATAAAATTTCCTATTAATGCAGGATCCATCGAGTTAATTAGCCACCCCTTCACAATCGCATCCTCAGTCTTCCACTTTCAAAATTGAGGATCGGTAGGTGAGGGCTGAGGGAGATCACCATTAATATAACCCAACTTGTCTTTACTGGAGATAAACATCTCCACCACTTGAGACCACAATCCATAATTTCATCCATCCAATTTGACTGAGATTTGTGCAGTGGATGGCTCCTGGGATTGTGTTGATACCTATGTCAAACTCTGAGTCAAAATCTGTGTCAGCTTCATTGTAAGATTCTCTAGAAGAGAAGCAGTTGTTGAGTTCTCCCCTTGGTCTTGATGAGGCACCTCATCAATCGGCTTTGTCATGGTTGCCAATCACAATTCCTTCCCAAATGAATTTCTGGTCAGGTCAGATTAGTGCAACAGCAGCATAAGTCAATGTTGCAGCAACGATTTGATTTGGTCGAAAGAGTGTGGAGAAAACTAGGGTTCCTGCTCTGATACCACGTTGAAAAATAGATCACTATCATTCTTAGTATATATATATACACATACAAGTACTACTAGGGTAACAATCACCTATTAGGTAAACTATTCGCTTTTTATATGCATTACCCCCCACAAAGCAACTCGCGCAAATATAAATATTTTCTTCCTATACATATCACTCCTACAAATCAGCTCACGCCAACAACTCCGACGGAAGGTACTCTGAAAATCAATGTGGATGGGTCTCTTAGAGAAGGATCGACAGAAGGTATCACCTATTGTATCTGTCGCAACCACTCTACATGTCTAGTTGATGGCTTCATCAAGACCGTCCAAGCATCCTTTGCGGCTCAACTTGAAACCCTAGCTATCTTGGAAGGCCTCAAGTTTGTCGAGCGAACTAAACTGGAAGCGTTTCTCATTGAGCCAGACTAGATCTGACAAGTGCTCTAAGATTTGCAGATCAACTGGGAAGCGCGCGCTACTATCGCTAAGTGCCACGTTCTATTATCAAGCCTCCCCCGTGTGGGCCTTGCATACCACCTGAGAACTGCTAACTCGGTAGCCGACTGGGCCGCGCATGAACATAGGGAAAAATGTATACCGCCCAATTGGCTTTCATCCCCTCCTCAGGCCCTTGTGGGCTCTGCTGGTTTTGTCCCAGTTATCATATAAATAATACTTCCTTTTTCGACCCAAAAAAAAAAAAAAAAACAAAACAAAAAGAAAAAGAAATGGCGGGAGAATGCACATGACCGATGGCATCGATGTAGTCGGAGTTTTGAGCCCAGAGGTCAACATAAATAATTCACTTCTTGACATGAGACTGTTAACATGCAGATGCTCCCCGATTCCTTTTTTAACCAAAGGTGGTTGCTTAAAATCATAACAAACGGAGTGTGGCCGGAGAATGCACCTGATCGATGGCATCAATGCAGTCAAAGTTTAAGCCCCGAGGTTCACATAAATTATTTTACATCTTGACACGAGACTGTTAACATGCACATGCTCCCTGATTCCTTTTTTTTTTTTTTTTTTTTTTTTTTCACATGCCATGCTAACTCAGGAAATTAGTTAAACAATCTGTCTCTCAGTAAACATTAAAGATTTGCACATTCAAGATGCTCATACGGGGACACGGACATCAACCTATAATCAAGGGGTAAGTGATTAGGAATTGATTATATAGTTGAGGTCTTTGTGATTTTATTTTTTATTTTTATTTTCACTATGACATTAATTATGACACTTCATCAATCAGATGATTTTTTAATTTTTATTTTCATTTAGGGTTGTGCTAGTATCACCGTCATCTACAGCATGACAATATAACAATCAAAAGACAGCCCCAAAATTTTCCTTTCTCCAGCACAAGCACGTAGAAATTTCTAAGCACCTTGTGTTAGGGCTAGATTTATCATCTAAATTGGGTTAATAGATGACGATGAGGAATTCAAATAAAATTAAGTTTATAGCATGATGGGACAATGTCTAGAGACTAGCTATGTAATGCTCAAATCTTACTGATGTGCAACAATCTATCACAAAATATGAGTAAGAGTTTGAGGGATAGAAAAATTGTACGCAACAAGTTTATAGTGGTTTGGCATTGACGAGCCTATATCCACTATTCCGTGCTAACAGCCTTTAAACTGGATTTAACTATGATAAATTAATCAAAGGTTACAAGGACTAAGTATTCACTACACAAACTCATGTGAAAGATTATCTAATCTTACACTCACAACCTCTAAGAAATTACAATATGTAGCTCACGAAAGACGAATGTATTAAGAATAAGACTTTGTTGAACTTTGGAATTCAGAACTTCGGTTCTCTTGTTGAATCTTTCAGCATTACAACTTCCTTTAATATTTTTCATTGTCCAAGCTGACCATTAGACTTAAGCTTTGAGGATTATTCATCCAATCAACCGTTGAACTTGAATGTTGAGAAAGATTTGATCGCTTTCGGATTGCAGAGAATAAAGTTCCCAAAAGGATCGCTTTCGGATTGCAAAAATGGAAATGCGACTTTTACTTTTCTGGAAAAGCTAAACCACCGACGTCGAACAGCGCTGCTTGTAATTACCAAGCTAACGGGCAAGAATCTTCTATCATGTGTAAGTAACGAGACAAGGCGCCCACGGTTAGCAACTCTAAAATACCTTTTTTCTTCGAAGAAAAATAATACTAAAATAAAAGAGAGAAGGAAAATTTCAAATCCGGCAACAATGTTAACATGCACATGGTTAGAGACCCGAAATGAACGTGTAAGTAATTCAATTCTTGACATAACGATGTTAACATGCACATGCTCTTTGATTCCATCCTTAAGCGCACATGGTTAGAGCCCTGAGGTCAACATAAAATAATTCACATCTTGACATAACAATGTTAACATGCACATGCTCCCGATTCCATCCTTAAACAAAATAGGGTTGCTTAAAATTAAAACAAGCGGAGTCTCTGGCCAGAGAGAAGTCAATAAATATTGAAGTCAAATATGACAGTCACTTAACCTGCACATGCTCCCCGATTCCATAAACAAAAAACGGTTGCTTAAAATTAAAACAACCGGAGTCTCTGGCCAGAGAGAAGTCAATAAATAAGTCAATAAATATTGAAGTCAAATATGACAGTCACTTAACCTGCACATGCTCCCCGATTCCATAAACAAAAAACGGTTGCTTAAAATTAAAACAACCGTCGTCTCTGGCCAGAGAGAAGTCAATAAATAAGTCAATAAATATTGAAGTCAAATATGACAGTCACTTAACCTGCACATGCTCCCCGATTCCATAAACAAAAAATGGTTGCTTAAAATTAAAACAACCGGAGTCTCTGGCCAGAGAGAAGTCAATAAATAAGTCAATAAATATTGAAGTCAAATATGACAGTCACTTAACCTGCACATGCTCCCCGATTCCATAAACAAAAAATGGTTGCTTAAAATTAAAACAACCGTCGTCTCTGGCCAGAGAGAAGTCAATACCTAAGTCATTAAATATCAAAGTCAAACATACCAGCCCCATAACATGCACATGATCCCTGATTCCGTCCTTAAACAAAAGATGGCTCCTTAAGATCAAAACAAGCGGAGTCATTAGCTAGAAAGACGTCAATACAAAAGTCAATAAATATTGAAGTCAAACATAACAACCACACGACACATAGGGGTGAGCATGGTCTAGGTTGGGCCGGTCCACCCCTAAACACTAGGACCAACCCGCACAGTGCCGGTCCTCAATTTTTGAGACCGAGGACTGACTCTATTGAGCTTGGAACCGAGGACCGGACCGACCCGATTGGTTCGGTCTAGTTCCAGGGTCAACCTAGGACCAACTAATAATTTTTTATTTCATTTTTTGTACTCCTTAAAAAAACGATCAAGGACCGGACTGACCTAGTAGATTCAATTTGGTTTCAAGGTCAACCTAAAACTAACCAATAATTTTTTATTTTATTTCTTGTACTCCTTGAAAGGGCAACCGAGGACTGTATCAACCCAATGGGTTCGATGATGAGCGAGGTCAACTAAGAAAGGCAAGCGGTAAAGGTCAAGTTGGGTGAGCGTCAAATAGAATGATCATCGAATGTCGAGCAAAGAGCAAGAAGCCAAGCGAGCATCGAGCGGCGAGCGGTATGAGTGACCCAAAGCGAGCGAGACGAGTGTCGAGTAGCGAGCGGAGAAGTTGTGTTTGTACCGACGTATGGTGTGCTGTGTTACAGATTATGTCTATTCTGTGCGTGCTTGCTATTCATATGTCCTGGTGTGTAGAATTGTTTAATTGTGTCATTGATGTGCTGTTTGTTCATGCCAAGCAGCTGCTGTCCAGATTTACTCTTTCATTTTTTATGTTCCATTTTGGTGAGCCTCTAGTGTCGAGGCTGAAGAATTCAGAGTTGTAACTGCCCATTATGACGAGACCTTGTTCAAATACTTTTAGGTTTTGTTTGTTTTGTAAAAACTGAATGATATGAAAATCATTTTCCTAAAAATGTTGGTGTCTTTTAAGACATTTATGTAATTTCAAACTAATCTGAAGGAATAAAAAAATTTCTCGTAGAAAGTAAGTTATTAGCTACATTTCATAAGGGAACTGTTAATTTCACGAAGCTATATCATTGTCTGAAAAGTTTTTGCTAAATAAATGTCTTGCGTAGCAAAATTATTTTGTTCAAACGATCGGAAAAGAAAAATATAATATGATTTTTTTCATATCCGCTCATCTACCAATAAAGAAATGTCTTGTGGAGCAGAGTAATGCCGTGACTATTTGAGGCCACCGCTGTATGTGAGGATCATAAGGGATAAAGGCGAGATAACCAAGCACCGCCGTGAAGTGAGCTGCCGGCGGAAGACTCGAAACAAGGAAAAACGCCAAAATAGGGAGTTATCAAGTCCGTCTCTGCAAGGGCAGTTTTAGGCGAAACCCGCGCTTCCATGGCAGTCACTGAGGTGCAGGACGAGCGTCCAGAAATTCGGGAATGGATGAATAAAGGTTTGAACGAGAACAGCAAGCTCTTGAACGAGGAGCTAACAACAGAACCTCTCAGCCAAACTCGTCAGAGCTGATGCAGCGATCGCGTGAGGTCGAGTTGGAGTTACCAATGTTGGCGACGTTGCTTAGAGATGAATACTATGTTATTTAAAAGAATGAAATACCTCCATGTGATATGTAGAATTAGAGATTTCCCATCATGGATGTAGGCTTCCAGGGCTCCTCTTCTTGGTCGACTTAGTCACGTTAAATCCTTTTCTCCTTTTTCGTGTGTGTGATTACAAATTAAATATTGTTGATGTACTGATCTTGGGGGCTCATTGCCGCTACATGACGCGCGGTCCGTGATTCGCTTGTTATTATAGCTGTCTTTGAGGCTGAATCTCGTTCGAAGAATCCATTAGCGGTTGCCCAGTCACCCTCGAATGCAGCTCGCAGCAGTGGTCGATAATAGTGACCATCCTCTACTTCTTTTGTTGTTCTACGAAAATGAAAATTCTTTTGGCATATCATGAACAAAATTTATTTGGGAAAAGTGCAAAAAAAAGTCATAAACCTTTGGTCTTTGTGCCGATTTAGTCCTAAATAGGTGAGGCCGCGGCAACGACAGGAGGCGTCGGGCGGTGGAGGCCTCACGCGGCTGGGGTCTCCCTCTCTCTTTGGATCTGCCCTCCCCCAGGGCTTTTTTTCTCTCTCACAATTCGGATCTCGCTCTCAAGCCTCCCACCTCGACAGCCAGCGAGGCTCGACCCTCACCAGATCCGGCGAGGGTCGAGCCTCGCCCATGGCCGGCGAGGCTAGACCTCGCCAGATCCGGCGAGGGCGAGCCTCGCCCATGGCCAGCGAGGCTCAAGGCTCGATCTCTCGCCTCGCCGCCCAGCGCGAGGCTCGACCCTCACCCGCGAGGTGGCCGGCGAGGGCGGCCTTGCCCTGGCCGGCCATTGCCTTTGGCTGATCGCCGAGGTCCAGCAACCGGCTGGAGGAAGAAGAGGAGAAGAAAAAAAAAGATAAAAAAAAAGGAAAAAAAAATTTTAAAAAAAAAAAAAAATTCAAAAATATTAAAATATTATTAAAATGTGTCCACGTCGGTAATCGGTATCCAATCAGCAAAATCTGGCCAAAATTGACCGGAAATGATTGAATTGGCACAATGTACAAAGGTTTAGGATTAGATCGGCACAAAGACAAAAAGTTTATGACTTTTTTGGCACTTTTCTCAAATTTATTTTGTTAGGGTGAAATTGTCCAACAAATATCACCTTAGTAAGAACAACTTAGATAAATCCTATTAAATTAACCAAAAAACAAAAAACAAAAAAACAGAGAGAGAGGATCGGCTCCCTTGCAAAACAGTAGGTACTGTGAAGGATTAGTTTCGGAGTTTGACTCCACATACACAAGAACATCTTAGATAAGGAAAATTATCAAAAAAAAAAGTCCTCAAACCTATTACAATTATATCAATTCAATTGTAAACCTTTTTTGGCCAATTGAGCTCTAATTTTTTTGCATTTATACCAATTTAATCAATTTAGTCAATTTTAACTGAAAATTGTTGATATGAACACCTGTCCTATGTGGTATAGTCAACATTGGCATGGAAATTTTTAAATATTATTTTAATAATTTTTTGAAATATTTATTTATTTTTCCTTTCATTCCTTCTTTTCTTTTGTTTTTCCCCATTGTGTTGGAGCTCGACGGCCATTGGGCAAGGGTTGTGAAGCCCTCACCTACATTTGGGCGAGGCCTTCATAGCCGCTAGCCAAGCTAGCCTCACCCATGCTTGGTGAGGCCATGGCCAGCAGGGCCAGCAGGGCCAGATCCCCTCACACCCCTCTAGTGAGTTCAACCTGGCCCTTTGCTTCCTGAATTAACCTTTTCAGGTTACAAGTTGAGTTGGGCATAAAAATAAAAAAAATAAAAAAAAAAATAAAAAAAAAACAGTAGGTCACAATGGCATTATGGTATGTTCAAAAGGAATTATGCTGATGTGAACTTTGTTTGACCAACTTCAATTCTCAAAGCAAAACCTATAGGTATACCTGAGTCATATGGATAAACCTCAAACTACCCCATCTTCAGTTCTCAACATTACACTTTAGCGTCTTCTTGGTTATATACAATTGATCAGAAATGATCAATTGAATCTTGCAATTAAATTCAAAGACAATGTATTTTGTACATTTACTCTCATGTCCATCAAAATCATTTGTGGAATTGGAATTCAGCATTAGGTATCATACATTTACGCAGTTTTCAGTTCAGTACAAAACATCAAAGATTTGACAAATGTTTATCATAGTTAACTGCAATGTACGATGGATCAATCCATGCCTATATTTGCTAGATTATATTGGTCCGAAGAATATGAGCATAGGGAACTTTCCTTTTTCCCCCGTCATTTACGTTTAGTCCTCCAATGTCTTTGGAGAATCCTTAATAACTCTTCGCAATAATTATAGCACGTGCCACGAACACTCCATTTCCTAGTCCTTGTTTCTTTATTTTTCTTTTGGTCAAACTTGTTTCTCTATTCAACCGCTAACATTTTTTCTCTTAGCAAACAGCAAAGATTTACACATTCTAGATGGTCATAAGGGGACACCGATGGCATCGATGCAGCCGAAGTTAGAGCCCCGAGGTCAACATATAAATAATTTACACATTCTAGATGGTCATTAGGGGACACCGATGGCATCGATGCAGCCGAAGTTAGAGCCCCGAGGTCAACATATAAATAATTCACACCGTGAAATAATAATGTTAACATGCACATGCTCCCTGATTCCTTTCTTAACCAAAGATGACTACTTAAAATATCAAAATCAATGGGGATATGAGCATAGGGAACTTTCCTTTTTCCCCCGTCATTTACGTTTAGTCCTCCAATGTCTTTGGAGAATCCTTAATAACTCTTCGCAATAGTTATAGCACGTGCCACGAACACTCCACTTCCTAGTCCTTGTTTCTTTATTTTTCTTTTGGTCAAACTTGTTTCTCTATTCAACCGCTAACATTTTTTCTCTTAGCAAACAGCAAAGATTTACACATTCTAGATGGTCATAAGGGGACACCGATGGCATCGATGCAGCCGAAGTTAGAGCCCCGAGGTCAACATATAAATAATTTACACATTCTAGATGGTCATTAGGGGACACCGATGGCATCGATGCAGCCGAAGTTAGAGCCCCGAGGTCAACATATAAATAATTCACACCGTGAAATAATAATGTTAACATGCACATGCTCCCTGATTCCTTTCTTAACCAAAGATGACTACTTAAAATATCAAAATCAATGGGGATATGAGCATAGGGAACTTTCCTTTTCCCCCGTCATTTACGTTTAGTCCTCCAATGTCTTTGGAGAATCCTTAATAACTCTTCGCAATAGTTATAGCACGTGCCACGAACACTCCACTTCCTAGTCCTTGTTTCTTTATTTTTCTTTTGGTCAAACTTGTTTCTCTATTCAACCGCTAACATTTTTTCTCTTAGCAAACAGCAAAGATTTACACATTCTAGATGGTCATTAGGGGACACCGATGGCATCGATGCAGCCGAAGTTAGAGCCCCGAGGTCAACATATAAATAATTTACACATTCTAGATGGTCATTAGGGGACACCGATGGCATCGAATGCAGCCGAAGTTAGAGCCCCGAGGTCAACATATAAATAATTCACACCGTGAAATAATAATGTTAACATGCACATGCTCCCTGATTCCTTTCTTAACCAAAGATGACTACTTAAAATATCAAAATCAATGGGGATAAAACAAAATCGTACTTGGTACGCATTCAAAAGTCTATTTTTTTCTCATATTTAAAAATCTATTTTAGAACTCTTTTTTTGATGACACGATGAGTTGAATAAGCACAAATTCTAAATAATTTATTAGCTGCCATAAAGATTCCTAACAAGTTGAGGTGAACATTTGAATAATATAATATTGGAATGAAACACATTAGAATTAGACTAAGAATGAGATAGATACATTTAATTCACAATTTTAACAATTTTCCATGGGATTCCCAAATAAGATCTGCCTAGAAAATGGGGAATTAGAGCTGCCAAAATATACCATAAACTCATTTTGTACCTCATATTTAATGGGCCTTGCATAATGGGTAACAACATACTTGGCAACAAAGTGGGTCAAAATTAGTTAACGAAAAAAAAAAAAAAAAACCTAGTTAAATGGGTTACTTAAATGATCCATACTTGACCTTAGTACATCCCTACTCATGTACTCATGTACTGCCATTGTATTTTTAAAGACATATTGGAGTTCTAACGGTCGTATGGGTGTCCTAGTTGCAGGCGAAATCATTCAATTTGTTCCTGTAATTTCCGTTGCAATTGTTTTTTTGTAGTAAAAGCTCAGAATTGTTTTTTCAATTGTAGACAAAAAAAGTTGACGTTGTGCAGTGTTATTTGACGAGTAAATATATATAAAATATCATAATCTGTCATACATCTAATAAAAATGAGAGCTTGGAATGATTTTCGTTTTCTTTTTTTTTTTTTTAATTCCGGCTTTAGATGAACGAGATTTAAATTTTGTCTGATACTTGACACCTCATATCTTTCATATTTCTCACAATTCTGGATCTTTATTTTTCGAAGAATGCTAGAAATAACTTTTTGAAATTTAAACAAAAGATAGTCTCTTAAAATCATGGCAATCGGAATTTCTGGCCGGAGAAAAGTCAATAAATATTGAAGTCGATATAACTACCACATGACGTGAGGGATGAGAAAAAGACGGCACGAGCCACAGGCCAACAATTAGAACTTCCCAGCAAACAACCCTCGGTAAACTGAGTCTCTAATATAAAAACTTTTTTTTAGCTAAACAATAAAAAATAAAAAATAAAAATTTAAAGCCAAGAGCCAACACCAGAATAAATAAATAAATAAGTCACTCTAGAATCTAGAATTTTCAAAAGGAGACCTATCAACCAACCAGTTTGGTCTGCGCATGCAAGCTGAGGGTCGTAAAAGCAGTTCAGCAACACGGGAAGTAGCTGCTCACATTAGTCGATCTCATTTTTGCATCTCAATCTCACCTTAGGGTCAACACAAAGAAGCTAATGTTCAAGGGGAGCAAAGGATTTCACACGTTCAAGTTGATATTCCTTCACCTCTAAATATTCCACAAGTACAATTAGCTAAAGCAACTGCCCAAACAGAACTAGAATCAAACTATCCTCGAATAGTAGAGCTCCTATTTGAGATTAAGGCATAGTAATATGCAATGAAGTTTGAAATCCATAAGTTGTATGCTGCTCTCGGTACTATCTCAGAGTCTCTTACAGGCAAGGTATTATCTCTTGATGATCAAGTCCAAACTTTGAATTAGCAAGCTTCGCAAAATCTGGCAAAAATTGAGACTGTTTATCATCAATACCTGACTAAGCTTGAGGAGACCGTGCAAATCCTGAAGGATTTCAGACTTGTTCGTGTTCCAAAACAACCTTAATCCTTTTTCGACCCGACCTCTTTTTATGCTTAACTGGTTTAATCTTTTTGTTGATGACAAAAAAGGGGAGAGACTGTGCAAATTGAATCTTATCTTTGACTTGTGATTGTGTTTGACTTTTCTTGTTGTGATTTGCAGACTATTAATTGATGTGATTTGTGGATGCGGACTATGTGTATTTATTATGTGTGTACTATGTTTACTGTCTGTCTTTTTCATCAATTATCATGTGCTGCTAAAGTGTTGTTTTGTAGGATAATTTTCATATAATGATTAAATTTGCATAAAAATTTTGTCACCATAAAAAAGTGGGAGATTGTTGAGAAAACTTTTGTCAGATTTTGAAGTTGACAAAACTTTCCTATTCTTGTTCTTATTATGAAGATTACTAGACTTCTGTGCTATATTGTGGAATATTATCAAAGTCTATTTTACTCAAGTCTTTCCATTCTAACGAGATCTAGACTGAAACCAAGTCTAGAACGGAGATATAATCAAACTCAAAATTATTGATCTTTCGACAATGATTCCATAGGAATGTGATTTATTCTTAATATCTGGCTTTTTGGCGAAGAATCTCACTTACCTTTTATAAATATATTGATGGAATCAATCACGATTTGATGAAATCAATCACGATTTGATGAAATCAATCTTGAAAACAAGTTCTTTTTTGGGAAGTATCTACTTATGGAAACCTAAATTCTGATTGCATGTATGACCAAAATTATCGGATTTTCATCTCAATCTTCAAACGGCTGCAAGATTTCTTTAATCAATCTTGTCCAATGGATTGATTGGAAGAAATTTCTTTGAAGAATGCCAACAGTTATAAAGGCGTAGAAGAGTATTTAAGGAGGCCATTTAGTCCATTTGAGTGTATGCTTGAAAATTGAAATTCCAAAGTTTGAGACTTTTCCAATCACTTGTTCTTTATCGACAGTGCTTACAAATTGTATTCAAGAGATAAAAACACAAGAAGAATGATTTAGTGAGAGAAAAAGAAATATTCCATTGAGTGTTCATACTCAAACCATTGTATTTCTCTGTTGATGTCTTAGTGAATTTTAGCCGGAAGGCTATTAGCGTGGGAGGGTGGAAGTAGGTTTGATCTAAACTGAATAACTATAAATTTCGTGTTCAATTTTCTCTTCCCTTAACTCTTTTAATTTGTTTGTCACAATCTTTTTTTGAATTCTGCGAAATTCTAAATCATCTTAATCGAGTCTGAACTTACTTCAGAAATTTGGCCTCACTTTTAATCAGACTTTGCTTGCAAAAAAAAAAGAGAAAAACTCATTATGTGTTTATTTGTTTAATTTGTTTTTATACCTATTCACGCCATTTAGGTGGTAATACTAGTATTTTCAATATCTACATGCTAAAAATAAAAATTGAATATGTGCCATTCTGTAAAAACCAGCTTATATAAAGAAACTGCGACAATGTTAATGCGCTGATTAAAAATTTTATTAACGTATGTTGCTTGGAAAGAAGGGAACGGTGAAAGAAAAATTGAAGTAGGCGATAAACAAAGGAAGGGCAATGCCGTGATTTTGGCACCTTTGAGTGGGCAATTCCACGAGTTTTCCACTAGCGGGAGTGATCCAGAAACGCTGACAACACATATTAATCGAACGGCTGATATTAAACCACTTGAATCCAACGGCTAAGGAGAAACATGACAAACTTGTTGTGCGCAAAAGCACGGGATTGCAGAAATGGGCCTCTTGCTTCTAAAAAAAATGGCCCTCGCTCCACCTTTTTTTCTTGGCTTCCACTTATCAAATCAAATTAGCAAATCACCAACTTCTTCGAAATTTTACAAGTACTTAAAAGATTACCAATGTTATAATGAATATATTCGATTTTCCATTTAAGTCTTAGCAATTTATTTTTTATCATGTCTTTGTAAACCTTTTTCAAATGTAACATTTAAAGCTCTTTTATTCATTTTGACCCATACTTTTCAAAAGCTATTTTGTTTGTGTTATTCAAAAAGAAAAAAAAAGAATATATATATATTTTTCCGCCAAAGCTAAATATAATCCAACTTATAAAAAGGTCATGCAAAATTTTACATATGATCTAAGTGCCAACATTTATATATTGTCAAAATATCAAGTGTTACGAGCTGGAAAAGGCCAAAACGCATTATCATAATATATAAATTAAGTAAAAAGAGAAAAGTAAAAATCTATGTAGACATGCCCGAAGAGAATTGAGATGGACCCAAGGCAATCCCAACCTAAAATTAAGGTTTGAAGTGGCTAGGTTAGTCGGATTTTCTGCCACGGAAAAAAGAAATTGGTCAGCCAATATGTAAGATTATTCACATTTTTGTTAAATTTAAAGAAAAATAATTGCACAAGTAAAATTCGGATAATTTGATTTTTCAAATCACTTATTTTCTACGAAATGAACTTACCTAAAGAGTTGGATCATTTTCGGTCTGTTGAATTCGCACCATGTAGTTTTTTCCTTCTATATCTAGGTGTTCTATGGTTAATAGTTTTATGTCAATGTGAGCCTTCAAAATTTGAGATAATGTCTATGTGGCATTGGGCATCGTCTCAAGAAAATGTAATTCAAATTATATATATATATGTATGTATGTATGTATGTTGATATCTAAATTTTATCTATTTATTTATGATTTAATCGCAAAGAAAATTAGGAATTAATGTCTAACCCCTAAATAAATAATAATTTTTATTAAATTGTATCGTATAGGGACATTAGGAATATTTGCATTACTGGTATTAACTGTTAGAAATTTTTTGAAAAAAAAAATTAAAAAATTTAATTAATGCAAATTAAAATTAATAATAATGCGGCCAGACTTAGCCCGGTCCCTTTTTCTTTTCTTCTCTCCCTAAGGACGGCGAACGACGAGCACGGGCAGCGGGGAAATGTCGCGCGGTGCGACCAGCCTGGCCAAGCTGGCAGCAGCTGGCGACGCTGCTTAAAAGGGGAGAGGTTGGACCGAGAAGGGGGGGTTCTTCGGCTGAAAAATCCAGAGAGAGAGAGGGAGAGATCCGACGAGAGAGCCGCGAGTGAGAGCGAGGGAAGAGCGTCGGAGCAGAGACCACCGGCCACCGGGACTGAATCGGGGCCGACTACCTGCCGCCGTGCCTCCTTTCCCGCGCCGAAGCTCCGGTAAGCCTCGGTCCTATTTTGGCCCTGTTTTCGGGTGTGCCGGGCCGGAGCTCGCGGTCGTCCGGCTCACGCGAGCTCCGGCCCCGACCATCCTTTCTCCAGCTACTGTGTGTGTCGTTGTTTGTTTGTCGAGAGTCCCGTCGAGAATCCCGGTTGAAGTTGAACCGGAAACCTCATAATTCGCGAGTCCCCTTCACCCGTTCGACGAAATGCTTAGCGAGATCTAGTTTTCCTTCTCCCGTTTTTGGCCGAAACCGAGTCGGCCGTGCACGCCGTGATCTATGGGAATGTTCCAGTGGTGTTGGGCGACCTTGGGCGTCGGCCGTGTAGTCGTTCGCCACGTTTCCATCTTCGCCATAGTTTGTTCGGTGTTTGGCCGTGGTGTGGCTCTCGGCCGGCGGCGGGGAGGTCGGCCGACGAGTGGCGTTCGGAGTGGACGACGCTGGGTGGTAGCTCGGCGGTGTCCTGACCGCCGGCGAGGGCTTGTCGAAGTGGCGTCGGTTCGGGTGAGGAGCTTCGGTGAAGAATAGCGCAAGGGGGAGGCGTGCTACGGGAAGGAGAGAACAGGGTGAAGAAGAGAATAGCAAAATAAAAGAATTAAAAGGAATTAAAATAATGAATTAAAAAAGATTTTAAAAAATTATTTTTTAATTTGAAGCGGGTCATATCCCAGTGGGTGGATCGGGTTCGGACCGGGTTTACGGTCTGAATCCCTGTTCCCGAATATATAATAATAATTGTAATTAAAATATTAATTTGAAATATATAGTTTGCTATTCATTTTTATGTGAGTCCCATCCACCGTGAGAGGACTTTTTATCAACAAGAACCACAGTCGACTTCGGTCAGCAGTGGAAACATAGGGAGGAGAGAGAGACAAGCTCGAAAGAACTCAAATAAATTCTCTATTTTTTAATTTTTAATGCTATAAAAAATCTTAAATTTATAAATTTGTGTCATATTTAACTTAAATTAATTTTCATGTAACCAGAGTTATATCTTTCCATCGTTGACAGACTTTTCATCAAGGAGAACCGTATGTTGTAACAGCCCCTGCAACTAAAGCCGATTGACATCAGAACTTCAACTTTATAGGAAAGTCGAAAGCCTCATATTGCATTCTCTGTTTACTTTGTTGTTGAAAGACTGACCAGCAGAGCAACCCAATGGCGGCGCAACCAAGTGAAGAACAAGGAAATTTGAACCAAGCAAAACCAGCAGCAGGTAAATGTTCATGTTCCAACTGAGAAAGAATATGGCATAATCGATGGAGTCCCAAATATGCTCGAACTTGTATTTTCTCATGGTTCTTTTTTATTTTCTTTATCACCAAACAAACATAATGCTGACCGTAGCTAGAATAAAGGGGAAAAAAAAGTATGCGAAGGACCTAGTGCTCACTCTTTCTTCTACAGATATTGAAAATGTTTTAGCAAGCATTGGATCAGCTTCTTCCCAATCTGGAGGTACTCCAGGTGCGTTATCCCTCAAAGGGGTTATTTTCAGTGTGAAATTAATATCTAGGGCGGATCTTCATGAAATTATTCTTTTCTGGGATATTTCTCAATGTCAGCAAGCATAAAAGTGTTCACTAAATGATTTGAAAAGATTGCATCTATTGCAGAAAATTCCAAAGAGGAAGTAAATGGACCCTATTATCGACCATTGTTGCGAGCCGCATTCAGGGGCGATTGGGAATTTGCTACAAGATTTTTCGAACGAGATGCTGCTTCAAAGACAGCCAAAATAACAAGCAGATCACAAACATTGCTTCACATAGCTGCTTTGAGTGCACGAGACCAATTTTTTGAGAACCTGGTTGAGCTCTTGTCTCCGTATCCGGAAGCACTTGAAATGGTTGATCGTGATGGCCGCACAGCCCTCCACAATGCTGTCCTGTGTGGAAGTATAAGGATGGTCAAGGCATTAATTAGAAGTAATCCTAACTTGACGCAACTTGCAGATACTAGAGGACGTGTTCCTTTGGGAATATGTGCTATGGACGCTTCTATGCATAAGGAGATTGTCTGGTTCCTGGCGAGAAGTACAACAGTCGATGGGCCAGGTAATCGCTTCAGCAGTTCCTCTGCCATTGGCACCATTGTAGATCTCATCTATGCTGCTCATCTTGGTAAGATCACCATCGATCTTTTTCTCAATTCCATCTGTTATTTTCTTTATTCTAGACTAAGCTTATTTTCCCGATCAACATTTGCTGGTCAATTCGGATAGATATCGTCCTTTATCTCGTTGATCGGTACCCTCAATTACTTACCATGAAAAGCACACGGGGCTGCAAACCATCCATACTGGACGCGTTGGCAACGAAGGAGTCTTACTTTCTCAGTGCAACCAGGCTCAATGTCTTGGAAGCATTGGTATATCAATGTCCGTACTTTCTACACTCGCATCACTTCATTACTGATTCCCTTAAAGACGTACCGAGTTCATCACCTGCTCTTTGGTTTCTGAACTGAAGGTATTCCCGTGGACCTGAACTACAAACCAACGGATAAAAGTTTAAGTCTGGGTGGGTATGCATTTTTTCTGTTTGGCATTATCTTAGACCTTTCATGATTTTGAACTTTAAGTCAATTTTCTTAGATTGATTCCCTCCGTACTAGCAAAAGAACATGTAAATGAACGTTTCTTTGTAGGATATATTCTGGTTCCTCAACCTTGTTTTACTTGACTAATGACCTGAAATCGAACTACTTTATGGATCAGCTATCCTTTGAGAACCTTATGTGATTCAACAAAGTGCATAAGTATCATATTACTTAATTGATTGAACAATATGATGGACCAATTGTGAAGTATTACAATGATTTCATATCTAGTGACCAGTTTTTCTCTGCAACCTAATTGTAGCGCTTCAATGTCTTGCAAGATCACTTTGGAATGCCGCCAAAATTGTAGGTATGCTTCCATTTTATAAAGATACCGTCATTATCTATGTCCCTCTCTCTCCAACTAAAAGTCTATGGCTTGTTTGTTTTTGACTTCTTTTGTAAGTAGAAAAAAGCTCCCACTTAATTCTTCACCATAATCTGGAAGATAATCTGTAGTACCCCACTGCTTGTGTGAAAGAACTGTTAGACATTTGCCATTGGATGTGATAAATGTATTTGAAGTTAGTTTTGTAATTAACTTTTCCACGGGTCAACCGTTTATTAGTGAATGTATAACTTACTCTTTATATCGTTAATGGACATAATAAAAATCCTTAAAAAATTATTCAAACTCAAACAAAGTTATGTATAATTTTCTGTGTTAATATTCTTATATTTTGAAAGATTTCAGAAATTCATCAAATTTAATTGCAAGAGTCACGAAATTGTTAAAATAAAAGAAGTGAAAAAAGAGTACTTGAAAACTGCAAATTGAGGCTAGATTTGATGTTAACCTAGGAATTTCTTGCTTACAACTAAATGATCTAAGCAGAAGATATAAAATAAGAGTTACGTAAACTTAATACTTTTCCTTCAATCTTGATTGTTGAAATAATGTTCGCTTCATCATCTCTATCAAGCATGTAAATCTTTTTGGAAAAATTAGAACAATGAACCCATATGCATTTGTTTTCTCCATTACGGGTGAAGTGCTTAAAGCGTAAATATCACTTTCTTTGACTACCACTTCATCTCAATACAAGAAGAAAGAACACGTTGAGAGGGTGCAAGAATTGGGCATGGGACCGAGGGCAAGCTCCCAGCATCATTGACTTTGAAATAAGGTTGCAATAGATGATGGCATGGGTTTATCATTTGATCACATTAACATAGTAAATTTACCCTTTTATTTGGCAACTTTAAAAAGGCGTGAAAATAAGAATAGGAGCATGTAGGAAAAATCAAAATAGTTTGTTTGGGAAGGCTTGGAATAGAAGAATATTAGTGGGAGCGAATTTCGTGGGTCACAACAAAATCGTCCATCTTAGAATTCCTCCCCCAGTTATATATTCTATATCAAAAGCTGTTAGTAAAGGAGTTTTCTTCCCCCTTTGTCATCGTATATTTCAGATTTGTTAAAAGCATTCCAAAAAATAAGATCCCAAATACATCAGGTTAATATGGGAGCTGTGCTCTTAAGATTACTTGAGAAGTTGGATCACTTGAAGTGCATGAAAAGTTAACCCAAATGGCACCGGGCCGCTAAAATGATCCTATAGTTCCCAAAACCTATTCACGATTTTTACTCGCAATTGCACTTGTTATCTTCACCCAAATTTTGTATGCCCACGAAATACCCTTTAGTGTCGTCCCTAATTCTTCTAGTTTGACCGTCGTTGCATGTTTTTATCAAAATAGAAGTGATTTTTTTAATATAGTCAACTCCAATCACTACGTTAGGAAACGTCACATACCATTATGTGACCTCGTGTGGAAGCTTTGAAATTGCTAAAGACAGATAGAATGGAGGAAAAAAAAAAGATTTGTTCGTCTGAGCATAAATAATAGTATAGTGTCTTGTACGATTATTATGATTTTTTTTATTACTAGCTGCCAAAGCATATTTGAATAATATTGTCTAAAACAGTCTTATACAAGCAAAGACTACTGTAATTTACTCTAGCTAGACATACGTCATTAGCGCGGTTATCTCCAGAGCTGTTCTATCAGGTTAAGTCTTATAATTATGTTCTCCTAGTTATGATTAGCATTAGAAAGCCTCGTTTCCACTTGAAGGAGGATCTCTTTCTTCAGTTACCCTCTAATCACTTCTACTTTCTTCACATCCAATTAATTTTTTCCTCCAGACATGATATAAACCTTTTCTTTGAAAATGCCAAAAATGATTTTATATCTTTTTTGTACTTTTGCATTAGCAATTACTCAAACTCACTGTTTGCATTTGAGGATTGAATCACAGAGAAGAACTTTTTTTTTTTTAATCCAATTGCGAGCCCCTTGGTTTTTCATTTTCTTTTTTCGTTTGTGTTTGACATTTTGCAGTTCCTATTTTAAAGAAAGTTCACGAGGTGAAGCTGAGACAGGTGACGGCAATCGAGTTGGCCAAACAAGTTTGCATTGCGATCTCTTATAAGAATACTGCCGAGATCAAAGATTTTTGCGGTAATGGGAACTTCTTATTTCAAGCTACAACCCACGGAAACAGTGAAATCATGAAGCTATTTATTCAGTTTTTCCCAGATGAAAAGTTGACTTGTGATAGGAGCTTGATCGCATCTACAGTGCGTTATCGCAAAGAAAGGACTCTCAGACTGTTTTTGAAGGTAGGCTCAACTAATAAGTCATCATTAGTTCCAGCGCCCACAGTGGACGATTCGAAGAAAATGTTGCTCTTAGCAGCAAATTACCAACCTAATTTGGGCGACGTAACTAATGTCTCCGGAGTAGCTTTTCAAATACAAAGAGAAGTCCAGTGGTACAAGGTAAATATCTTTCTTTTCATATAATTTATAGCTGCGCTTAATTATAAATATTATAATTCTTGACAATTTAAAAAAAAATGATTGCTAGAACTTTTATTAGATAATCTTGAATATACATTGAAACTTTTTTTTTTAAAGCGGTTGAGTGATATTCAGCCAAGCTTTTGCACACCACAAAGTCTACCTTCTTGGGTTATTTTAAGGGTGAACTACCCTACATCTGTCTGGTGCATTCAGGAGTCCTGAAATGCTTCCACTATGACTTGAATCCAAGACCACAATGAGAAGAAGAAACTCCTTTGCCATGTAAACCAAATTAATAAGGTAAGTTGAAAAACTACACTACATCACCAATTGACAGAAAATAAGGGAGACTGATAAGGGAAATTGGGACATTGAAAACTGATTGAGACTAATCATAATTAAATTGCATTTTAATTTACCAATATAACTATGTTCTGCCACTTTAATCTAATCCTCGTGACTCTTTCTTAAATTCGACCGACTCTTTATATAGGTGTCTTCCATGATGCAATTAGGGGATTATTATGCATATCATTTAATGTATAACCCATTTATATTCCCGTGGAGCCCAAACAAAAACATTTAAATCAGTTTTACTCATACTTCCGTGGTAGCTTTGCTCGTTCCGTTGTATTACATTTTGTATTTAAGATTATAATGTAGTTAAGATATAATTAAATTTATGTAGGTGGTAATGACTTAATTAAAGTAATATGAATTGAATCTTCTCTGTTTTATTATTATTATTATTATTATTATTATTATTATTATTATTATTATTATTATTACTACTACTACTACTATGGAAATGAAATGCTAAATTTCAGTTTCCAAATTGAAAATCTTTGTAGCCAGTTATGCCAACCTTGAGAGGTTGAGTTGCGTCTTTTCCTATTACGTAGCTATCCTTTCATATAATATCTTATTTAATTTACTTTTGAATAATCAGCTATGCAATATGAAGACATAACTCCCACTAGCAATGCACTTGAGTACCCTCGGTTGGATGCTCGAAAATGAAATTTTCTTTATAAAAGAAACGAATATGTGCGCTACGAATTAATGAGAAAATGATCAGGGACAAAAAAAAGAATGATCGGTTTAGTTCTAGTCTATGAATCGGGGTGACGGAGACCATGACAACTCTCAAATCAATCACATCAATTAATCAAAGAAATAAGAACATATTTGCACAGATTTTAGAAGAATGCAAAATACGTATAATTCAACTAAAGAAAAGAAACTGGAGAAATATGAATAAGGAAAATTTTTCAATCTTAATCCTAGTTTACGGATGTCATCCTAAGTTTTTCAATTTTGTCAGTTTAATTTTAAACATTTACACAAAATTTCAACATAGTCCTTATGATTAATTTTTGTCTAAAATCATTGACGCGGCAGTGTGTTACGGAGGATAGTCGAAGACAATCAAACCGCCACGTTAGTAGTTTTCAATGTAATTAACCGAAATGAGTATATTGAAATTTCATATAAAGATTTAAAATTAAATTAACAAAATTGAAAAGTTTAGAATTGAATTGACATTCATATAGTAAGTTTATGACATATTGGTTAATTTTCCCACTATGAATATGAAACAAGTACAATGGTTGATCAAAACATCTCAAGTGGACAAACGTTGCGCCTTTTTTCTTTCAACGTGTCTCGAGCCAACAGATGAAGTCTTTTGAGATGTCAAATTTGACATTGGAATCATCTGAATCACCATTCCTTTAATGATGGCGCAATGGAACTTCTTCACTAGTTGCGTTGGAACAGACATCACGGAAGAGATAATCTCCTCTATGTTGTCTTCTTCTTTAGGGTCATAATGGGGATGGTCACGTCCCAACAACGAAATTTCTTTGATTGTCCTTGGAGTTGTCATACTATTGGCTCTTGGCTCAAATGATTCGATAAACAAAATACAATGCATAGGGTTCGATAAAGCACGTAGAAGTACCAAAAGTCTCATTCTCAAATTTCTTAACCGGCTCTTGATATTTTTTCCATGAATTCTTCTAGAAGACTCCAAATTTCATGAAACTTAAATCATCGCAAAGTAGAAACATAGTGCTTTGCATTTATATATTATTTGACTAAAATGAAGCACAAAATCATCATCGAAGCTCCGAAGAAAGTGGCCTATAAAATTCTGCCAGCAAAGATGGACTTGACCTCTAAGCAAGTCTTAATCTCCTTGAGATGTTCCCTCGTTTGTATTTTTAAAAATCTTCAATACTTTATCCACTTATTGAAACTCCTAATTATGAGTTTTATACACAGGCTGTGGAAAGCTGGATTCCCCCTAGCTTAAGAGATTCCCATTTTGAGGAAATCACATATTGGAATAGATTCAAGGAGAACCACAAAGAGTTGCTGGAGAAAGGAGAGAAGTGGGTGAAGGACACAGCAAATTCATGTATGCTTGTCTCAACTCTAATTGCCACAGTATTGTTTGCTGCTGCATTCACTATGCCTGGAGGCAATGACAACAATACTGGAGTACCCTTGTTGTTAGGACAGGACTCTCTCCTAGTTTTCGCAATTTCGGATGCATTAGGTTTAGTCTCCTCTGTGACATCCATCTTGCTATTTCTAGCCATCTTAACTTCGCGGTATGAGGCACAAGATTTTCTTGAATCGTTGCCTAAGAAGATCATTTGGGGCCTTTGTTTTCTCTTCCTCTCCTTGGCTTTCATGCTGATGGCCTTCGCTGCAACTCTCACAATGGTGCTGGATAACAGATTGGAGTGGGTTCCCATTCCCATTACTTTGCTGGCCTCTCTCCCTGTGGCTTTATTCGCACGACTACAACTTCCCCTACTATTCCAAATGGTTAAATCCACTTATGGACGAAGCATTTTTCGTCCCGACTATATTTGGGATGGAGGCAATTATAATGAACAAGATCAGTGATTGATGAATTTGATTTGACGGTGTATGTCTTCATTATAGTTGTGGTTGTAGTAGGGCCAATGTGATACTGAATGTATTTCCTTGAAGTATTTGAACAATTACTATGCATTATGTTTCCCTGCCTTATTAACAAAGATCTATTTGTAGAATGATTCAATCAATTTAAAATTTCGGCCTATAGATACTTCAAAATTGAATTTGCATATACGGAAACATTTTTTTTTTTTTTACATTCAATACCGAAACATGCTCAATCTTGGAATATAAGTTTTTAAAATTAGTTTTTTTTTTTTTTTACCCTTTTGTTTTAAAATTTGGATGCGGAAATTTTTTCTATCAGCTTAAACATCCAGCCTCTAGGTATGTCAAAACATAATCTATATAAACAATTATCTTCAACGTTTATTACCAAAATACGCGCAACCATGTAAATATAGCTTTCATCATGGATTGAGAGATGAACAATTATTCTTAGAAAAAACATATACAAAATTTCGGTGATAATAATTATACCAAATGTAGACTTTATTCTTGTGAAATATAAAGAAATTGGAATCATTATAGTTATCAGAATTTGTTGATATTAATTGTGAAATAGATGGAATTAAACCTACCATAAATCTTTCATCATTCATCAATTACATATTGCTCTTTCATAATAGAATCTAGGTATACATAAACAATTACTTTAAAACATTTATTACAAAGTTTGTGCAATTATGTAATATAACTTTCATCACAGAATGACTTTTTGAACATTTGATTTTTCTTTTTAAATGCTGTTCAAGTGAAAGGTTTGATAATAAAAATAATGCATATGTGAAGAATATCGACGATAGAAATGACAATAGTAGGAACTATAGAATTGGAAATATAACAATTACAGAACTTGGTCCACACAAATTGTGAGATAAGAATAAGAAAAACAGAAGACGAAATAAGACTCCTCCGTTCGCTTCGTCCAGCCTCTATGCGTATGATTGATGACCTCCTTATCTCTAGGGGAAGAGTGCTCGAAGTCTATTTCGTTGGACGAAACTCAGAAGATTATTGATTTTGAAGCTTAAATGTGTTGGGCATAACATATCTATGTCATAGTCCCTAATGTGTGAATTAATTTTTATTGGTGAAATTCTAGTGTCAAATAACTCAATTGGTAATATTGGAAAGTTTAGGTTTGAATTGGCCTACTAACTTGATAACTGCCCTAAATAACTTATTTCAACATTTTTCTTTTAAATCAATAATAATTTATTATAAAAATTCTCAGAGAACTAGATACGCAAAATTTAGACATTTGCTAGAATTAGACATTTGCTAACATTATAGGTTTGCAAATCGACATCAAAAGCAAATCAGTGCATGGAGCTCGCACAAGAGCATGCCACGTGAGTCATCACCATGCGAGTTTTACCCACTTTTATATCCATGGATAGATAGATTGAAATTGAAATGTTAGTATCATTTCCTTAAATTACCTCATCTCACCCTTGTTAAGACCTACCTTTTCCATTTGGAGGGAAAAAGACATAGATTTAGGGATAATGCATAAAAAGCAAGTATACCGCCCTCGTTTTACATGCAGGTTCTCCTAAGCCCATACCTCGTGTGATGTTGGGAATTCAAATTGACGTTATAAGGATTTTCTAATGAGAAGTTGCCATTAGCCTATTGAGATTAGCTAAAAACCAAGTAAGGCATATAAGTATACCTCATTTTCGGTACCTAATCTAGTTTATTTCATAAAGATTTTTGTTAGGCAATCCGTATTGAGTTTAAACATATTCACTAATATATGAGTTGATCATGCATGTGCGCAATCATTAAAGTAACAACCAACAATCAAGAAAGTATTAAATAAATTGCAAAGAAACGTAGTGATCTAAAGCTAAGAAATAAGAAAAATGTCATTTCTAGCTAGGCTAAAGGGAAACCACGACCAAATTGAAAGCGCGCAATCAATTGATAATTTGTCTAAAAAAATGAAACATTGAAATCTCATCGTAAAGCTTTAAGAGTTTGTTTAATTTTAAGCACAATTTTTATCAAAAGATTTTCACATTTGATATGATAAATTAGTTAAAAACTAGAATTAATGCTAAAATGTAGTAAACCTACTAAAAATCTAATTTCTCAACTTTTTCATGACTTTTAGAAAAAAAAATTAATTTTCGATCTAGTCTAAGTCAAGACCTGACTGAGGTTGCAAAACGCAAGCCAAGCTCTTGTACCAAGCCCGGTCTGACGAAAGCCCAACTCACAAACAAGCCCAATCCAAATCTAACTAGTAAGCCTAGCACATACTAACTAGACTAAACAAGTCCAAGTAGGGGTGATCATGATCTGGGTTGGGCCAGTCCAACACCTAACCTAGGGACTAACCCACATAATATTGGTCTCCAATTTTTGGGATTGAGGACCGACCCAATTGAGCTTGAAATCGAGAACCAAACTGACCTGATGAGTTCGATTAGGTTCTAGGATTAATCCAGACCAACCGATAATTTTTTTATTTTATTTTTTATATTCCCTAAAAAGACAAACCTAGTTTTTTAAATTACATATCTATCAATAAGGATATTCATCAATATCAATATTCAGGATTTTAGGGATATGACGAAACCAAGGGGAAAATTTCCTTACCGTGATGAATCCTTTGAGCTTTCCAAGCAAGCCGCGAGGTGAGTGGTGAGCGGTGAGCATCGAGCGTCGAGCGAGGTGAGGTTGTTCACGAGTGAAAAGTTATTTCTTTCAATTAAAAATTGAAGAAGAAAAAAAAAAAAAGAAAGGAGAAAAAGAGTACCGAAGGAGGAGGAGGACGTTTTTGATGCCGTTTAAGTCAAGGTTTACTCTTTAGAATAAATATAATAATATCATAATATATATATATATATATATATATATATATAGTAAGTATTGGTCTAAGTTGGACCAATCCTAAACTCTTAGGATGGAGGACTAATCTGCATAGTGCTAATCTAGTACTTTCATGACCAAAGACTGACCTAATTCTCCTAGAAATCGAACCAAGACCAGCAGGGTTGGGATAGTCTAGGGTCGATCTAAAGTCAACATTGGATCAATACTCACCCCTAAGTCCAAGTTCATCAACCTAAGGGTGCGTTTGGTTGAACTTTTGGTGAAAGCTTTTGGGAGTTAAAGGGATTTTCCAAAATGTAAATTATGTTTGTTAAATTATAATTTGAAAGTTCATTTTGAAGTGTCTTTGAGCAAAATATTGTTTGGAGAGATAATATTTATAAAGGACTTTTGTGATTAAAAAAAGGAAAAAAATTCATCAAAAAACAAATTAGCCGGCGAGGGCAAACGGTCGCCAGAGATCGAAATCTATTGCTGGTAGCCAACATTTGAGGTTGCAAGACCTCAAGTGACCCCCAAAGACAATTGGCAAGGGCGCTTGGGGTTGGGTGACCCTCGAAGACCACTGACGAGGGTCGCCTAGGGTCAGGTAATCCTAAGCGAGGGTTACGTGACCCAAGTGAACCCAAGCAACATCGACAAGGGCGGCCTGGTCATGTGACCCTTGCAACCTTTCACAGAGGTCATGCGACCTAGATCTAGGTCACCATGACTTGCCAGGGGTCACCGCGACTCGCCAAGGGTCACGCACCTCGGTGAGGGTCGCTTGAGGTCGCGTGACCTCGATGGCTCTTCACGAAGGTTGCATGACCTAGATCTAGGTTGTTGGAAGTCACGCGACCTCGCCGTGACTTGTCAAAGGTCAAGTGACCTAGATTTGGGTCACTGGAGGTTGCGCAACCTTGGTGAGAGCCGCATGGTCACGCTACTAAAGTGGCTCTTCATAGAGATTGCGCAACCTAGATCTAAGTTGCGGCGATGCGACTTGCAAGGGGTCACCGCGACTCGCCAACGTTGCGTGGCTTGCCAGTGATGGATGTCGGGGTAATCACGACCATGATGGCCTCTTTCCAACCTGTTGCCAACCCATCGCAGCCACATGCAACCACATTGGCTGACTCAATGGAGAAGAAGATGAACAGTGAATCACGAAGGCAAAAATGCAAAAACAAAAATTGAGTGAGGATAGTTTTAGAATAAAATTTTTATACTAAACCCTAGAGAGGGCCTTCGCCCAAGGCAGCTTAGGATCTGCCTTGGGCTTTTAGCCTTTCAAAGGCAAACTTTCCCTCAAGTGGGTTTCAAAAATTTTATCAAACACTCAATATTTGGTCAAATGAGCTTTGGACACCCAAACCTCCTCCCCAAGACTATTTCCAAATGCACCCTAAACAAGCCCAAATCCACTATAACCACTTAGGCTTGAGATTACTCAAACATTAAATAGGCCCATTTCTTTCTAGCCGAGTCTTCCCACTTCGAATCCCCAACGTATTACTAACGTTTGCCCTGCTGCAAGTTCATTCCTAAAGCTAAAACATTAACTCCAGAGCAAGCGCGGCTCAACCATCAACGCTCTCAGACTTCAAATTGAGAATAACTTAAACATAACCCTTGATAGCCTAGGTGTGCCACCAGACCCACGTCGCCACCATGCTAAAGCCATCGCCGGCCACTGGACGAATACCGGCCAATGAGACGTCATCAACCACATCACCCTCTTTGGGTCACTACCAATCACCATTATCTTCCAATACATATTCCACATTCACAATCGCAAGATAAAAGGCTGTATAGAGTAGAGATCGAGAAAGCAAGCCAACGCGAATGACCCAAGAGGTTGACGTTTTTGTTGGATGCAAATTGCGTAACCCCAAGATCTCCATAACTAGAACAAGAACATGCATAATTGAGTAGAAAGATTAACGCACCTGTTTTGAATCCATTGTTCTTGAAGCGGAAGCGGAAACACAATGTTCCACGCGCAAGTCCTTCTCCTCTATTGCCCTCCGTATCACTGGCTCAATGAGGCGGCCCCCCTCACGTGTAGCGTTAGGTAAACGCCCCTTAGGTGAGGATACATGTGAGAATTAGGGTTAGAGGAGAGACTTAAGCACTATTTATAGAGTTTCCAGCCAGTCCCTCTCATTACGGGCCAGGCTCAACTCGGCCCACACTAGCCAGCCCATATAAGACTAATTAAGAAACCTTATATCTCACCTTAGACCAAACCCCGTAAAACGGTAAACGTTAAACGGTAAATTACAATATCAATTAATGTAGTCCACAATTAGAAAAACTCTTACATTCTCCCACTTGGACTATATTAATTGAAATCATACCTTATGTGCGCACATTGGTCCAGAGATAATTCTTAATAATCAATCCTATCCCATAAAGTCTTAAATACCGAATCATGGCGGTAACTGCATGTATACACACAGAGCCTTCCATGGTCACGAATGTTCTCAACTTTATTGATATGGATTCAATATGGTAGTGTGGCAAATGGATAACATCTCTCATAGAGAGATCTCATTTGTCAGTTACCATTCTCTTACCTTAGGTGTCACAAAAAACTTGTGCCACTAGAGAATGCTTTATGGTTCTAATGAACCCACATATGTCTTGTCCTTATGGTTAACCTTTCTTTATGTATCACAAGACATATGCACAAGGCTAATAACCGGATGCCCCTAGCCTTCACTCAAGGTTTATTCAATCCCTTGAGACTTTATCAATATGTATTCAACATAACAACACATTCAAAATATTTTATTGAATGCAAAAGTTGATACATATCAAACCGTTACTAAGTGTAACGAACCACAAATGTGAACTTTATCAGAGTGAAGCCAAAATAGCTCCCACTAAACAACAGTATCCGAAAATACTCCTAGGCCCATACTAATGACATGTCACTCAAATACACATGGGCATAGGCCTTTAGTTAGTGGATCTGCAATCACATTATCTGTGAAAATATATTATATTATAAGTCACATTTCTGTACCGTTTCTTTATAGTCAAAAATATTTGACCACCATATATTTAGACCCCTTGAGACCTCTGTAGTAAATAAATAATACTACAAATTTGTTATCTCAATACAACCGTATGAGTCTATCCATCAAGTTAAAACGATCAATTCCGCCATGAGGTTTTGAAGCCTAATAACCCAAGTAACAACCTAAAAGAATGTTACTAACACTGCATACATAGTAGAAGATATCAAAGAACTTTATTTACTGCACTTCCTACTAACATAAATCTGTATTCCGTTATTGATTGCATGTCATCGGAACAGTCAGCAAAGTTTACATCTAAATACTCTACTAACTGCAAAAATTGAACATGTCTATAAATTAGCATATAATATCTTGTTTTCTTTAAGTACCTTAAAATCTTCTTGATAGCAACCCAGTGATCATGTCCTGGATTTGACCGATATCTGCCTAAAAGTCCCGTCACAAAGACAACATTTAGTCTAGTGCAAATTCGAGCATACATTATACTTTTAAGTGCACTGACATAAGGTACTCCCTTTAATTAGATTTTCTCAATATCTAAATAAGGACAATGTAATAGATTTAATCCATCACCCTTAACAACAGGAGCAATTCCTGGCTTGCAATAATGTATATTGAATATTTCCAATTTACAATCAGCAAATGTCCTCCGAGAAAATCTAATATAATATGGAAAAAACAATCCTTAACAAAGGATATAAGATGTCTCAAGGTCACAACTTGTAAGCAAAATATTATGTTCATAGAGTATGAGAAAAAATAAATTTTCTCCCACTGATCTTGCAGTATATTGAATTACTTTGTTCCCAAAATAACAACACTATGAAACTTTAATAATATTGTCTATAAACTTGCTTAAGACCATAGAACTTTTCAGTCTATACACAAGTTTACTTGAATCTGCTGCAAAATCATCCAGTTGCACAATATATATATTTTGTATCTATTTGACGTAACTTTATATCAAAATAAATTATTTATGCCATGTTAACTCTGAAAGAATATTTAAAGAAATAATTATTTATTCACTATAAACAATGCACTCCTCTTTCAGAGTTAAAACTTTAATTACCGATTTGGCTTTAAATTCCACAATCTTTCTTTGAAATTCTTTTAATTTTGTACGCCAATTTGCAACTAATAAACTTGTAATCTTTAGATAAGTCAGTAAGTTTCCAAACATGTTTCATAGATTGTATACCGTATTTTATGGCATCTAATCACATACTTAATTGACAACAAGAAACGACATTTATTCATGCCGCTAAATCAACCATGTAGTGGATATCATAGTCATGCTCTCACAAATAGACTATATAGTTTAATGGAATAACTGATCGTCTTTTCCTAACAAATCTCCTTAACAAAGGAGCAACCACTTCATTCTGCACTTGAGAGGTTTAAGAAATTTCATTATAAACTATATCAAAAATAGTACCTTGAACCTCAACAAGTTTAGTCTATGGTACAGAGATTCCATATTATCTATATAGGTAAAGACAAAAAAACATAGTAACCTCCATCATATTATTATCTTTAATAGTTTGAAAGCAGTTATCCTCCACAATTACGTCAATTTTTAAAAACTTTAGAGTATGTGATTATATAATTCTTGTACCTTCTTTAGGGTCATAAAATCAATACCCCTTTTGTATATGAAAAAATTGCTTTCATAATATCAGCCCACAAAAGACTAGATAAATTAGTCTTACTAATCATACTTATCACCATGTTCAATACGGCGCATTTATGCCTTTCGCCCAAATCTTTTTGTCAGAATTTTCAAGTATAGTAATTAAATTACCACCCCAGAATCTACCAAATATTTGACAGATGACCCTTTAAGCTATTTCGCATTGTCATACTTGCCAAAATACTCATTGCCACTGTTAAACCTGACAACTTTTTAATCATATACGAGATGTATATGTCATTAGGACTTAAACACAATTTTTGCAGATGTGTCCTAATTTCAATATCAGACAAGACATAATTTCAAGCAACTAAGGCTTCCTTCATCTTATAGCAGTGCAGTCCGCAGGCAAACCTCTTTTCAAGTGTTCTAGAATGGAACGCTTCATGGACAGTAAGCAAATTCAATTGCTCTTTTCTCAAGCAACAAATCATATGTCCACAACTTAAAATTTAAAGTAGCAAAAACCTCAATGATGACGGAATTACCATTTACAGAAAAAGTGACTGAAAAACAAGCAGTATATAATTAGCATCATGTGAGCATTGTGTAACTTGACGTACAAGTACACATCCAGAGAGTTACATGCAAAGTCACATAATCACCTTTGGGCAGAATACATGACATGCAATTGTACACTCCCCACATGATAAGGGTTATAAGAATATGTTCCAATTCTTCGTGAATTCATCACCTTTGGGCATATGAATCACTAGAATCAGTCACTCCTCCACCACACTATCATGTATCCCTCCATGAACTAATACAAAATCACCTCCTTTGGGAGTATGATTACGCATTAGACCAAGAGACATCACAATCATCATACGAGACCGAAATTTCTCAAACCCAATCAAGCGTGCCACTTTGGCGGTCACTACTCAATTGAATCATTGAAATTCTCTCATACCAGGGATATAAACTTTATAACTCACATACACCATATACATGTGATTTTAACTTTAGTGATAGGGGCATGTTATCACTAAAATCACATATCATGCTAATTACATTGTTTTATCCATTAATAAAAATTAATCATACATATATATAAATATATATACAGCGAATCTGAAAGACAGATTCCAATGAGATCATTGATCACAGTAACACAAGAAACTTCCCATAATAGAGAATAAAACATCTCTTATGCACCCCAATTATATATTACCAGAACAACATAAAAAGAATGTTGATCTAAAATATCTCTCACAAATTAACATCAATAGTAATACAGAGTACACCAAATCGACAAGCTTGACAGCTGATCCATTATTACTCATAAGTTTCATACGGCAAAACATGACTCCAAGGCCAACAACTGATTTATTAACCAATTTTTTTGAGTAATAAATATCATTACTTCAACTAGTGGCTTATAAATTGAGTCAAACCACAGAACTAAATATCTAAACTATAACAGTAGATACTATTGCTCTGCATAAATATTGCCATACTCCTTAACCATAAAAATATTAACTTGATAGATATTAACAAGTGACCAGATGAGTTCATGTACAATATGCAGTAACTTAATCGACATGCATTACCCACATACAGCAGATATGTCAATCGATACAATCAGTTTAGTCACCAGTTTTTAAGATATCCATCATTCAAAGATTACCACCGTGTCAAGGAGTATGCATGAGCAACAAAAGTTTCATAACCTTTACCGTTTCTCATTAGCTCAATATATAGCTCAATTACTATTCCATAATGATTGTATCTCATTAAGCTAGCTTCAGTTCATAATAAAGTTTGATTTTAACTGATGAATCACACCAATATAATATTTATGTGATAACATACCTGTAACCCAACACTTATATTTCCAATGTCACGGAAAATATAAGAAGAACACACAAAAATACACTAAAAATACACGTATTTAGGGTTCCGTATGTATTTTCACATCTATAAAATTATCAAACATGTAAAATAAATACATCACGACGTAGAGGACGGCCATACGAATCCAACGCCGCCATCCACACGCCGATCCGACTCTCCACGTGCCCTCACGCGCCGCATGAGTGCGCGGCGCATGGATCTCACGCGCGGCGCGCGTTCGACGCCTAGGCGGCGCGTGGCCGCGCGTGGGGGCGCGTGCGACATCCCCCGGCGACGCGCCGCCGACCGTCTTGCTCGTCTCGTCGAGCCCAGTCCGAATTTGTGATTTTATTTTATTTTTATCGAACAAAAAATCTCGAAAATCACAAATTAGGGCAAGATCCGTACTAATTAGGGCTAATCCGTACAGATTAAGGCAAAACCTTTATGCGTTCAAGTTCTAGGGTTATGGTTGCTCTGATACCACATGTTGGATGCAAATTGCGTAACCCCAAGATCTCCATAACTAGAACAAGAACATGCATAATTGAGTAGAAAGATTAACGCACCTGTTTTGGAATCCATTGTTCTTGAAGCGGAAGCGGAAACACAACGTTCCACGCGCAAGTCCTTCTCCCCGTATTGCCTCCGTATCACCTACTAACGAGCTTCCTCACGTGTAAGCGTTAGAAACGCCCCTTAGGTGATATCACGTGAGAATTAGGGTTAGAGGAGAAACGAAGACTATTTATAGAGTTCCGTGAGTCCTTCCATTCTGGCCAAAATAATCTCTACCCACACTAAATGAACGCCCCATATAAAGAATTAATTAAACCTTATATCTCACCTTAGACCAAACCCCGTAAAACGGTAAACGTTAAACGGTAAATTACAATATCAATTAATGTAGTCCACAATTAGAAAAACTCTTACAGTTTTCTCTTTAGACTTCAACTGATTTCCGATGCGCAAAACATAGAGCAATAAAAACGCAAAGAAACTCTTCTGCTCCCACTGAGTTCAGTGATGGAAATACCGCTCAACGAGCGACAAGGACTTTTTGCTGATGTGATATCTACCTATACGCACTTAAGAACGAATGGAAATCGGCAACGCATGCGCACGGGCTGACCTGGACCTGTTATCAAACACGTGGTGACCACGGATCGAGAAGAAGACACTGACCATCTTTAGAACTCGAACTCACCAGAAACACGCACGCCGGGGAGCGGTGGTCTTGGGGACGCCGTTCGGAGGTCGTCGAGGACGCGTAGTTGGATCGATGGGGGCGAGGCTGAGAGTCGCTCTCCGATTTCACTCTCGGCCTCCCTCTCTCTCCTCTCAAACGAACCAGCCAAAAGGTCCCCCTTCTCTCTCTACGTCCCTTTCCTTTTACTGGCCATCGGTGCGCATGGCCTCTTCCATGCCAGCTACCTCTGCCGGTCTACCCCCGACCACCAACTCCGGCGAGACGCTCGCGTTGCCTCCTCTGTCTCGGTACTTCGTCCTTTTTCAGTGATCCTTCCGCAAATTGTAGAGGACAGAGGGGAGTGGGGAAAGGGTAAAAGGAGCGAGCCGGGCTAGAAGAAAAGGAAAAGAAAATGGGCCGGGCCCAAACGGGAAAAAGGGAGTAGAAGGGAAAAGAAAGGAGGCCGGGCTAGGCTACCCCAGGTCCGGTTTCGCTTTCAATAATTTTTTAGTAAATTTATAATGATAATTTTTTATTTTAATGCTAGTAATGCAAATGCTCCTAAAGTCTATATGCCATGCAATTTAATGAAAATTATTTTTGCTAGGGTTTAAAAATCAATCCTTAATTTTCTATGCAATTAATGAATAATTAGAGGGGTCATCAAATGTCAACAATCCCCAAACTCCGTGAGCACCTAAGGGCGCATTTAGTAATCTGTACCTGAATAATTATTTTTTATTCGTTTAACCGATTCTCGAATAAAGAACGCGTTTAAGAATCGTACAAAATTTTTGATTTTGGAATAGAATCAAGCTTTGATATTGTGTTTATTGATTATGTTCCAAATCAATTTATTTTAATTTTTAAATAATTTTTATAATTTTTTCCTTTTTTTCTTTTTTTTTTCTTTTCTTTTTTTCCTTTTTTTTCTTTTTCTTCTATTCTAATTCTTCTTCAAGCGATCGCGGCCCTCGTTGGCTCGGCCTCATCGGACCTCGCCTAGCTCGCCGAGCCTCTAGCGAGCTCGCTGGACCGGTCACCGCAAATCGGCGGTGTCGATGGTGGCAGGCGGCGGTCGTGGGATGGTAGTTGATGAAGAAGAAGAAAAGAGAAGAATAAGAGTTTTGATTCTCAATTTTGTTTCCCGTTAAAGAATCAACATTTTTTTTATTCTTGATTCTCGTCCCAAATCGATTCTAACAAAAATTTTACCAAACGCAATTTTCGTCTCAAACGATTTTGGGAACAAAAAATCAAAATCTGGCACTGTTGGAATGGTTACCAAATAGGCCCTAAGTTTATTGTAAGCTTTCCAGTAAGATATCGTTCGCCCTACGCCCTTGTTGGTCTCATCTCAAATGGCCACCTTTTAGGGGAAAACACATGATCAAATAAAAACCCAAGTATCTAAATTAAACAATACTTTCACCTAACAATATTGAGTCGAGCTTTCTGACAGCATTAGAGTTGCAGGAATCCAAAAATGGATTTAAAAGGTACTTGTTTCGAAATTTTTATTGACTTTTGATCAAACAACTAATCAAACACCACACCTCAACACTTTTAAGGCACAACAAGTCTTATGGAAGAAAAAAAATCTTAGATCCACCCAACGCATGTGAGCCCATCTCACATGTTCCATTGGATGAAGTGGGCCCCATGTGGAACCCACTGATCTAACTGTAGACATGAGCTAGGTCCACATGATCCAGACGCATCCATTACTATTTATGGCCTTCACTAGCCTCGCCCAGATCTAACGAAGGCCTTCACGCCCTTGCCCACGGTAGCGAGGTTGCCATGGTCTTAGGCGAGGCTATCATGGCCTCACCAGCTACAAGAGAGGCAGCCTTGTCACGAAGGTCCTCGCCTGCATCTATCAATGGCCTCGCCTAAGTTCTTCATGGCCCCGCTGGACAAGGGCAAGGCCTTTGCGGTAGGCGCACATAAAAAAAAATGAAAACTAAAATATATATAATTTAAATTAATAAAAATTCATGCCAAAGGTGGCACTTAAATAATTGATTTGACTTTAATGTGGCAATAAGCAAAAAAAAAAAAAGTTATGACATTCAAGTTAGTATTGTACAAAAGTTATAACACCCCTACTACACTTTTCCCAATTTATAATACTTTTCAATTTAATGCAAGAATTGATGATGGCAAAACGGCTTTCTCTTTCATTTATTGTTGCTTCAAACATAATTTAAAAAAGACATACAAAAGCAAGAACATCTTTACTCCTTATTTTTCATTTCTTTGTTGGTTTTAACATACAAATTTGTTGTTTATGTCCGAGAGGATAGTCACTAGATACGGTTGCATCGAATTTTATGTTGCGAGATGTGGAATTATCCTAAAGGAGGATATTTCCACAGTGCAAACAGTATATCTTATTTTCATATCCTGAAGAATATGAAAATAAGATATAATTTACCAACACTATTAAAAATTTACTAATTTCAAATAAATTGTTGTATTATCAAATCTTTTGAAAAATTTTTACAGGCATCGTAAGTAGATAATCGTCACTATAGTAAATATGTCAACATTTTAGTAATCTATTAATTTTATCGGTTTCTTTGAAGTGCTATTGTCACATCATTACAAGCTTTAGAATGTAGGGTCATAGTACTGTTCCCACTTCGAATGGACCAAAAATTCATCATTTGCATGACCATGAGTCATGTGAGCCTTTCCTTGATACCAAGTAAAAATTGAAGCAGGGTATAAACAAAGGAAAGGGCATAAACTAATTTTTTTTCAATACATATCCAATTTAATTTTTGACAAAACAAGAAATCTTCTTGAGATAATGCCGAGGCCACACACACAATAATGTCCGAATTCGGTGGACCGAAAATGAACCGACTCTCTCCCCCCGAGAAACAACCCTCGAAGTTCATAAACAGTACAGTGGTGCCATTGTTGGGCTAGTTTACGGCCGCTCTCTTATATCTTACGAGCAGACGCCTTGTCTCTATCCCTTCCGTCTTTTCATGCTGAGACCACCTAGCAATTTGAGTCGCCCAATGTTGGGTCAAGGTGTTGTCCAAGAGACGTCCCTTGCGTCACATGTGCACATAGGAAGAAATGGTACTCAATAATTTCATGCATTATTGCACATTTACAGACATGTCTCTGTACCACGATGCATGTGAAAAACGTTCCATCTTTTCTATTTTTAATTATGAGCTAATTTCATTAATTAACTTTCTGTCTAAATTTGCATCCTCCCCGTTTTCCTTTTTTTTTTTAAAGATAACATACATTCCATACTCGGGAATTATTTTTTCTTAGAAAAAATTTGTGATATTAAGCTTTTGAGAACACCCACGTCAAGCTAAATGCGTGTAAAATTTTTTATTGATTGAACATCACAGTGTTATAATTTTATGAGGTAAAACTAAAGATGTCAATGTATCTTTTTTAACGAGAAGGGAATATATTTTGAATTGGGGATGAGAAGCAAAGGAAAAAGAGGAGAAGAGAAAATTTGTCCCATATTGCTTAGAAAGTACGGATCTAACGATAGCAAATTAAAAAAATTACAAATATATATGTATATTACATACATCGACATCATAAAAGTTTTCTTATACAAATAATCTCATAATGTAAATATAAATCTATTTATAACATGAAGTTACATGCAAAAAATAAAATTTGATTATGTATCATTATCTAAAATTTGTTTGTGCAAATAAAAGCACTTTGAAGAGGATATATAATAAGGAAAATTTCAAATAAGGGCACAGTTAAATTTTATTTTCTCAAATAAACGCGTATGAAGTAGCAACATCAATCTCAAAGAAGGACTTGAAGTGATTATATATGTTTCAAATAAGAGCCTAATCTCATCGCTCACTAGCCGGCAAAAAATTCTAGCCGACTAGAGGTATTTTCATCCAATTTATATCAAATTAGAATTTTTTTCTAATAATTAGAAAAACTTAAACTTAAAAAAATAGTTTTTTTATGGAAAAAAAAAAAAAAAAGGCAAAATTGCTCTTATCAAATAGTGAATTAAAGATCCTTATTTGAAGTAATGTTCACTTCAAATCCTTATTTAAGAAAATGAATACATTTCAAGCCTTTATTTGAAAAAAATAATGGCACTTCAGGTATTTACTTGGAGTTTTCCCTGTATAATAGATATAAGGTCATTATAAGTCTTTTTTACACAAATAATCTGAGGATGAAAACATAACCTGTTCATGAAATATATCTACATGCTAGAAGTAGAAATTGAACATGTGTGATTCTATAAAAACCAGCTTATGTAAAGAAACTGTGACAATGTTAGTGCGCCGATTAAAAATTTTATTAACATATGTTGTTAGGAAAGAAGGGGATGGTGGAAGAAAAATTGAAGCAGGGGATAAAAGGAAGGGCAATGCTGTGATTTTGGCACTTTTGAGTGGCCAATTCCACAAGTTTTCCACCAACAGGAGTGATCCAGAAGCGTTGACAGCAGTCACAGCACGCAATAATCGAACAGCTGATGCTAAACCACTTGAATCCAATGGCTGAGGAGAAAACATGACAAAGCGATCAAGCGCAAAAAGCCCGTGATCGCAGAAATGGCCCTCGCTCCACTTTTTTCTTGGCTTCCAAACAATTATCTCATCAACGAATCATCATCGAGCATAAAATTTCGGACGTGGAAAACTGAATATTAGAAAATGCAAATATATCTATTTTATAAGTCATTGTATGTGCTATAATTGTGTGCAGGTTACAAAACCTATTCTCTCACTCACAATTTTAAAAAAAAAACTTTTGTATATATATACACACACACACACGCATATATCTTCATCAATTTTTTGGGGTATGTCCAATAAATAACTATTAAGATCGGCTCTCAAGACTATATATATGTTATTTCCATATATCTTTATTTGTTAATGGCCACAAGAGAGGTGGCCTCACTGTAAAGGCCCTTGCCTGTAGCTATCAATGGCCTCACCTAGGGTCTTCACGGCCCCGCTGGCCAAGGGTGAGGCCATTGCAGCCGATGCACAAAAATAATAAAGAAAAAAAGGAAAATATAAATATAAACTAAAAAAATTCAAAAATTTAGAAAAATTCAATTTTTTTTTCAAAAAATGCAAAAGATTCATATAGGACAATTTGCCTGAAGTTGTACTTAAATGATTGATTTTACTCCGATGTAGTACTTAAGTATGCAAAAAAAAGTTAGGCATTCAATTGATAGTTATATGAAAATCATGGCACTCTTGCTACACTTCTCCTGATTTGTAATAGTTTTCAATTTAATGCAAGAATTGATGATAGAAAAATGGCTTTCTCTTTCAATCATAATTCCAAAAACACATACAAAAGCAAGAACATCTTTACTCTTCTTCTTATTTTTTCATTTCTTTGTTGGGTTTAACATACAAATTTGTTGTTCATGTTCCCTCTATTATTCAGTGTAGAGTAAAGAGCAATGTTTGTTCTATCCCAAGACGATAGTCATTAGAGTTGGTTGTACTAAGTTTTAAACTTTGAGAGGCATAATTATCTTGAAGGATAATGCTTCCATATCTCAAACAGTTTATCTCATTTTATATTCTTCAATTTCTTTTTTTTACAACAATAATAACTTACCAACACTATTAAGAATTCACTAACTTCCAAGTAAGTTGCTGGATTATCAAATCTTTAGAAAAATTTTGCAAGCATCGTAAATAGATAATCATCACTATAGTATATATGTCAACATTTTAGTAATTTATTAATTTATCAACTTCTTTGAAGTGCTACCATCATGTCACCGTAAGCTTTATAATGTTCAGTGACAGTAACATTCCCACTATGAATGGAAAAAAAAAAATCATCATTAACATGACCCGGAGGCATTTGAGCCTTCGTTTGATACTAGGTAAAAATTGAGCCAAGGGTACAAACACAGGAAAGGGTGGAAACCAAAATTTTCAATGCACATCCAGTTTAATTTTTGACAAAAACAAAAAAATTTCTTGAGGGGTTACAGAGGCCACATACACCATATCTCACTTTTGATGTGCGAATTTGGTGGACCGAAAATGAGCCGACTGTCTCTCTCACACACAGAAAAACAACCCTCGAGGTCCGTAAACAATTACCGGGGTGCCATTGTGGGGCTAGTCGAAAGGTTTAATACAATTACTGGGGTGCCACTGTGGGTTCGTGCAGGTGCCTTGTCCCTATCCCTTCCATCTTTTCATGCGAGACGACTAGCGAGCGTCATAACCCATGTCAGGACGCGACCCAGACTTTCCTCTTTAGGATGTAAGCAATGACGTCATACAAACTTTGGAGAAGACGCAAGAATGTCACATCACTTTGGGGGAGGAACTTTGGCAGCATCCCTTGACTTCAATGACATCTTTAAGTCGCCCGATGCGAGGCCAAAATGGCGTTGTACAAAGGACGTCCTTTACTCAATAATTTCATACATAATTGCACATTTTCGGACATGTCCGCGAGTGTATGTTCCATATTTGTTTTTTTAAATATGAGCCGATTTCATTTATAAACTTTCAATCTAAATTTTTATCCTCCCCATTTTCCTAGCCTTTTTAAAGATAACATAGATTTCATATTCAGTCACTTATCTTTTCTTAGAAAAAATGTTTGATGTTAAGCTTTTACCCACGTCAAACTAAATGTAAGTAAAAATTTTATTTATTGTGGATGCCGATGTTCTAATTTAATTAGGTAAAATTAAAAAAATCAATGAATCTTTTTTAACGAGAAGGGCACACCAATGCAATATAGATTCAAATTATGTCGAGAATATGTATTGAATTGATGATGAAAACTGAAGAAGAGAGAGGTGAAGAGAAAGATTTTACTTTGCTACTTAGAAAATATTGATCTAAGGCAATGAATAAAAATGTTACGAATATATATATATTACATACGTTGTCGCCATAAAAAATAAAATTATACAAACGATCTCATGGTGCATACAAACCTATTTATATAATATAGTTACATGCAAAAAAAAAATTAATTACGTATCATTATGTAAAACCTATTTGTGTGAAGAAATTTTTCTTTCCCCAATGTACAAAATAAAAGCATTTTGAAGAAGATATATATTACATACATTGTCAGTGTAAGTCTTTTTTGCATAAGCAATCTTAGAATGGGAGGATAACCTATTCATGAAATATATCTACATGCTAAAAATAAAAATTGAACGTGGATTCTATAAAAACCAGATTATGTCAAGAAATTGTGACAATGTTAGCGCACTGATTAAATTTTTTATTAAAATATGTTGTTTGGAAAGAAGGGGATGATGAAAGGAAAATTGAAGCAAGGCGATGCTGTGATTTTGGCACTTTTGACTTTTGAGTGCCCGATTCCGCAAGTTTTCCACCAACGGGAGTGATCCAAAAACGCTGACAACACTCGTTAATCGAACGGCTGATATTAAGCCACTTGAATCCAACGGCTGAGGAGAAACATGACAAAGTTGTTGTCATGAGCAAAAGCACTGGATTGCAGAAAGGGCCCTGGCTCCACTTTTTTTTTTTTCCACATATCAAATAAAATTAGTAAATCACCAACTTCTTCGAAATTTTACGAGCACAGCTAGTAAATTACTACTGTTACGAATATATATATATATATATATATATATATATATATATATTGTATAATAGTTTGGCCGTGGTGTGGTCTCGGTTGGCGGCGGGGAGGTTGGCCGACGAGTGGCGTTCGGAGTGGACGAAGCTGGGTGGTCGCTCACCGGTGTCCTAAGCGCCGGCGAGGGCTTGTCTAAGTGGCGTCGGTTCGGGTGAGAAGCTTCGGTGAAGAAGTGCGCGAGGGGGAGAGGTGCTTCGGGAAGGAGAGAACAGGGAGAAGAAGAGAAAATAGAGAAATAAAAGAATAAAAAATAATTAAAATAATGAATTAAATTTTTTTTTTAAATCAGTTTTGAATTTGAAGCGGGTCATATCCCAGTGGGAGGATCAGGTTATCGGTTCAAACCGAGTTTGCAGTCCGAATCCCTGTTCCCGAATATAATAATAAAATATTTTTAAATTAAAAGGTAAGTTTAAAAAACATAGTCGCTATTCATTTTACGTGGGTCCCATCCACGTGAGAGAATCGTTGCCGACCACAGTCGACTTCGGTCAGCAGTGGAAACAGAGGGAGGAGAGAGAGGCAAAGCTTGAAAGAACTTAGAGAATTTCTCTATTTTTTAATTTTTAATGTTATAAAAAATCTAAAATTTAAAAATTTGTGCCATATTTAACTTACATTAATTTTCATGTAACTAGAGTTATATTTTTCCATCGTTGACGGTCTATTTCATCAACGAGAACCACATTATATAATAAGCCATCGCAACTTAAGCCGATTGACATAAGAGCTTCAACTTTCCAAGAAAGTGGAAAGCCTCTTTTGCATTCTCCTTTTACTTTGTTGTTGAAAGACTGTAACCAAGAGAGCAACCCAATGGAGACGCAACCAAGCGAAGAACAAGGAAGTTCGAATTGTGCAGAACCAGCAGTAGGTACATGTTCAAGTTAGAACATGGTGTAATCGATGGAGTCCCAAATATGCTGGAACTTGTATTTTCTCATGGTTCTTTTTATTTACTTTATCACCAAAATGAACATAATGCTGACCTTGGCTAGAATAAAGGGAAAAAAAATGTATGCGAAGGACTTAGTGCTCACTCTTTCTCCTACAGATATTGAAAGTGTTTACTTGAGCCCGTCAGCTTCTCCCCTATCTGAAGGTGTTTCAGGTGCAATATCCCTCAAAAGAGTTATTTCATTGTGAAATTAGTATATGGGGTGGATTTGGATGGAAATTGTTCTTCTCCGGGACACTTCTCAATGTGTGCAAGGAAAACATATTAACTTAAATGGCTCGAAAAGTTTGCATCTATTGCAGAAATATTGGAAGAGGAAGTAGAGGCATGCCATTACCGACCATTGATACAAGCTGCATTTAGGGGTGATTGGGAATCTGCTGAAAGATTTTTGGAAGAAAATCCTGCTTCAAGGACGGCCAAAATAACAAGCAGATAAGAAGGAGTGCTTCACATAGCTGCTTGGAGTGCACAAGACCAATTTTTTGAGAACCAGGTCGAGCTCCTTTCTGCATATCCGGAAGAGCTTGAAATGGTTGATTGTGATGACCGCACAGCCCTCCACATTGACGTCCTATGTGGAAGGATAAGGATGGTCAAGGCATTAGTTAGAAAAAATCATGCATTGACGCAACTCGCAGATAACGAAAAACGCATTCCTTTGGGAATATCTGCTACGGAAGCTTCTATGTATAAGGAGATTGCCTGGTTTCTGGCGGAAAATACAACATACGATGGGCCAAGTCAACCCTCCAGCTTTCCCTTCGCGATGGACATCATTATAGATCTCACCTTCGCTGGTCATCATGGTAAGATCACCATGGCTCTTTATCTCAATTCCATCTGTTTCTTCTTACACTTATTAGGCTCCGTTCGTTTTGCAGAAGATATAGTACTTTTTGAATATGTTTTCCAAGAAATCATTTTCCAAGAAAATGATAATATTTTCTCTAGGCGTTTGGCTGAAACTTGATAATGAACAAGAAAACATTTTCTACTGTCGATATAGATGATTTGAATTTCCTCCGTGCACTCCTTTTGATATATATTTTTAAAATTTTATTTTTTAAAATTTAATTATTTTTTTCCCTCCTTTTTATGGTCGGTTGCTAGCCACAACAATAGCCGGCGACTGGCTATAGGTGAGCTTGAGCTTGTTGGCCTCAAGCTAGGGGCTCATGCTCACCGATTTGGTGAGTGGCCAGCTCAACCTCGCCGATTTGGTAAGTGGCGAGCTTGAGGCTTGCCTATGGTTAGTTACCGTGGTCCAAAGAAGAAAGAAAGAAAGAAATGAAAAAGAGAGAAAAAAAAAAGAATTAAAAATTCGGATTTTTTTTAAAGTGAAAAGAAAAGGAGAAATAATTGGAGGCTAGAGATAAGAGAGATTGAGTGAGAAAAATGTTTTACCCTACTTGAAAAACGGAAAACATTTTTCTCTATTTTAGAAGACTTTTGCGTTAATGGAAATATTTTCCCTGGCCAGTTCATTTTGTTGTGAAAAGGAATGTTGGAAAATCCGAAAAACATTTTTTTAGAAGTTATTTAATGTGAAATGAGCGGAGATATAGACTTTGCTTATATCCCCGATCAACATTGCTGGTGAATTTGGATAGATATCACCCTCTTTCTAGTTGGGCGATACAAGAACTTACTTACCATGAGAAGCACACGATCCAAGGCAACAATACTGGAGGTGTTGGCGACGAACGAGTCTCACTTTCCCAGCGGAACCAGGCTGAGTGTTGTGGAAGCATTGATATACAAATGTCCGTACTTTCTGCACTCGCATCCCCCTTCATTACTGACTCCCCTTCAAGAAGATCAACCTGGTCACCTGCTCTTTTGTCTCTGAACTGAAGGTATCTCGGTGGACTTGAACTCCAAACCAAAAGTTAAAAATTCAGATCCGGGTGGGTATGCATTTTTGATGTTGGGCATTATCTTAGGACATTTCATGATTTAGAACTTTCAATCAATTTTCTTAGATTGATTCCCTCCATACTAGGAAAAGAAACTGGAAATGATCATTTCTTTGCAAGATATATTCTGGTTCCTTGACCCAGTGTTACTTGAATAATGACCTGAAATCGAACTACTTTATGGATGAGCTATCCTCTAGAAACCAAATATGATTCAACCAAATGCATAAGTATCGTATAACTTAATTGATTGGACAATGTAACGAATGAATTACAAGGTCTTACACTGATTTCATATCTAGTGATTGAGCTCTCTCTACAATTTGTTTGTAGTGCTTCAATGTCTTACTAGGTCACTTTGGAATGCCGCCAAAATTGCAGGTACGCTTCCATTTTATCAAGATACAATCTCTATCTCTATCCAACTCTCTCCAACTAAAAGTCTATGGCTTGTTTGTTTTTGACTTCTTTTGCAAATAGAAAGAAGTTCCCACTTAATTCTTTGCCATAATTTGGAAAATAAGTTGTGTTAGGCCCACTACTTGTGTGAGTACACATTCACCATTGGATGAGTGGCATGTGTTTGAAGTTTGTTTTGAAATTAAATTTTTCAACGGGTCAATTGTCCAACAGTAAATGTGTAACTTATTATTTACAACATCGATGGACCTAATAAAAATACTTCAAAAAATTAGTCAAACTCAAATAAAGTTATATATGATTTTCTGTGTTAATATTTAAAATATTTTGAAATCTTTTAGATATTCATCAAATTCTAATTGCGATAGTCGCAAAATTTATAAAAAACAATGTCAAAAAAAAAAAAAAATACTTGAAACTGAATATCGAGCGAAATTGGACGTCAACCTAGGAATTTCTTGTTTATGGCTAAATGATCTAAGCCGAAAATATGGATAAGAGTTACCTAAACCTAGCACTTCTCCTTCTTTCTTGATAAGAAAATTATCACAAATCTTTCTGGAAAAATAAGAACAATGAACCCATTATGTATTTGTTTCCTCCATAACGGGAGAAGTACAACACGAAAGAACACGTTGAGAGGGTGCAGGAAGTGGGTGTGAGAACGGGGCCAAGCCCCTCACGTCATTGCCTATGAAATAAGGTTGCAATAGATGAAGGCATGAGTTTGTCATTTAATCGCATTTAACATAGTAAATTTACATTGTTATTTGGCAACTTTAAAAAGGCGTGAAGTATAGGGATAGGAGTATGTAGGGAAAATCAAAATAATTTGCTTAGGAGGGCTTGGAATAGAAGAATATTTCAGCAGCAGCTAATTTTGTGGGTCTCAACAAAATCATGCATCACAAAATTCCACTCCTAAGTTATATATCCTGTACCAACAAGCTAATGATTAAAGGAGTTTTCTCCTCTTCTTATAATCTTGTGTTTCAGATTTGTTAGAAGCACTCCAAAAAATAAGATCCCAAATACATTAGGCCGATATGGGAGAATCGATCTTAAGATTACTGGAGACTAAGAAGGTGGACCATTCAATGTGTGCAAATCTGAGCCCTAACACCACCTCACCGCCTAAAAAAAAAAAAAAACTACTGTGGTTTGCGAAACTTATTCACAACTTTTGCCCGTAGTTGCATTTGTCATCACCTTTGGATGCACCCGAAATACTCTTGAGCCTTGTCCCTAGTTCTTCTATCTATGTCAAAGAACAAAAAGGAAACTGAAGTATCGTGTTGTTACGTATTTTTATTAAATCAGAAGTTTTTTTTTAAGAATAGACCCAAGTTAACTCTACTCACTATGTCATTTAGGTGTAACAAGTAAACTCGAACACCACATACCATTATGTGACCTCATGTGGAATTTTTGTTTTTATTAGAGACAGATAGAATGGAGAAAGAAAAAAAAAATTGCTCTTGTGCTGAGCATGACTAACAATACAATGGATTGTGCGTATAATATGATTTTTTTTTTATCACTAGCTGCTATGCATAATTGCATATTATTATCTAAGATAATCTTATATATGCAAAGACTACTGTGATTTGCTCTAGCTTGACATATGTCGTTGGCATGGCTATTTTCAAAGCTATTCTATCAAGTTAAGTCTCATAATTAATTCTCTTAATTATGATTGACATAATAAAGCCCCGTTTGAACTTCAAGAAAGATCACTTTCTTCAGTTGCCCTCTAATCACTTTTACTTTCTTCACATCCAATTTTTTTTTTTTTTTCATCCAGACATGATATAAACCTTTTCTTGAAAAATTCCAAAAATGACTTTATACCTTTTTAGTACTTTGCACCAGCAATTACTAACTCACACTTTGCACTGAATCCCAATGAAGAAAAAAGATCAAAATAGCTTTTCTAAAAGAGTAAAAAAATATAAATAGAATGAGATCATTTTCCTAATCTCCCGCCAACCCAAGCTAATGTGGTAGGGGCTTTTGTGGGAAAATATGACAATTGGTAAACTGTTGTGTCTGATAACAAAAATTGGGATGCAAAGCTGGACTACTTTTTCTTTTCAAGTAAAATCCAATCACCGACTCTTCGTTTTTCGTTTTCATTTTTTCTTTAATATTTTGTAGTTCCTATAATCAAGAGGATTCATGAGATGAAGTTAAGACACGTGGCGGCTGTCAAGTTGGCAGAAAGTGTTTGCATCGCGATCTCTCATGAGACATCTACCGAGATCACCAATTTTTTACGAGAGAAGGACGTGTTGGGTGAAGCAACAGGAAGGGGAATCACTGAAATCGTGAAGCTATGTATTCAATTTTTCCCGGAGCTTATCTGGATTTCTCCTTGCGATAAATCTGGTAACAGGTTGACGTCACGGGCTGTGACGTTTCGCCAAGAAAGGACCCTCAGTCTCTTTTTGAAGGTAAGCTCAACCAATGAGTTGTCGTTAGTTCCAGGGCCCACGGTGGGAGAATCGAAGGAGATGATGGACGCAGCAGCAAATTATGAAGCGGCAGAGTACCACCCCAGCTTCGATGCGGTAACTAACGTGGCTGGAGCAGTATTTCAAATGCAAAGAGAAATCCAATGGTACAAGGTAAAAATCTTTCCTTTCATATATCTAATAGCCGCGCTTAATGATAATTCTCATTATCATATCTTGTTAAATTTTTAAAATACGATTACTGGAACTTTATTTGTACAGTCTTGAGAATATACATAGGACATTTTCTTTACAAGAGTTGTGCGATATCGGGCCCAGCTCTTATGCACCACAAGGTTCACCTTCCTAGGTGAAGGGCAAAGCCTCACATCGGTCGGGACTTTATCCTTGAAATGATTCTAATATGACTGGTATCCAAGATCACAATGAGAAGAAGAAACTCTTTCGACATCGAGGCTAACACTTTGTTGTACATAAAACTTATATATTCTGCATGCTAAACATAAATTAAGTTGAGATACAGAGTTAACGAAACTCTAATCCAATTGTTTACTCCCAAAGTTCAGAAAACATTCACTCACCGTTAATGGAGCCTTAGAAGGGTTTGTCCACATTTACAACTTGAATCAACCTTCTAAGTATAGGCAAATCCCAAGACATTTACCTTCTATTTCCAAGAAAAGACCAACAACCCTAGACATATTGTAAATGCTACCACTGACTCATGACTCAAAGGACTCTAGAAACAAAATACAATGCATAGGGTTCAATAAAGCACATAGAAGTACTAAAAGACTCAATCTCAGATTTCTTGACTAGCTCTTAATATTTTTTGGGATAATTACCCATGTTGACTAAATCATCATGTTAGTGACTTTTGGGACCAAGATTGACTGGAAAGATTAAATTGGCATATTATCAAAAGTTTTAGGACTAAATTGACACGATTGAAAAATTTAAGATTGAACTGGTCACCATATGAGTGATTTGGGATTTTTTGGACAATTTTTCCGATATTTTTTTTTCCATAAACTCTTCTTGAAGGATCCAAATTCCATGAAACTTGATTCTTTAGAATGTAGAAACATAGTGCTTTCCATGTATATATTATTTGACTAAATGAAGCATAAAATCATTGTCAAAGCTCCGAAGAAAGTGACCTTTGAAATTTTGCCAACCAAGATGGACTTTACCTGAGAATTTCGCATCATGTATTGGATACGTCTTAGTCTCCCTGAGATGTGCCCTCATCAATTTTTTTTTTTTTTTTTTGAAAATTTTCATTACACTGTCCACTTATGGAAACTCCTATTTGTGGGTTTTATGCATAGGCTGTGGAAAGCTAGATTATGCCTTCCGTGGCATCTGCCTACTTTGACAATAAAATATCGTGGAATAAATTCGTGGACAAACACCAAAAGTTGGTTGAGAAAGGAGAGACGTGGATGAAGGACACAGCAAATTCATGTATGCTCGTCTCAACTCTAATTGCCACAATACTGTTCACAGCTGCTTTCACTATGCCCGGAGGAAATGACGATAAAAGTGGAGTGCCATTGTTGTTAGGACAGAATTCTTTCCATATTTTTGTAATTTCGGATGCGTTAGGTTTGTTCTCCTCCGTGACGGCCATCTTGCTATTCCTAGCTATTTTAACTTCACGCTATAGGTGCAAGATTTTCTCTACTCGTTGCCTAAGAAGATCATAATGGGCCTCTCTTTACTCTTCCTCTCCTTGGCTTTCATGTTGGTGGCCTTCGCTACAACTTTGACATTCGTGCTTGATGAGAGACTAGAGTGGGTTCTCATTTCTATCACTCTGCTCGCCTCTATCCCCGTGGCTTTGTTCGCAGTACTACAGCTTCCCTTGCTATTCCAAATGGTTAAATCCACTTATGGACCCAGCATCTTTCATTTCGAGGGCATTTGGGATGGAGTCAAATATACAAAACAAGATTAGGGATTGACAAATTTGATTTGAGGGTGTATGTCTTCATTATAGTTGGTTGTTTGTAGTAGAGCCAATGCAATATTGAATATATTTCCTCAAAGTATATGAGCAATTACCATGCATTATGTTTCCCTGCCTTGTTACCAAAGATATATTTATAGAATGATTTAATCAATTTAAAATTTCAGCACATACATAAACAATTTCTTTTAACATTCAGGACCAAAGTATGCTCAATCTTGGAATATAACATTTTAAAAATTAGTTTTTTTAGATTTTTTTTTTTATAATTTAGATTCAGAATTTTTTTTTCCTTTAGCTTATACATTCAGCCTCCAGCCTCCAGCCTCCAGGTACTTTAAAATATAATCTATATGAAAAATCTATATCTTCAACGTTTACTACCAAAATACACAATCATGTAATATATCTTTAATCATGGAATGAGAGATGAACAATTATTTACAGAAAAAATCTATAGATACAAAATTTCAGTGGTAAGAATATACCAAATGTAGACTTTGTTCTTGTGAAATATAAAGTAATTGGAATCATACCAGTTATGATACTTTGTTTGTATCAATCGTGAAATAGATGATATCAAACCCACCATAAATCTTTGCCCCATTAGCCATTGTTGACACCTAAATTTTGATTAAATATTTATATATTTATTGCATAAAAAATTAGACACCAATTTGGTCTTGGAAAAGCAATCCTCACCATCAAGGCAACCGGAGATAGCTCCAACTCCTCGGCAACAATTTGTTGCTCCAACAGGCAACTGAAGACATGTCTGAATCTTGAAAAAGTAGCTTCCCTACGGTATATGCCAAAAACTTGGGGTTTTCTCTCCGTATCCTCCTTCCCAATAAGTAACTACATCTATCTTTATATCCATCTTTTTATGTATTATGCTATATTGCCTTTTTTATATATGACACCTAATCCCAAACAAGATACTATCTATTGCATATACATGCACAAAATTTACGTTTCAATTCGTCTTTGAATGTAACCTTTGTAAGCTTCTTTTCAAAGAGCGATAGTTATTGACACATAAATTTTGATTAAATATATAGATATTTATTGCATAGAAAATTGGGGACCAATTTGGCCCTAACAAAAATGATTTTCGCATCACCAAGGCATTAATATTATTTGCATCTACTAAGATTTATTTTTATTTTATTGCCCCTTTATTTTGCCCTATAGATATAAAACTATATTTAAAAAAAAAAGGAGGAAAAGGGGCGAAAAGGGTTTGGGGCTGGACCTGAGCCCAGCCCTCCTTTTATTTCGCCTGTCTTCGCCCAGGACCAGGCCCAGCACCCCCCTCACGGCCCGGCCCGGCCCCTCCTTCTTCCTCCTTCCTTCCTCCTTCCTTCTCCTCCCTTTCTCACGCAACAAGAACAGCGTGCTGCGGAAATGAAGAAGCAGAGCAGGCGGAAGTAACGACCGATGGGATGCCGGTTTGGCGGGGGGAGGCCGGTCGGCGCGCCAAGCACAGGCGGCCGAAGCCTCCGTCGACCGGCCTCCTCGGCCTATAAACAGGACAGCGCGAGCTCCGTAGAAGGGGGGAGCCAAAGAGAGAGAAAAGAAGGATGGAGTAGAGAGAGTGAAGGGGTTTCTTCGGAGAGACGTCCGAGAAGCCCGAGAGACTGAGCGGAGGGGGTGAAGATAGAGGGAGAGCACCGAGATGGCGGAGGTCCGAGAGGAGATCTGAGAGAGAGAGAGAGAGAGAGAGAGAGAGAGAGAGAGAGAGAGAGAGAGAGAGAGAGAGAGAGAGAGAGAGAGAGAGCCTTCTCTTGGCCAAGCCGCGGAGACCCTCGCCGCACGAGACCTCCGCCGTGTCGCTGCCGCGGCGTCCCCTGATGCGCCCAAATCAAGTCGCGCCATCGCTGTACCCGACGGTCGTTGCTGGCACGACACTACTACTCGCTGCTTCACCGATCTGCCACCGATCCTGCTCGCTGCACCACCGCGACCAAGAAGCCTGGGCCAACCGCCGTCGCTCGTCGCGGCCGTCTCCGTCGGGGTTCGCAGTGGGCAGCAAAGGAGGCTACGAATTGGGTCGGGCGCTAGTCGTATTCGGGTAGAGTTTCGGTTTCCGAGCCAGCTGGGTCTAGGTGTTCATGGGCTTGCAAGGTCGTGGACCTAGCTTTTCTTTCAAGTGAAATTTGGGCCTGATTAGAATTAATTCGAACTGGGCTCTTGATAGAGCCGGGTCCGGCCAAACTCAAGCCCGAGATAGGACTCCTCCGTCCGCTTCGTCCAGCCTCTGTGCATATGATGGATGACCTCCGTATCTCTGGGGGAGACTGCTCGAAGTCTAATCTGTTGGATGAAGCTCAGGGGATTATTGATTTTGAAGCTTAAATGGGTTGGGCATAACATATCTAAGTCATAATCCCTAATTTTGTGAATTAATTTTAATCGGGCGAAATTCATGTTAAGTAACTCAATTGATAAAATCGGAAAGTTTAGATTTGAATTGGCATAATAAGTTTAGGACTGACTTGATAATTGCCCCTAAATAACTTATTTCAATATTTCTTCTAAATCAGTAATAATTCATCATAAAAATAAAATTTTAGATATTTGCTAGAATTAGACATCAGTTTAGATTATAGGTTTGCTAATTGACATCAAAAGCAAATCAGTGCATCGATCTCGCACGAGAGTGTGCCACGTGAGCATCATCGTGCGAATTTGACCCACTTTTATATTCACCGATTCAATAGATAGAGATTGAAATGCTAGCATCATTTCGTTGAATTACGTCATCTCACCCCAGAACTTCGTGAGCACCTAAGTCCATTTTAAGCTTTCCAACAAGATATCATTTGGCCGACACCCTTTTTGGTCTCAAATCACATAGCCACCTTTTCGGGAAAAACACATGATCAAATAAATGCCCAAGAATCTAAATCAAACAATACCTACACCTAATAATAGTGAGTCGAGCTTTCCGGCGGCATTAGAGTTGTAGGAATCCAAATATGGATTTAAAAGATAATTATTTCAAAAGTTTATGATGTAATGGTTAAACAACTAATCAAATGCCACACCTCAACACTTTTAAGGCACAACGAGTACTGTAGAAGAAAAAAAATTCTTAGATGCCCTCTGTAACAGTAGTGTGAGCTAGGTTCACATTATCCGGATGCATACATTATTGGCTTATTGTACAAATGATCGCAACAAGATTCTAGTGTAATTAGAAAAAATGAAACAAGTCCAAAGCTAGGCTCTAAAACAGAATCTGCATCCATAATTAAGTCATGTATAGACAAGTCCACATCAATGAATTGGTCCACTTGGCCTTGGACAATACTAAATGAACATATTGAAAGTGTTGGCATGATGCGCCATTACTAAATAATGCTTTGAATGGCATGATGTAAGCCGTCATTATATGAATGCAACACCGAATGTTAGTTTATCCCTCTGTAGATAGGATCCAAATTCTACTATAATCTCATCTATAATGGGTGGATTATATTACTGCATTACTTGATTTATCAAGCACATTTTTCCAGATGAACATTTAGCTTTCAAGGAATTGACGAAGCAACATACTTTTATTCATCTACTCAAAATTTGATGAAGAAAGGGAGGCCTTTTGCTCCATAGTCCAAACAGAACAACAAGTCAGAAAGCACTAATAATCAAATTTCCACTCCAACAACTCACTTCAACACACAACCAAACCAAATACAACCTAACAATAAAAATCCATGGAAAGCCATTGAGGCAAGCATATAAGCCAAATTATTATTTCCTTTCATTTTTTTTGAAGACTTGAAAATGTGGTGATTCTTAATGGATGGATTCTCGACGAAAATGAAATTAGCCACTTAGGGCAAGATTTATGACAACCATTCTGTTCCAATGATTTTAACAGAAATAGATTTTTCTATTTCTATTTCTAAAAAGTTTCTAAGAAAATAACCGTTTGATAACGACACAAAATTTATACTCTAAAAATAGAAATTGTTTGGTAACACACAAAAATTTCTTCCTTCGGATGGCGGCGGCGACGACCGACGACCTTTAATATAAAAAATAAAAATAAAAATGATTTAGTAACAAAAAAATAATGAATAAAATAAAATAAAATAAAATAAATCATAAAAAAATAAAATAAAAATATCATTTTATTTTAAAATTAAAATATAAAAATAAAATTATTTTATTTATTTTATTTTATTTTATTTTACGAATAAATTTATTTTAAAATGAATAAAAAATAAAAATAATTTTATTTGGCAAAACACTCAAGGCAAATAGAAATAATTTATTTTTATTTATCATAAATAAATTATTTAAATAAATATAATAAATTTATTTTATTTGTTCTATTTTATTTTATTTTACGAATAAATTTATTTTAAAATGAATAAAAATAAAAAAAAATTATTTGGCAAAACACTCGAGGCAAATAAAAATTTATTATTTTTATCATAAATAAATTATTTTAAATAAATTAAATAAATTAATTTTATTTATTCTATTTTATTTTATTTTACAAATAAATTTATTTTAAAATGAATAAAAATAAAAAATAAAAATAATTTTATTTGGCAAAACACTCAAGGCAAATAAAAAATAATTTTACTTTTAATAAAAATATTTATTTATTTATCATAAATAAATTTAATAAATTTATTTTTAGTAAACTAAAAATAAAATGATAAATAAAAATAATTTATTTATTTCTATTTTTAAATGAATATATTTATTTTTATTTTGGGCAAAGAAGAGGCATACGAGGGAGAAAAGAGTGAAATTAGGGTTGGGAGAAATCGAAAATGATTTACGAGAAATCGAAGTAGAAAATTTCTACTTCGATTTCTCCTATTTCTATTTCTGAATAAAAATCTATTCCGAAATAGAAAATTTGATAAAGCGTTATCAAACAAGTTTTCCCGAAATTGTTGCAACAAAAATCATTTCCGGAACGTAAATAATTTTTATCATGCACCCCCTTAGCCAATGCCACCAAGAACGCCCTTGAGCTTCTTGACCTGAGCATCATCAAGGAAAGAGGTGGCCTCCACCAACTCAGAAGGAAAATTATTAGCGAACAGAGCAAAATCCAAGATTTGAAGCCCATGGCTTGGACGGTTGAAGCTGACTATCGCGAGTGCTGGACTTTTACCAGCATTTAATTGGAAGTGCAATAGGCCAAGGGAAAGTCACACTATCCCCTTTGTTAAGGTTCTTCAAGTAGACGGTGTTCGCTGATGACGAGATGAACTCGGCACATATCAACCCTTGGAGGACAAGGAGGACCTCCAAGGGGCCTGGGTGTGTGTGCGTCAAGATGACCATGCCAAGGGGCCATATCGAAATTAATGATTGCAACCAATATGTATATTATGGGGACCATATAGCTCCTGGGCATTTTCACAACTTATTTTAAAGGTGGCAAAGAATGTTCATAAGTTCTATTTTAGAAGTTTACTTAACTATAATTAAGCACTACATCACCAATAAACTGATAAGTACATAGGATACATCACTTGTCACTCATGATGCTTCTCTATCTCTAATTAAAGGAATTTCTCCTCCTGTCAGTATGTATGTGGTGGGTTTTTCTCATTAATTTTGCACAAAAAATTTCATCCACATTGATAAAACCACAAGTGAAAGTCTTATCCATTTGATAAAAACACAAATAAAACTTATCTCTCCCTCTCTCTCTCATTGCTGTCGCGACCTCTTTTTTTTCTGGCGCCCGCAATCGGGTACGAGCGCCTAAGGAGGCTAATGGCTCGGCTGAATTTATTAAGCTCGGACTCTCCCAAGTCCACCAATTCACGACTTTAATAATCTGAGTTTTTTTAACCTGTAAATCAATTTTTTTTAAGATGGAGTCGCCACTAATCAATTTGGGGTGGGTTGATTAGAAACCCAAGTGAAGTATCGGGAGAAATACTCACTCCTGCGCAACCAGAGAAATTAGGATCGGGGACTTGATTACACTAGTTAATCACTAATGCCCTTTCGGTACCTAATCTTGTTTAAACCCTAAGGTTTTTTGGATGCTCGAGGATTTTCCACACATTTTGGATGTTCGAGGAGTTTTCCATGCATTTTTGGAGGAAAGCATCTTTTGGGTCTTTCTATTTTTTTGACACGAAATGGATTTTTTTTTGACCTTTTTTGGTATTTTTGGAAAAATACAAGTCTTTTTGGCTTTTTCTAATTTTTTTTTTTTGGCCTTTTCATGAAATTTTGACTTTTTTGGATTTTTGGCATTTTTTGGAAAATATGAAATATTTTTGATTTTTTGATTTTTCGGAAAATAAAATATTTTTGGAAAATAAATTATTTTTGATTTTTCTCGATTTTTTGGAAAATAAAACATTTTTTAACATTTTTTAATATTTTTTGAAAATAAAACATTTTTTGATTTTTTTAAATTTTATTTATTAAAATATTATTTTTATTTTAAAATATTATATTATAATATTAAAACGACCCGGCCGGATCCCCGGGTTGGGTCCGACCCGGGTCGCGAGCCCAAGATTCAGCGGACGGGCCCGCAACGCGTGCCCGACTCGGATTTTTGATTGGTTTTCCCCCTTTTTTTAGAAAAACAAAGCCGGCCCAAAAATAAACCCACTTCTCCGAGGCCCATGCGAATTTAGTCCACGCGTGAAGGCCCAACCCGGGAAACCCTACCCGGAAACGGAGGAACCGGGTCGGACGGATCCGCGAGCGACCCGGTTCCCAGCCTCCTTTCTCCTTCGCTTGCTTGCGGCGCCGGTGAGGGGGAGAAGCGTCCCAGGCGACAACAGCAGCGACGGCGGCCACGACGGCGGCCACGACGGGCTAGACGGCGACCACAACGGCGGCGACGACACGACCGACGGCGGCGATAAAACGGTTCCGACGAGGATGAGTGAGGATGGGTCTGTGCCGGTTTGGCCAGCGGCGGCACGGTTTGAGAGGGGGCCGTGATTGCGACTACGTGACCGGAGACGGCGGATACCCGGTGGTGGCCGACAAAAGGGCTGCGGTTACGGGCGGCGGATTGGCGACGGCGTCCCCGCAATTTCCAGATCTGGTGCAACCTTGGCGGGTCGGGCGCGGCACGTCGTCGGGCGGGGACGCAGCGAGGAGCCACGATTGCAACGGCGGCGCAAAGCCTCCGCTTCACGATCCGGCGTTCCCTCCTCCGGCTCCCCTCACTCGAAAGCCGATCCGAGCCTCCACCGGCCGGATCTCGACCCTCTCGGCTGTTCGCCGCCGGCCTTCCCGAAGTCTCTCGGTGGAAGGTGGGCCGAGCTCACAACTCGAGCTCTCTCTCGCTCGCTCGTCGATTCCTCCCCCCCGAAGTCTCTCAGTGGGAAGATCTCCAAGCTTGCGATGCCGTTCGTCGACGGAGGTGCTCCTCTATTTATAGGCGAGGAGGTCCGGTCGACGGAGCTTCGACCGGCGGTCCCCTTCGCGCGCCGAGCGGTTCTCCTTGGCTGGACCGGCGTCCCATCCGAGCTTATCCAGCGAAGCGTGCTCGGCATTGATGGCGCCCGAGATCTTATCATCTCCGGCCGACGTCAGCCTACTCCCCTCGGCCGTAGGCCGTCCCTTTTGCGCGCGTCGTCATCTTCTGCGCGTGAACTACAAAGGCGAGAAAGAAGGAACGAGGAGGAAGAAGAAGAGGGAAGAAGAAGAAAGAAGAAGAAGGGGAAAAGAGGGGTGGGGCCAAGTCGTGCAAAAGGAAGAAAGAAAAGGGGGCTGACTGCTTTTCTTGCTTTTATTATTATTTTTTGTTTTTGTTTTTGTTTTTGTTATTTATTTTGTTTATTATCCGAAAAAGGAAAAGCAAAGATTAAAAGAAATTAAAGCCTAACTAACCAAAATTTTAGGTGTCAACAGCTGCCCCTCTTTGAAGGTGAGTTCACAGAGGTTGCATTCAAAGACAAACTGATACCTAAATTTTGTTCGTACATATGCAATAGATTATATCTTAATTTGGGACCTAGTGTCCCATGCAGAAAATGAGTAATATAACATTACACATAGTAAGACAAATAAGAAGATACCTGTAGTTACTTACCGGGAATGAGTGAGATAGGGTGTGAACCCCGAGTTTTGGCAAGTATCAAGGCGTCATCTTACCTGGTGACATGAGGAGGTTGCTTTTCCAGGACCCGAACCATTCTTCGGTCGCCTGTTAGAGCAATAAGTGATTTGTCTAGGACCCGAACCTTTCTTCGGTCGCCTTGACGGTGAATTGCTTTTCCAGGACCCGAACCTTTCTTCGGTCGCCTGTTAGAGCAATAAGTGGTTTTGTCTAGGACCCGAACCTTTCTTCGGTCGCCTTGACGGGAGATGCGCCGACCTTTCTCAGGGCATCTGTTTGTTGGGAGATAGTACTTGGATGATCACAAGTACAAACTCTTGGGGGATACTTGGATGATCACAAGTATCGAAGGGGTACCTGGACGATCACAGGTACAAACTCTTTGGGGATACCTGGATGATCACAAGTATCGAAGGGGTACCTGGACGATCACAGATACAAACTCTTGGTAGATGGAATATCGAGGACGTACCTAAGATATTCGTGAAGGTCTCTCACCTCCTGGCATGTGGAAATATCGAGGACGGGTCTTGTATATTCATGAAGGTCTCTCACCTCCTGGTAAAGGGGAGTATCGAGGACGTGCCCCGCATATTCATGAAGGTCTCTCACCTCCTGGTAAAGGGGAATATTGAGGACATGCCTTGCATATTCGTGAAGGTCTCTCACCTCCTGGTAATTGGGAATATCGAGGGCGTGCCCCGCATATTCATGAAGGTCTCTCACCTCCTAGTAATTGGAATATCAAGGGCGTACCTGGGATATTCGTGAAGGTCTCTCACCTCCTGGTAATTGGGAATATCGAGGACGGGTCTCGTATATTCATGAAGGTCTCTCACCTCCTGGTAAAGGGGAGTATCGAGGACGTGCCCCGCATATTCATGAAGGTCTCTCACCTCCTGGTAAAGGGGAATATTGAGGACATGCCTCGCATATTCGTGAAGGTCTCTCACCTCCTGGTAATTGGGAATATCGAGGGCGTGCCCCGCATATTCATGAAGGTCTCTCACCTCCTAGTAATTGGAATATCGAGGGCGTACCTGGGATATTCGTGAAGGTCTCTCACCTCCTGGTAATTGGGAATATCGAGGACGTACCTGGGATATTCATGAAGGTCTCTCACCTTCTGGTAGTGGGAATATTGAGGACGTACCTAGGATATTCATGAAGGTCTCTCACCTTCTGGTAGTGGGAATATCGAGGACATACCTTGGATATTCATGAAGGTCTCTCACCTCCTGGTAATGGGAATATCGAGGGCGTGCTCCGTATATTCGTGAAGGTCTCTCACCTCCTGGTAAATGGGAATATCGAGGACGTACCTGGGATATTCATGAAGGTCTCTCACCTCCTGGTAATGGGAATATCGAGGACGTGCCCCGAGATATTCGTGAAGGTCTCTCACCTCCTGGTAATTGGAATATCGAGGGCGTACCTGGGATATTCGTGAAGGTCTCTCACCTCCTGGTAATTGGGAATATCGAGGACGTACCTCGCATATTCATGAAGGTCTCTCACCTCCTGGTAATTGGGAATATCGAGGACGTGCCCCGAGATATTCGTGAAGGTTTCCCACCTCCTGGCAACATAAACTTGAATGTAGCATGAGGCTTACCTGGATGGCCGCAGGCACTTAAAAGGGGTAGAACACCTGGGTAGCTGCAGATGTACAAAGTACTGGAATTCTTGGATAAACACAAGTATTTAATGATATGATCTGGGACCACTCAGGCTGGTCCAAGTGCTAGAAAGCATACCTGGACGGCGGTGCCAAGCAAAGCAATGGAATGCTTGAATAGCTGCTATATTATTTGGGGACAACTTGGGCAAGCTGAGTGTCATGAAAAGGAAGTACCTAGACAACGGTGGGTACTTGACGGTATAGGGATACCTAGACAGCAGTAGGTATTCCAAGAGATACTTGGTCAGTCACAAGTATCAATACTCTGGGGACAACTCGAATAGGTCGAGTGTCAGAAAAATGGAGTATCCGAGCAGTGGCCGGTACTCAAAGACAATAGGGATACCTGGACAGCAGCAGGTATTCAACAATAAACGGATACTTGGTCAGTCACAAGTATCAATACTCTGGGGACAACTCGGACAGGTCGAGTGTCAGGAAGAGAGAGTATCCGAGCAGTGGCCGGTACTCAAAGACAATAGGGATACCTGGACAGCAGCAGGTATTCAACAATAAACGGATACTTGGTCAGTCACAAGTATCAATACTCTGGGGACAACTCGGACAGGTCGAGTGTCAGGAAGAGAGAGTATCCGAACAGTGGCCGATACTCAAAGACAAGAGGGACATTTAGACAGCAGCAGGTATTCAACAATAAATGGATACTTGGTCAGTCATAAGTATCAATACTCTGGGGACAACTCGAACAGGTCGAGTGTTAGGAAAAGGGAGTATCCGAATAGTGACCGGTACTAAAAACAATGGGGATACCTAGACAACAGTAGGTTCCCAAACTCAAAGGACAACTCGAATAGGTCGAGTGTCAAGAAAAGAATACCTGGACAGTGGTAGGTTCTTTAAGACAAATGGGGATAGAGATATGCTTACCTAGCAATATCTCTGATCTCTGAGAGTATGTCTGCTATTTGCACAATATGCACACATGATTGCATATACTGTAAATTCATGAGTTCAAATGAGATTCATGCATGACAATTTTGTCAGTTTTGCATCATCTGAGTTCCACTGGGGAAGATTTTGAAAGACAACCTTTATTTGGAATATAGATGTCTTGAGCATGCCAGGTGAGGGACTTTCAGTCTGAAAGAACTTTTCGCTCACTCTCATGGAAAAGGCTATCCTGACCATTAATGCAGGATTTATAAGGACCACACTATCTCACTGTCATCATGTCAGCAGGGGTCTGAGTATTCTCGCAAATGGTACGACTTTACCAATGTGAGAGGTCTTCGTTGAAATTGTGATGAAGACTTGGTCAATAGCTCATCAAATGGGACCATCAAGGTCAAGGCTTATGAAGTGCCGCATGATCATCTCTGGGTTTGCAAGTCAAGAATCCTGCGAAAAGAGATAGAATAATCTTGCTCGTACTTCTTCGAGCGATGTTTATAAACATATGAAATCCTACGTTAATTGAAGTGCCCTAGTCTGAAGAGACTTTTACAATGGGATGTAACGTAGACTTGGCTCACATGTAAGAGAGTGAGAGTTGGTGACTGTCTTGGCATTTGTCACTAGTCTTTCTTGTCATATGGAGGTTCTATGGACCACAACAACAACTTTTCTTGGCTGTATTTTTGACTGGGGGGCATCGGCCTTGCTTTTACCAGGCACACTGCTTTTTCATGCCCTTATTTCTCATCTCAATTTTTCATTCATGGGCATTGACCTTGCTTTTACTAGGTACACTGCTTTTTTATGCCCCAGTTTTTTTTGTTGCTTGAGGAACTGATCTTGACAAGTTTAAGCAAATGCCTTTGTTAGACTATGGAGTCTTCCTCTTTTGCTGGCACTTCTGATTATGCTGCTCAAACGACAATGGCTTCTGCTTTGCCTCCATGTGAGGGTGAATTTACAGACTCAATTGAGTTGTACAATGGATACAAGTGCATAAATAAAGAATTGCTCTTCACGAATCTAGGGCACTTAAATTAACGCGAGTGTTCATATGCAATAAAGACACTCAAAGATTGATGCAAGTGCAAGCAAGAGAATTCCTATCCCTTTTCTCACCTCGCGATGTTGACTTGCCTTCAACTTGCCCCAATGTAGGGTGGTTCTTTGACGGGGGTAGGACAGAAACTTCACCAGTGTAAGGAGCTCAAAAGGGTGAGCAATGAGATGCCTCTCACTGTTTTGGTTATCGTACCATTCGCGAGAGAACTCTTTACCCTGCAGCCATGGAATCTTCTGCACTCATCTCACAAGTGTATAGATGGGGGGACTGTGTGTAGGATATAGCTTGCCTTTCATCATTCTGACGTGCCTCATCCAGCATGCTCAATTGATCTTGTATTCTTCACTTAGCTGTCTATTCTAATAATCCTTAGTGGAATCAGTGACCTAGACAGGCAAAATCATCATGCAGAATTCATCTAGAAACGACATGCAACATTTCGAATATGATGGAGTTTGAATTTTTCAAAATAAATGAATGGTTTTGACTCAAAAAAGACCCTATTGACAACTTTAGGGGCTAACATAATGGTGTTTCCAAATATGTTAGATTTAAATATCAAAAGGGTTATTCGCAAATGGGTGTCGATGGTTGTCCCTATTGATTAGGGATATGACACATGAAGGATCAGCTGGGGTTAGGGATCTGATCGGGCATCTCTATTTTTGCCCCTGCAGAAGAGAAGATAAAAATGGATCAATCAACAGGGCCAAAATTAAAGGTGAATTGAGGCCTGAAGGATCTCTGTCATTTGCTTTGGCAATACTTGGGACGCCATTTTGCTTGGGAGAGTTTGTCATGCCTCTCATTGATTTGTCATCTTTGTTTTTGACAGTCAGGTAATCCTGCAACAAACAAGACATGCTTCTCATTGATTTGTTATCCTTGCTTTTGATAGTCAGGTGATCCTGCAACAAACAAGAGGGAATGTGTTAGTCATGAACTCTTTCAAGAGTTGAATAACTGGAAGCGATACAACTTTACCCTTCATTGGTTTGCAGATGATTGGGTGAACCTGAAGTGAGAGGGGGACATGAAGTCCTATGTCCCTTGCTTCATTAGGTCAATTATTCTCTAAATTGGCTCCTGGATGACACGTCTTTTTACATGAAGCAAGGTGAATTTGATGCGAGTCATTTCCACGAACCTCACTTGGCCAATATTGACCATCAAGTTTGGTTTGTGATTCCCAATGTTTCCCTTCACTGGTTTGCAGACGATTGGATGAACTTGAAGTGCAAGGGAAGCAAAAAATTTTTTATTATTTTTTTACCAAGCGGCTAACTGCCGCGTCGGGGATTCGAACCCCCGACTTCGGACCTTTTTGCTTCTTCCCGGATACCACTCGGCTAGAGGCGCCGATGGTGTCCGTAGGACGCTTCTTTTTTTCATTTAACCGAACCGGCTCCTGGACGACACGTCCTTTCAAACCAAGCTAGGTAAATCAATATGGTTATTTGATTTGCCCAAATTAACCATTAAGCTTGCTTCTTGAATCATATGCTTCCTGTCAATAGGAGAAAATATGTCAAAAGTGAGTTCAGATACTGGGAGTATTGGAAACGATACCAAATTACTCTTTTCCAAAGTTTGTATTTGTTGACTCATAGGGATATTTGAATGTCGATGTTGGCCCTTTTATCTTGGCATAGTTCAATGTTTCCTTCAGTTGGCCTTCCTCATTTGTGACCATGTATGCATGATTGTTGGTCGTTGATTCATCTTCAACGCCTTCCTTCTATGGAATTTCTTCTTCTGTCTTTAACTATAGCATCATTAGCAGCATTGAGCAAAGTCATGTACCTCAAGCTTCTATGGAATCTGAGATCAAAATCTCAAGCTTTGTGATGGCAATTACTCCTTGGAAGAATATGCGTCTGGAGTGAAGTTTCTAGATTCCAAAGTCATTATCCAGGGTGCGGGGCCATAGATTGCTTTGATTGTCTAGATTTTCTCCCTGTTGACAGTAGCCAATTCGAGAGGAGAAATTCATTTTCTGTGCTTCTTGGCTTGTCAAAGCTGGAACTGTAACATCTAGCTGTTTGGGCGTGTCGTGCGACAAGATAGTCCTTTGGCTCAGGATGGAGCTGGGCAGGAGTGAGGCATGTCATGGATGCTTCGATCTCAACTCTATGCCTGTACCTATTACGTTTCATCTTTTGTATCCTGTAAATAGAAGAGAGAGGACATCATTTCCAAATTATATTCAGAGAATAAGACTTACCCTCTTTTGGTGTAGGATGATTCTTTCTATTTGCCCCTGTTTTCTTGGCAGGGTGTCTTTGAATTTGGCGAGTTCACCTGATGCGCTTGCTTCAAATGCCCCCTGTCACACTAAGTCAAAGGGGACGGGAATGATCTTCTGAGACATGAAGTGAATGAGTCAGAAAGACAAACATGATTAAATTTATCATCTTGTTTTAACAAAAGCTTTTGGGTGATGAAATATTTTTTTTTTTTTCAAAATACGTCTGTAGGGGAGAAAAAGCATGAGGAAGCCCAGCCCTCAGTATTCTCCTTGGATGATATTTTCTTTTCATGGTTGGATAACATCACTGGGCTGGTTTGGAGTACCGCCTCATGCTCTTAAAACAAAATATTAGAACTGTACAATAGAGTACTTGGAATGGAAAATACAACAGTAGCATACTAGACAAAATAAAAAACATGAAATTATAAAAACAAGTAAAACTCATGAAAACCCCTGTGTAAAGGAGTGGCTTTGATAGTGTTGGTTCTGAAATCAAGCGCCTTTGAGTTCCTCGCCTCCAGTAGACTCGAAGTATTCGCATGAGAGGACCACTTCATTGAAGCTATGGAAGTGCAACCCATGCAACCAACAACGATGGTTGCGAGGTAAAGCCCCTATGAACAGCTTTATCATTTCTTCTTCGGCCAGCTGAGGGTAAATTTGCATCATGAAAGCCTCCCACCTCCTTGCATATGCTCGAAAATCCTCCATTGGTCTTCTTCTAAAGTGAACCAAGTTCTGACAAGGTACTTCAGTCCCAATCTGACTTTGATACTGAAGCAGGAATGCAGAAGATAGCTCATTCCAATCTCTCATAAGGTAGATATCTGCTGTGATGAACCATTGTAATGCAGATCCCGTAAGACTCTCTTGGAAGGCCTGAGTTGTGAATGACATTGGGCCATAGTACCGACTCATTTTAGCATGGAGGTACTGCAAGTGGGCCACGGGGCAAGTCGTGCCGTTATATTTGCGGAGGTTAGGCATCCACATCTCTCCAGGGGTCATGATCCTATGAGCGCAAGATGGGCTTGATGTATCTTGGTTAGGCCACTGGTTTTCCCACTGCATATCTGTTGTAGTGGTGAATTTTTCTGTTTCAGGGAAGTTGGATTCTACCGAGATTACCCCATTGCTTTCTTCTCGGTCAAAATTTCCGAATGAAGATGAAGTATTGAAGCTATCCTCATGGTCAGAGGACAAGCTTAGCACTTCGTTAGGATCGTAGCGGATAAAGACGTACGCTTCCCCTTCTGACGGACCTTCATCCTCGGATGAGAGTATGAAACAATTATACGATGAATCGTCAGTTTCATTGTCAAAATAACGCTGGAAGTCCTTGGGATTGTATTCTAGGGCCGGGAAGTCTTTAGGGTTGTACTCTAGAGGATGGTGGCCTTCAAAGCTGTATTCTTGGGAATGCTCGAAGCTTTGGTGCGGTGGCTCGTTGGCAGATGCTGCATTGATCTGCTTGGGCTTTCTTTTCTTGCCTCTCGGTCTAGACCTTTTGAGTAAGGCCCTTCGTTTTGCCAGCTCGATTCTGTCAAGGGAAGTGAGAGACATTAGAGTTTCACTGTCTGATTCACTTTCCAGGCTGATAGGGGTTGGTATTCTTTGGACCCTAGCTCTTGGAGTAAGCTTGGGGAGTTGTCCAGTTGTGCCCCGCTCTTGAACAGGATCTGAGTCCATGATCTCGTATAAAGGCTCCTTGCCTTTCCTAGTGGGAAATTTTCCAGTAACAGGATGTTGCTTAACTGCCCATTTATTATGCAATGCTTCATTGACACGCTTCTCTCCTATCTCAGCAACTATCGCCTCCTCATGCTCCGCGATCATCAGCTCTTCGTAAGGCAAGGTGATGCCAGGGGTGATGTCAATATCATACTCTTGGTGAAAAACATGAATTATTTCCTTCCAGGTTTTAAGGGGACTAATCTTCCTGACAATGTACCATCGCAAGGCAGGGCCAGTCAAGTTCGATTGGTACGATTGAATCATCATTCGAACCAGGTAAGCCTGCAAGTAGGTCTCTGGGCGGAAGGTATCAGCATATCTTTCGCATTCAGGTGCTTTGAGTTTTTCAGGAATCTCAATGCCGGCATAGTTGGATGAGTCCAGGGGATTCTGCTCCTGTAATTGGCTTAACTTTTTCATGATCTTTTCAAATTGTCTATGGTACTGGCTATTTTCTAGCAAATTTGCAGGTGTCATGACGGTGCTTAAAGCAACTACAGAGTTGGGTTCGACTTGAGTGGATTCCATTTGTCTTGAGATTTGTTGAAGGACAATGGACATTTGTCCTACGCCGTCTTCAATGTTAATGAGGCGATTTTGTACATCATTCTGATCGGGCCCTAGTGCATGAGGCCATTCACGAGCTATTGGTGGCCGGCGATTCATAATTACCTGTTGTTGCGAAAATAATGAATGAGCATAAAAGTAAACAGAGATTGACCCATGGCAATGGTCTAACTACATTTTATTTTTCAAAAGAGGATTTATAGACCGCAGACTTCTGACATCTAAAACTTGAAATGACAGAATAAAGTACTAGATATTAAACAAAAGTCCCTAAACAGTGGGACAAAACTTTCACACTATTAACATTAAGGAGCACATGATTGCCAATTTATATGCGACAGGGAGTCTTGCGCTTGCGTAGCTGCTTGCTTTCTTGGACCGGCTCTGAGGTGTGTATCCAGTCCATTCCCAAATTCCTCTCCATGAGCTCTACTTGCTCGTGCTGGCTGCTTTTACCGATCGAGTGAGGGACTGATGGCTTCCATTTTGTTGGGATGCGGTGGTTGTGGATGTAGGCCGCAGAGGCGTGGTGGGCTTTTTCTTCTCCCTCAAGCCCTTCAGGTATCACGATCCTTTTGCGATGGCATTCGTCCCAAGCTTCTTCATAAATGTCAACCATGTATTCAAAATTTTGATGAGTGAAGAGAAGTGGAGGGATCCTCTTCTTGAGAGATGGCGGGATCTCCTGAAGGGCTCCATACTGTCGTGCCACCCTTTGTGGGAAATAAGTAAAAGCACCGGTGAGGCCGAGCAACGGAATTGGATGATGGCGCTTGAAAGCAAGGCGAGCTCTCTTTTCATAGAACCAGCCAGCACACCATTGGAATGCCTCAGGAGCCGGGTCTCTTAGGAAATTTATCCAATTTAAACAGCTTTGATTGGGAATGTATGGTCCTAAAACCATAAATTTTTGCAACGGATTTTCAAAAGCATTTGTTTCAGACGATCGCATGAAGTCTCGGAATTCGCTTAAGTGAGAAAAGAACCAGACTTGCAAAATTTCAGGAGAGGCTCGCATGATTTTCTCCGTGTTATCTTTAAAACGATTAAAGGACAAGAATGTTTCAGTTAAAATCATGTTGACATAATTTCCTCCCGTCAAGATCTGATCAACTATCCATGCCATCTTAGGACTTATGGCATTTCTTTGATGGGGGAAAATGATGAATCCAAAAAAACCCAAGAGGAAAATCTCACTTTTTCGGATCATAGGCTGATTTTGAAAACAGGCATTCATGAATTCTAATGGGCAGGTACTATGGTTGTTTTCAAGAATTTGTCTCATGACATGGATTTCGGTTCCTAAAAGTCGCGCTAACCCTTGCCACGGAAGGAAGCCTGTTGATGGCCTAACAAGCTTTTTCTCGAGAGGCATTCCAGTGATGATGCTGTACTCTTCTAGAGTTGGGGTTAGCTCAAACCCACCAAACATAAAAGTAGTCGTCTTCAAGCACCAGAAATGTGCCATGGCTTGTATGACTTCAGGACGAACAGTGATTTGAATCAACGATAGGAGATGACCGATTTTGGCTTTCACGCGCTCTTGGGCAAGCTGATCCAATTGACCCCACCATCTGAAGAGCTCCGCCTTAGGAGCAGGGATGAACTGGATATCGTCCTTCCCCATCGCACATAAATTGGAATTTGAAAAGCTTATCCTAAATTGCCATGGGCCAAATAAAAAGACTGAGTAAAAGTAAAGAAATCACTTTGCTTTTAAATAAAATGGCAAGCACAAAGACATACAGATGGGACGTGTGGCTCGATTTCTAACTCAGAAGGCTTGGTGAGATTAAAAGAATATCCGCCCGTCGCAGTCTCGCGTTAGCAGCATACCCCCTTAACCTCGGCTAAGAAATTCGGGGAAAAGAAAGGCAACCTCTACATCGCAGTCTCGCGTTCGAGGTCGTATCTTTCTTAACACCATCCTAGAAATCCTATGGCGGCCCAGGTCCGGCGGCCGGGTTGTGTGTGCCATGTGTAGTGCTAAAACAGTAAAGCATGCACAATAATTTATAATCACAAAACAATATATTTTAAATAAATTTCTAAGCTTTTGACCTGCATAAAGAAAAAACCTAAGTCAGTAAAGAATTTAAACAAGACAAAAATGGCCTAAGCTCTCAACGTCCCCAGTAGTCGCCAGCCGTCGCGACCTCTTTTTTTCTGGCGCCCGCAATCGGGTACGAGCGCCTAAGGAGGCTAATGGCTCGGCTGAATTTATTAAGCCCGGACTCTCCCAAGTCCACCAATTCACGACTTTAATAATCTGAGTTTTTTTAACTCCGTAAATCAATTTTTTTTAAGATGGAGTCGCCACTAATCAATTTGGGGTGGGTTGATTAGAAACCCAAGTGAAGTATCGGGAGAAATACTCACTCTGCGCAACCGAGAAATTAGGATCGGGGACTTGATTACACTAGTTAATCACTAATGCCCTTTCGGTACCTAATCTTGTTTAAACCCTAAGGTTTTTTGGATGCTCGAGGGATTTTCCACACATTTTGGATGTTCGAGGAGTTTTCCATGCATTTTTGGAGGAAAGCATCTTTTGGGTCTTTCTATTTTTTTGACACGAAATGGATTTTTTTTTGACCTTTTTTGGTATTTTTGGAAAAATACAAGTCTTTTTGGCTTTTTCTAATTTTTTTTTTGGCCTTTTCATGAAATTTTGACTTTTTTGGATTTTTGGCATTTTTTGGAAAATATGAAATATTTTTGATTTTTTGATTTTTCGGAAAATAAAATATTTTTGGAAAATAAATTATTTTTGATTTTTCTCGATTTTTTGGAAAATAAAACATTTTTTAACATTTTTTAATATTTTTTGAAAATAAAACATTTTTTGATTTTTTTAAATTTTATTTATTAAAATATTATTTTTATTTTAAAATATTATATTATAATATTAAAACGACCCGGGTCGGATCCCCGGGTTGGGTCCGACCCGGGTCGCGAGCCCAAGATTCAGGCGGACGGGCCCGCAACGCGTGCCCGACTCGGATTTTTGATTGGTTTTCCCCCTTTTTTTAGAAAACAGGCCTGGCCCAAAAATAAACCCACTTCTCCGAGGCCCATGCGAATTTAGTCCACGCGTGAAGGCCCAACCCGGGGAAACCCTACCCGGAAACGGAGGAACCGGGTCGGACGGATCCGCGAGCTGACCCGGTTCCCCAGCCTCCTTTCTCCTTCGCTTGCTTGCGGCGCTGGTGAGGGGGAGAAGCGTCCCAGGCGACAACAGCAGCGACGGCGGCCACGACGGCGGCCACGACGGGCTAGACGGCGGCTACAACGGCGGCGACGACACGACCGACGGCGGCGATAAAACGGTTCCGACGAGGATGAGTGAGGATGGGTCTGTGCCGGTTTGGCCAGCGGCGGCACGGTTTGAGAGGGGGGCTGTGATTGCGACTACGTGACCGGAGACGGCGGATACCTGGTGGTGGCTGACAAAAGGGCTGCAGTTACGGGCGGCGGATTGGCGACGGCGTCCCTGCAATTTCCAGATCTGGTGCAACCTTGGCGGGTCAGTCGCGGCACGTCGTCGGGGCGGGGGACAGCAGCAGTAGCGGAGCCACGATTGCAACGGCGGCGCAAAGCCTCCGCTTCACGATCCGGCGTTCCCTCCTCCGGCTCCCTCACTCGGGCCAGATCCGAGCCTCCACCGGCCGGATCTGACCCTCTCGAAGCTGTTCGCCGCCGGCCTTCCCCGAAGTCTCTCGGTGGAAGGTGGGCTGAGCTCACAACTCGAGCTCTCTCTCGCTCGCTCGTCGATTCCTCCCCCCCGAAGTCTCTCAGTGGGAAGATCTCCAAGCTTGCGATGCCGTTCGTCGACGGAGGTGCTCCTCTATTTATAGGCGAGGAGGTCCGGTCGACGGAGCTTCGACCGGCGGTCCCCTTCGCGCGCCGAGCGGTTCTCCTTGGCTGGACCGGCGTCCCATCCGAGCTTATCCAGCGAAGCGTGCTCGGCATTGATGGCGCCCGAGATCTTATCATCTCCGGCCGACGTCAGCCTACTCCCCTCGGCCGTAGGCCGTCCTTTGCGCACGTCGTCATCTTCTGCGCGTGAACTACAAAGGCAGAGAAAGAAGGAACGAGGAGGAAGAAGAAGAGGGAAGAAGAAGAAAGAAGAAGAAGGGGAAAAGAGGGGTGGGGCCAAGTCGTGCAAAAGGAAGAAAGAAAAGGGGGCTGACTGCTTTTCTTGCTTTTATTATTATTTTTTGTTTTTGTTTTTGTTTTTGTTATTTATTTTGTTTATTATCCGAAAAAGGAAAAGCAAAGATTAAAAGAAATTAAAGCCTAACTAACCAAAATTTTAGGTGTCAACAATTGCGACCTAAATTTTCGTCAGCAAATCGAGCATGCATTTTTGTAAAAATAAGAAATACGTGAAAATAATCAAAAATACTAAATGAAATTTCGGCGCATCTCACGGCAGCCTCACGTCCGCATATACGTATTTCTAACATATACGCATTCGGCGGGGTAGAATGAAGCAGAGAGAACGCACGTACACGGTGGTCAGCAAATCCTGTCTCGTATCGTCAATTTCCAGGAGCTTCTACGTTGCGATTCCCTCTTCATACTCGGTCCCCTCCAGTCCACCGGTAGCCGCTGCTCGTCTCCTACCGCCGACCACCATAGTCTTTTAGCATTTAAACCCCAGAGAATAGAACAAAGAGTACAGGGAAGGAATTCTTATGTTTATTTGTGATTCTCTCTTGCTGTCCTCTATGAATCCTCACCCCTTCTCTCTGTCACTGATTGCCTTCGCAGGCTACTTTCCCAACACCACCAGCTTCGCAGCCACAGTAAGTGCTCTGTTCTCCCCTAATTCGCATGCTCTGTTTCTGCTGAAGGTAGGGGCCGAGTGCTCGATTACACCAGCATGAAATCCGGTCGCGTTCGAGCCTTAGCAATAAATTTAAATATGACCCCTCTCTTATTTTTGCATCTATATCCTTTGGCCGTTTGATAAAATTCCTGAACTAGACCAGTGCGTTTTTCGATTCAGATTCTGACTTAGGGCTTTCCTTTGGTAAGTCAATTCATTATTTTCGTCATATAAACTTTACCTTTGTTTCGTTTCCTTTCATTTCAGAATTTAGTAGCTATATGTTTTAGGATTTGTTCTTGGAATTCTCGGATTAGATGCATATCCAGTGTGTACGCAAGACGAATCTGATACTGGCTACTCCAAAGCTTGACCGAGGGCCCCTTAAACGAAAATGAATTGATCCGTGCACGTTTTCTTCTTATACTTCATTCCATGTCATTCTGTGTTTATTGTGCCGAATTGGAAACATATTATGAAAAAATGTTGCTGGTTAGTTCTCTGTACGTGTTGAAATCGCAAGTTTATTGAGCAAATGCTACCATCTCAAATACCAAGTGCATGCTGCGAGAGCATTGAGTTGCTGCTCTAGTCATCGTATGCGCATTCATTTGGGTGCGCTGTGATTGATTGGTTCATCAGCTGTATGCCCATTTCGAATATGTTGAGTTGTTGACGTGGTTACTGTGTTGTGTTCGTACCGATGTGGTGAGTTACGGAATATGTCTATTCTGTGCGTGCTGGCCGTTCGTATGTTCTGGTATGCGTAATCATGTAATTGTGTCATTGATGTGGTGAGTTACGAAATATGTCTATTCTGTGCGTGCTGGCTGTTCGTATGTTCTGGTATGGGTAATCATGTAATTGGGTCATTGATGTGCCGTTCTTTGATGCTAAGTACTTGCTGTCCAGATCTTCCCTTTCATTTTTTTCTGTTCTAGTTTAGTGCGTTTCTTTCATTACTGAGGTTGACTACATTATTGGAACCTCTAGTGCCATGCTTCTGACTGAAGGATTCAGAGTTATAACGGCCCAAGATGATGAGACGATTATTCAAATTCTTTTAGGCTATGTTTTTTTTTTCCCAAAAATAAATAGTTTGGATAACATTTTCTAAAAAATAATCATTTGTATTGGCTGAAATAATTAGTTAATAAAGATAATTTCAATATTGACAATAATTTATATCTAAATATTTTCATGAACTATTCATTTTCGTAAGCGATACAAGCGATCATTTTATATAAAATGATTTACAAATTGAAGGCTTTTATTGATATTGGGCTTAAGGCCCTATCCGCCCAAGCTGGGCCCGAAGCCCGGCCCACGGGAATAAGGCCCGTGGGAAGGGAGAGGTATAAAAGGGAGGAGAGAGAGAGAAAAAACTACCGTTGAAAATAAACGTACGTAATTTTTCTCTCTCAACGCTCTCTCTCCCTTACGTTGTTCCTCAAAGCAAACAGTGAAGCGCTTGAAGGATTTTTGCCTCCCCGGATCGAACAGGACCGGATTCTCTCCCTCCATTGGCGTCGGTGTTTAATCTGTGGCTAACAAGGTACGCTCGAATCCGTGGTGTGCTTTATGATCGGTGATACGTGTCGTTTTCTTGGGCTACGCTTCCGCATTGAGTTTAGGGGTTCGATTTAGTGTCGAATCCGGGTTTTCGGGGATCAGTTATTCCCAACATTGGTATCAGAGCCCTAGTTCACGTTTTCCCGATCAATTTGATGTGTTTTTGATTGATTTTTCGCAAAAGAGACTTCGGCCGTACGGATCGGGCGACAAATCCCGACACCCGAGACTTCCTCGGCCATTTTCATGTGTTTTCGAATGTCAAAACCAAATTCTGATTGCATAGGAAGAAGCGCGACGTCGAGACGAGTCCGGCGATGTGTCGAACGCCGCCGGGAGCCGCCGCACGCGCCCACACGCGCGGCCGGAAGGCGCTGCGCGTGGGCGCGACGCGCCCGGAAGCGCTCGATCGCCAGGCGCGTGTTCCGCACGCGCCGGTCGGCGAATCGGCGCGTGCGCGTCGCCGGCCGGCGAACCGGCACGCGCCGGTCCGCGGACCAACGCGTGCTGACGTCATCATGACGTCACCCAACGGCTAATAACCGCTGGGGTGACGTCATCGATGACGTCATCAATGACGTCGGTTCACCGACCGGCGACCCGACCCGCAACCCGACCCGACCCGCTGACGTCTGCGTGACGTCACCCCAGCACGCGCGCGGCACGTGCCGCTGACGTCTGCGTGACGTCAGCCGAAGCACGCGCGCGGCACGTGCGTCGGTCCGCGCGAGCGGCCCGACCGGCCCGACCGGCCCGACGACCGACGACCGTTGACCTCCGTTGACCGTTGACTTTGACCGTTGACCGTTGACCCAAAAAAAAAAAAAAAAAAAAAAAAAAAAAAAAAAAGGGGAGGAAAAGAATGTGTTTCTTTTTCAATTAAGTCTATGTGGATTATATGTAATCCCTGATTTGTTCTGCATTTGTTGCAGGAACAATGCCTCCCCTGAGGGTGCGCACACCTATTCGCGCGATTCCGATGAACAAAAGGAAAAGTTTGTCTAAGGATAAATTGGCCGACCGATCATCGATGGGAGAGTGGTGACTTAATTGATCACGTCCTTGAAGTCAACGCGAAAATTCAAAAGGTCATATGGAATGGTCGTCCAATGTCACAGTCAGAGATGGTGCGATTTTTCATAAACACTCTTCCACCTGAATGGCAAGATGTGTTGAATCGCATATGGGATGTCAACGGAGCTGCTTCCTATAAGAAGATTGTGATGGATTTTGCAAATGAATATTACTGTATTGTTTCAAAGGAAAAGATCAAGAAATTAAAGAAAATAGGATCTTTCCCAGTTCGTGTGCTGGCTTGGTGTTAATTGTAATGACTGATATATGTTAAGTGTGATTTGTGGACATATTATGTAATGATTACTACCTATTTGTATTGATTGAAAGCATTATTGTTTTATTGGAATTCAATTATTTGTTGCTTTCTGTTATTGCTGGTTGCTGTGGGTAATTAGCTATGGGTAGTTATAGAAGTTTTTGTAACTTCATAGAATTGATTTTGCATATGACAATTATATTAATGATAATTTTAAGTTAGGATTTTTGGAGGATGATTGGAAACGTAGTGACCTTTTGATTCTGAAGCCTTACTTGAAATTATTTATTAATATGATGGGTCTATGCAAATAGGGATGCATAAATGATAGGCATTAATAATTCGTGCATATTTGTCTGATGTGTTCAGATCAATGGCTTCAGCCACTAAAAGCATAGTTGCTGAGTTGAACAAAGGTGAAAAGCTCACTGGAGACAACTATGAAATTTGGCAAATGAAAATCCAGTATGTGCTGGAAGAGCAAGAATCACTTGAGGCTCTTGTCATGACCATGGTAGAACCTGAAGAGGGACCCACTGAACAGCACAAAAAGGACAAAGAAGCTTTTCTTGCGTGGAAAAGAATGAACTCTCTAGCTCGCATTACGTTGCTGAGCAGCATGGAAAATGACGTCATGCGAGAGTTTCGGCGTTTTGACAACGCCAAGGAAATGTGGGAGGCACTGGTAGCTAGGTTTGGTCATACTTCGGTGACTAGACTGAGGCAGCTCACTATCAGATTTGACTCTTATAAGAAGCCTCATGGTCAGACCATGAAGCAACATCTTAGAAAGATGTCAAATATGATAATTGAGCTGAGAGACGCTGGCCATGTCCTCACAGATGAACAACAGGTGCAAGCAGTGATTCGTTCCTTGCCTCAGAGTTGGGAGCATATGAAGGTGCACCTGACTCATAATGAGAATATCAAAACATTTGAGGATGCAATGCGTCATCTTGAGCTGGAAGAGGACCGCCTGTTGGCGGCTAAGCTGGATGCTGATCTATATCATGCAAGTTCTAGCTCAAATGGAGCTTCGTGCTCCAAGCGCAAGCGCCCTAGCTGGTTTGATAAGGGGAAAGGCAAGGAAGAAGCTGGTCCTTCAGGGAAGAAACCCAAGTTTGACCAACATGATAGAGGAAAGCGTCCTCACATGAAAAAGTTAGCAAGGGTGAAATGCTACAACTGTGACAAGAAGGGTCACTATGCTCGCGACTGTCGTGAGCCAAAGAAGGTATGCACCCCTTGTACTTTTCAGAACTTTGCTTATGTGTCAAGTTCTGTGTTCTTAACTGAGTCTAATCCTTTGTGGACTGTGGATTCAGGGGCGACGGACCATGTAGCGAAGGATAGAGGATCCTTCGTGGAATTCCGACGAGTACCTACTGGAACTAAGTGGATCTATGTGGGAAACAACTCCAGAGCTGAAGTGAAAGGAATTGGCACATGCCAACTCAATATGCGCGGTGGACGCACTTTGTTCCTTCATGATGTGCTGTATGCTCCGGAGATTCGTCGGAATTTGGTGTCTGTATTAGTGTTGGTCAGATTAGGTTTTTGTATGAACTTCTGTAGTAGAGGTGTGAATTTGTTTTTGAATACAAATTACTATGGTTGTGGCTATTTTCTAAATGGTTTTATTGTATTAGATGTTGATTATGTTAATGCTAATATTTGTTATTCCCTTCTCACGTCTTCTAATAAATATGATAATGATGTGAATGTGTGGCATGCTAGACTTGGTCACATTGGCCAACAGTGTATGAATAGACTAGCCAAAGAGGGCTTGTTGGGCAATATTAAAAAAGTCGATTTGCCTGTATGTAAGCATTGCCTAGAAGGGAAAGCAACAAGAAAACCATTTGGAAAAGGAAAAAGAGCTGAATTTCCTCTGCATTTAATCCATTCTGATGTCTGTGGTCCAATGAATGTGAGAGGAAGGCATGGGGCTGTTTATTTCATCACCTTTATTGATGATTATACTCGATTCGGATATGTCTATTTGATTTCTCACAAGTCTGAAGCAATAAGTTGTTTCAAAAGGTTTATGAACCTGGTAGAAAATCAATTAGACAAGAAAATAAAAGCATTGAGATCCGATCGAGGTCGAGAATATTTATCTGATGAGTTCAGAAAATTATGTGATGAAAAAGGAATAGAAAGACAGTTGTCTATTCCGTATACTCCTCAACAAAATGGTGTTGCGGAAAGAAGAAACAGAACCCTACTAGAAATGGTTAGGTCTATGATGGCGCATGCTAACTTACCAATCACCTTTTGGAGTGATGCATTGTTAACTGCTGCGTATATACTTAACCGGGTGCCTTCCAAATCAGTTACTTCCACTTCATATGAGTTATGGACAGGTAGAAAACCGAACTTAAGTTTTCTTAAGCCATGGGGTTGTGCTGCCTATACACATGAGTCCTCTCACAAGTTTGGGAAATTAGGTCCCAGAGGAAAGAAGAGTATTTTCATAAGATACTCAGAACACTCGAAAGGGTATGTGTTCATTGGTGAGCAGGAAAGTGGGAGTATAACTGAATATGAATCTCGAGATGTCACATTCTTAGAGGATGAGTTTCCTAAGAAGGGCGAAATAGGGGAAGATAACTCCCTATTTGAAACCTTGGACCAAGATAATGATATTAGTGGAGTTCATCCAAGTGGGAGCACAATAGGGAATGATGTGCAAAGTGTACAATCTCCCGTAAGGCGAACAAGTCGCCAAAGTATTCCCCGTCGACGTTTTGACATTGAAGGGGAAACTTTTATGGTTGCTCCACTAGATGAGGATGAGCCAAGAAATATCAATGAGGCTCTGAAGTGCCCTAGTAAGGAAAAATGGATTAATGCAATGGAAGAGGAAATGGAGTCAATGGAATCAAACCAAGTCTGGGAACTGGTTGATCTTCCAAAAGGACGCAGAGCTATTGGGAACAAATGGGTTCTCAAAATAAAGCGAAAGGCTGATGGCTCGGTAGAAAGGCATAAGGCTCGCCTTGTAGCGAAGGGGTATAATCAACAGGAAGGAATTGATTATGAAGATACGTTTTCTCCTGTAGTAAGATTTACCTCGATTCGCATTATTCTGGCAATAGTGGCTAGTCTGGATCTTGAGTTACATCAAATGGATGTAAAGACTGCTTTCCTTAATGGAGAATTAGAGGAAGAGATATACATGGAACAACCTGATGGTTTCATAGTGAAAGGCCAAGAAGAAAAAGTATGTCGACTTTTGAGGTCGATATATGGTCTTAAGCAGTCATCAAGACAATGGTATATACGTTTTCATAATGCCATAATGGCATATGATTTTACAATGATAGATGAGGATCATTGTGTATATATCAAAAGATCCAAGGATCAATTTGTGATCATATTATTATATGTTGATGATATACTAATTGCCGGAAGCAATATGGAGTTGGTTAGTACCGTCAAGAGATGGTTGTCTTCTAACTTTGAGATGAAGGATATGGGTGAGGCTGCATACATTCTTGGAGTTAAGATTTCGAGAGATCGTTCGAAGAGATTGTTGTCTCTTTCGCAAGAAACCTATATAAATAAGGTTCTTGAACGATTTCGTATGCAAGACTGTAAACCCATAGACACTCCTATTGCGAAAGGTGAAGGATTGAGCCATAGACTGTGTCCAAGGACTCCACAAGAGAAGGAACAAATGAAACATGTTCCTTATGCTAGTGCTGTTGGGAGCTTGATGTACGCTATGATGTGTACAAGACCCGACATATGTTTTGCAGTTGGAATGGTGAGTAGATACCAATCCAACCCGGGTCCAGCACATTGGAAAGCCGTGAAGAGAATACTGAGGTATCTGAAGGGAACTGCTGATTTCAAGTTGAATTATCAAAGAAAGGATCTCGCGACTTGAAGGCTATTCAGATGCTGATTGGGGAGGAGATTTAGATGAAAGAAAATCTACCTCGGTTTTGCTTTCTTATCAACAATGGCGCCATATCATGGAGCAAAGAAGAAGCAAACGTGTATAGCCTTATCCACGATGGAAGCTGAGTTCGTGGCATTATCAGCAGCGGTACAAGAAGGAGTTTGGCTTAAGAGATTCTTGGATCATTTAGGTGTTATTGAGAAAGCTGCAAATCAATTATTGGTTAATTGTGATAGCCAAGCAGCTATAGCGTACACCAAAGATCCAAAGTATCATGGCAAGACCAAACATATAGATACCAAGTATAACTTTGTAAAAGATATGGTTGCACGAAAGGATGTGAACTTACAGTACATATCTACGCATAGAATGGTAGCAGATCCTATGACAAAGCCGATACCTAGAGATGTGTTTTGTGGTCATGTAAAATCTCTAGGATTGCGTAGAGTCTGATGTACTGAATTGTAATTTCCCTGAGTTGTTCACATTTATGAGATTTTGTTTTTTCATTGATTAATGCCTATGAATCTATGTGTGATCTTTATGCATCTTAATGCTCAGTGCATTATTTGAGAAGTATGTCGGACAGATATAAGATTAGCCCACTCACACGGGTAATCGCCTCTATTTACTGTGTGATAAATAGAGATGAGACTGTTTTTAAGCTTATTATCTAGGTGATAATCGAGAGCTCAAGCTTAAAACACGTATGTCGCCTTAACTGGGTGTTAAGATGAGGAAATAATACTGAAGATGTCCGAAAGTAAAATACCCCACATATTTTACTTTATCTGTCTAAGATGCCAGATGTGAGTTCTGATGAATTTTGTGATTGAGTAGATACGTGAACTCAAGTTAGACATTGGGTATGTCTGAACTATCATCTGTACGGTATTGAAAAGTGTAGACATACGCTCCATGGGAAATGAGTTAATACCGTAATACGTATTTCATACTACGTATGCATGAGACGACCAATAAGAGTGGCAAAAAGTTTGATCTCAACTTTTATGACGTGTGAGACTCTTGAGGAAAAGAGTTCCTCAATTTTTTAGTCCCCTCAGGACTCTTACTTATTCTCAAGGTTTCTATTTAGTGTTTGCTATCTTAGGGTGTTGCCAATGGTCATGAGATGATTCGATCTAATGGGGCATTTCTAGAAAAGCAAGCTGGATTGAAATTGAGAGTTTGAAGGAAAGAGGAAGATCGATTTTGGAGAATCACATAGTGGTTTTGTATTCACTGGTCGACCAATTATGACTGTCTTTGTGATAATTATAATTGTGAATACAATATATATATCATGTTTAAAAGAGATCAAGAGAGATATAGATGTGATCGATCGATCTAGGGTACTGCATACTAAATCTACTCGGAGTGTGACGCCCATTATGAGCTGCTATATATTCCTAACAGATGTATAGCAACGAGCTCTCAAAGTATGCTGGTCGCACGGATTATTCACCAGTATGAATGTTGAAGAGAGGCAAAGAGATTCCTGTTCGGCCCACCTTGTGCGAGTGGGAGATGAAGGCTTTTATTGATATTGGGCTTAAGGCCCTATCCGCCCAAGCTGGGCCCAGAAAGCCCGGCCCACGGGAATAAGGCCCGTGGGAAGGGAGAGGTATAAAAGGGAGGAGAGAGAGAGAGAAAAACTACCGTTGAAAATAAACGTACGTAATTTTTCTCTCTCAACGCTCTCTCTCCCTTACGTTGTTCTTCAAAGCAAACAGTGAAGCGCTTGAAGGATTTTTGCCTCCCCGGATCGAACATGACCGGATTCTCTTCCTCCATTGGCGTCGGTGTTTAATCTGTGGCTAACAAGGTACGCTCGAATCCGTGGTGTGCTTTATGATCGGTGATACGTGTCGTTTTCTTGGGCTACGCTTCCGCTTGAGTTTAGGGGTTCGATTTAGTGTCGAATCCGGGTTTTCGGGGATCAGTTATTCCCAACACAAATCATTCATTTTTTGCAAAGCAAAAATAATCACTTATTTCTCTTAAAAAATTAAACAAATGAAAATATTCTAAAGGTCCATGAAAATATTAGAAAATTTAGAAAAAAATTTCCATGTTAACACTAGTCGTGTCACGTAGAATGCACAACATCCGTGTGAGTAATTTTTTGGACTATACTGACCAATTGTTAAAAGGTTTATGACTCAATTGGTATAATTAAAAGATTGACAACTAAATTGGCATAAATATAATAGATTTAAGAGTTTTTTGGTACTGACCATGTTTGCACGAGAACAATTGCAGATCATAATCAGATATGTTCCGGCCAGTAGGAACCTGCTTAATAAGTGTTTGCCCAACAACAGTTTCTCCATGCGATGCTTGTGTTGTCTGTGCTAGCCAGGAGTTTAATCGCGCTCAAACGAATGCTTGCAGTGTTCTTCGAAGATAACTTCCTTTGCATTCCTCTCCATCAACCCCAGACACATTCACGAGCACTCTGTTTTTTTTCTATTCTAGCGTACTCACATAACACGAAGGCAACTTCCTTTTCGTCTTTATATGACTTGTCTGCATGCGTCTGCTTCTTCATTCTACATTTGCCCATGCCTTTAGGAAGAGGAAAATAACTCTTCTTTTCATCAAGGCAAGGAATGGAATGGAGGAAACCTGAATAATGGGAAATTAAGCTTAACTCCGACAGAGCAATTAATGTCTGTGGAGAACAGAGAAGCAGGAACGAGGGTTCTTTCGAGAAACCATCAGGAGAGCCGGATAGCCAGTTTTCCTCGAAACACAGGAAGAACGAATGCTTTTATTGCTGAGATTTGGACGTTAGGAGGCAAAATTAGACCTAGTGTTTCGAATAGTGCTATTCATTTGCATAACGAATTAGATGCTTTAGCCGTTATTCGTGCTCTTGAGAACAAACAGTCTCACTATCTTCTCATAGAACCTCTCCTTGTGAGTGCAGGAACTTGCAAGGAAAGAATTCTGGCATACCGTGAATTGAGCATTATATATTGAGAACATGAACATCTTTAAACTTAACTCATAAATTGAGAACATCATCATCCTTAGTTATTAATTTTTTTATATGTATTTAGCTTAATGTGAGTATTTTTAAAAGCTCAATATCAGAATTTTTTTCTTAAAAAAATAATTAACTGAATAGGGAAATTATCTAGTCGTTGAGAAAGTAAGGAAAATGGGGAGGATATAGATTTAGATGGAAAGTCAGTCACTGAAATTAGCTCATATTTGCAAATAACATAAAATAAAGATGGAACGTTTTTCGTGTGCCCTGTGGGACGAGGGCTCTTCTCAAGTTGTGCACGTCACGAGAAACAGAGGAAAGAGACAAAAGAGATTTCTGGAGAGTGTGGATATGGCCGTTGGCTCTTGGTCATCTCTTATCTACTGATCATCCAAAATTTCACATTTCTAATTCCTGCACAAATCAATCGTTTCAACCTTCATGCACCGACCAAAAGAAACCTTCATGCATTTTTTCACACGTCAATTTGATGTCACCAAAGCCCCACTCTTCAACCCAAGTCACTTTTCAACCCATGTGGAGATGGGAGAAAGTTGGTCCGTAATAATGCAGACTTTTAGATGACCAAATAATAGTCAACAAAAAGAGAGAAGAATAATAAAACATGTGCATGCTACCCAGCTACTTTTCTTTTGCTTTAGCAAAAGATGGCTACTTAAAATCATAACAACCGATTAATTTGAGGCTTCTCTTTCTTCTACTTCTTGTTTTTTTAGTCATTCTAGCCTTTTATGGTAGCTCAAGAAAAAAGTGATTCTTTATTAATTCGTTTATAAACCGATGATGAACAATTGGTCTTTCATATAGACATGATACAGTATTATATACATCTACATCCATATAAACATAGATATATATGTACCCTTCAAGCCTTAATTAAATTGGAACTAGAATTATGAAGTCGCTATGGTTTAATAGTTTTGTTCACAATTTACTTTTGATAATGCAAACGCATGGGCTGTGCTGAAAGATTATAAACGAGTGGAATCCTAATGATGAGCAAAATGGTGATGAGAGCTATCTAGACTCACTCTTCTCTGAGGTCTATATATATGCAAGCATACTTCTGACTTCTAAGATTATATTGCTCTAAGCAAAAAAAAAAATAATAGCCATTGTTATAGTGATTATTGAGTTGCTGTGCAAAAATTACAATAATATTCATATTTACAGTGAATGAGGTAAGTTTACTATGTTTGGCATGAAAGAGATGAGGTGATCGTAAAGCCACAGGGGGCCAACAAGAATTATCGTATTTGTTCAATTAAGGGGGCCACAAATAAATAATTAGTCACTCAAGAATCTAGAATTTTCGAATGGAGACATATAAACGAACCAGTTTGGTCTGTGTATACAAGCTGAGGGGCTGTATCAGTTGACCAGGGGAATTTGCTGGATTTGCACCTTGTTTGGTTACCTTTTTTCCACTCATATCTGTTGGGTTGAGTTTAAAGTGAGTCAATTCAATTTTATGAATGGATTAAAATTAGTAGTAAGAAACAAAGACAGAGTAAAAATGGGTGTAAATGGATATGACTGAGACTCAACGGCGATGGAGATGAAATAAAACAAATAAGAGCACTACCTCCATCAGATTAGTCATGCGCCTAGAAATTAGTTTGGGGAGTCATCCCGGGTTATGTCTTGCTTTCAAGGAAAACCGTTGCCTCACTGCTTGTTCAAGCTTTCTTGGAGTGCCATTTCATATTGTATATCGATGACTCGAGACGAAGTGCTTGCAAAATGCTCCATTTGTTGTAAATCTTGATGCCAAATCTGATGATAATTAGGATGAAAATGGTTCGGCCAATTTTTTCTTGAGTCACAAAATATTAGGGATTGCATAAACGAAAATGAGCATTATTTCAGCTTCAGCTTTTAACTGCATATGATAGATAATATTTTTATGTGCAAGATGAAAATGTTGAGGGTATCAAATGTATAAACAACGTACCTTCTATTGATATACTTCTTCAGTCTCTTATGAAAATAGGATGTTTGAAACATAAGCTTAAATATGGCATCATGAAAACAGATTATAATTGAATGCACGGTAAACAGGCGAAGAACAAGCTCATGAATTGAAGAAAAAAATGGCATGTAATATAGAAATTTTAAAGAACTCAAATTCTCAACTTGTGAGGTAAACTGGGTGGACTAAACCCAACTGCATTTATAAGCAGTGATTTCCCCTTAGACGTTCGAAGAATCCATTCAAACTCAATATCCAATGCACCAAAACTCCTATGAAATCCCAGCAGCTCCAGAAGATGACTCCATTGTTCATACAGCCTTAGAGAAAGCACATTAGAAGACCAGATGGTTCCTAAGACTTGGGAAAAGAGGAACACAGGATGCACTTATCATCAATTGAAGTCCACTCTCATTCTATCAAATGTTTGCAGCATATTTAATATAACAAGCCACATAATGAATTCAAATTTCCGGAGGTTTGGAGTAAACCAGATAATCTTATGCCAAACCATCATTTGCTTCTTTTCTCGTACCTATTTTCAACGTAAGCATCACCTGCGTAAACTGACCGGAAGAATTTCTTGTGAAAAGAACTCCATCCTCAGAAGAACTTCAAAGAGAGAGTATCCCACAAAGGCTGCATGAATCTGGACTATAGATAATACTAAAGAAAGACCCACCCTTTGCCTCTTTTTGGGTAATTTCTTTCGTCCTCTCATAAAGTCGAGTCTTGCTTTATTTAAGATGGTCAAATCTGGTAAAGAGACAATAATAAAGAAAGACCTAAATGAAGTTGAAGCCGACCCGCATAATCTTCATAATTACACAAAGGAATCCTCGTGTTCGTGCGATTTAAGAGATTATCTTCCCTCATCAACGGCTGGTCTGTTGATTACTGTCACCATCTGGTGGTCCAACAAGAATGGTCTGATACTGAGGGAGCGTTTGGTCTACGATGGTTCCAGTATAAAGAATGAAACAACTCCAGAGAGGCTTTTTACTTGTCATGCTTCCAAAAAGCACATAAAAACACTGCATTGCTTTCTATTCCAAAGCAGTTGACGTCCACAGTTACGTACAATTTGATCAAGCAATGCACAAAAACAAGCTCGTAGTTCATTCCGAAGACATTATTCAGCAATATTTGTACATGCGTTAGGCTACATTGTAATGTCCATTCACTCATCGCAGCAAACTCAATTATAAGAATTGTTAAAAAGAAATCTAGAGGTGTGGCGTGATATTTGTCTCATATATTTGCCCCCAAAAATTAATCCAAATTGGTCTCTTATGACCCATTTATTAAAACTAATTTTCATTTGACAAAAAAGATCCAAAATTGATAACCCATAACACATTTACCCCAAATCAATCTTCGTTAGCAATTTGGAATATAATGTGGAGAGTAAAATTATATCAAAAGTACTAGTTTGAGATTTTTCATAAGATGAATATTAGTTTGGATAGAAATCTAATTTGAAGTAAATATATCATAAATTATCAGTTTGTAGTTTTCAGTGATATAAATCCTTTCTTGAAATGCTAATAGCTTTCATTGACATATTCATAATTAATTTGGCCCAACTGAGAAACTATAATTACTCAGTGCATAGACAGTAAAATCAACATTTTTTTTCGCCGAGTAAATAATTTTCCCTCTTTCGGCGAAACTCGTTCGTACTCGTAGTCTCGTACTATATAATCCAAACGATGCGAACCCCAACTTGCCCGGGTACCGCCATCATTTTTTACTGTCATAGCTGCGAACTTCATCCCCATTTTTTACTTCGCCATTCAACCACAGTTCTATAGGCGCCAACAGAGTCCTGTTCTTCTAGTTTCGAAGGTATGCTTTACACTCTCATCGCTTGTTTTGATGCGAATTGTGAGGTTAATTTGACAGATGCAGAGCAGCTCAGTTCATGTCAAGGCACCCAGAAACCGACTCCACATGGACTGTGTTATCTCCGAAGATGTGTCGGATTAGTGATGAGTGTCGAATTCTCGATTTTGAGAGTTGGGTCTTGAGTGAAACGGGTTGGCGATTTTTGTATGGTGGGAAAGAACCGTTCTTTATTGATTTTTTGCAGTGTTGGGAGCTTGAACATGGAGACGAGTCCAGCCGGCGAAGAACCCACCTCGTGGGACGAACGGTACAACATCAATTTGATGCCCTCCGAGTTGTTCCTCAAGTTTCGGAAAGAAATTCAGGTAATCCGAGTCGGTGTTAATCTGGAGGTGTTTCTTCTGATGTGCCTAAATTTTGCTTGCCTTTGTGTTGCCACGTATTTGAAGTTTGGTCTCTAGCAGATATGATTGGCCTGGGTGAATGAAAAAGGATGATCTGGTGGCTTAATTTTGTTGAGAGAGCTGTAGAAAGATGAGCCAAACCATTTTCGGCAAAGGCTTGAAAGGAATGAATGAAATGTTTCGTTTTGAGATCATCTGCATAGGGTATCTGAAGCTTGGGTCAATCTTAATGTTAATAACTTGTTCGTTCTTATTTTAATTTTCATGTTGCTGACCTGGATTAGGTATGCATATTGGATGTGGTTCCTGTCTAATTTGATATGGCATACTCTGTTCTTTGGTCCTGAAGACAAGTGCGGATGTTTCAGTGTGCGGATGGCACAACTTCGCTGTTTAATTAATGTCAGAGATTGCGGCACTGGTTCCTATATTACTGACCACTCTTCTAACATGCATGTGGGAGAGAATTTGAAATGTTAGAGGAATTTTAGTGATGCTTCTGTCTAGTTTAAGTTTGCACATAGATTGACATGAAAAATTGACTTGGCAGTTGCCATTGGCAACTTCATGAGTTATACATACTCGAGGCCCTCTCGTTTGCTTCCGTGCATTGAAGTCCATTTTAGGGCTCTGTGTTAAGTCAATATGTCAGTTCACATGTCAGGAAGAATCCGGAGAGTGTTGAACTATTCAGATATCAATCCATGCTCTCATGGGAGATAAAAGAGGTTTTGTTACAGTTTTCACTGATGTTTGATTAGTGAAGATGTTAGAAGTTGAGTAGATTAACGGGAGCACTTTTATGTTTTTTTTTTTCTTTCAGTGATCTCCATAAGGTTGAACCTCACTTGGCTGAGCATGTTGATCAGACTTTTATAAGATCTGGCATGCAGGATGTTACAGCCTTATAGTCATTCGCATAGATTCCATTGACATATGCAAATCAATATAATTTCCGTAAATTCATTGCCTGGCTTGGCTCTGTGTTCACTGTTTCGTCTTTATTGACCTAATACAGCTTCTGTCAGTAATAGTCGCATAATGAAGTAGATGAACATAGACTTTCTTTTTCTTGTTGTCTCTTTTGTTCTTCTATAAGCTCTGACTGCGATTTTAATTCGTCAGATATTTTGATTTTTGTGTCCTCATTCACCATACTTCAGCTTAAGTGGAACGATTAAGAGTATATTTGTGTTTAATGTTTGTATATTCATGGTCCTCAAAACTTTGGGTCTGTCTTATAGTGCTCCAACAATTGGCCATTGAGCAAAATTTTTGTTGGAGCCTTTAAGGCCTGGTGTAATTCTGCTTTTCCAGTTAATGCAGTTATGGAATATAGCTTCATTATGACATCTTGATTTGATATTTTGATTCAGTTTTACAATGCTCCAAGGAATGATTTTCAAGCGAAGCTTGTGTTCAAGCCTCTCTCCCCAGACCGTCTGTGGAAGTTTGTCTATGAACCTATACATCAAGACGTGCGCATTCTCTCGAAAAAGATTCCTGTCACAAAAGTCTGTTTTGTGACGTGCGATTCTTTGATTTCACCTCTGTTTTGTGATGGTGTGGCCAAATATTCTCAATCATCAATAAGTCTGTTAACTTCTGTGGGTATCGAGCGGTAATTGGTAAAGCTTTTGGGGAGTCAGCTTGGTGTGCTTTGAAAATTACAGGTTGGCGTAGGCCACAATTTTCAGTTAAATGCAATTAGTTGGAAATGGAAGCTCACCACATGTTTGGGTGAAAACGGTGTATCTCGAATTAGAAATAAGACCACTCTTGGACTTTGTCCAGGTGTAGATTTTCGGTTTGGGTGGAGGGCTGATTACGTTCTTCCAGAAATCACAGGGTAAGTTTCTTCCTTCTCAACTACAATACATTTTGCTCTTGGAAGAAACTAGATGGGCCATATATCAAAACAAGTTCTAATTGTATCAACTATTCGGTGTCATGAATTAAAATTTTGCTATTACAAAGCATGATGTTTATAACATACAGTGAACTTACAGGTGTGGGTCATGTGCTTCCGTGATTTATGTCACTCTGTTTTATTAATTTTTTCTGGGGTTCAAGTTGTGTGTTTCATGTAACAGGGGTCTTGGTACTGATGAGCCACTATTCAACATGAACTCTGGGCAGTTGCAAGCATCGCTAGATAGAGTGGAGGCCATTTTAAGCTATCCAGATACTGTTTAGAGGATATTGGTGAAGAGATGTTATGTTAATTGGTTGGCTCCTTTGAACTGCGTTGAGATGACAACTACTGGCATCTAATGTGCACAGGATGATGCTTTGACAAGAAAATTTTGAACATGGCTGAGCAAAAAATCATTTTGCTTTTGAGTGTTCATGTTGGCCTCAGAAGTTGCTTGTTTATCATTGTTTCTCGGCACATGTTCATATTTAATTGCAGCATCAATTGTTTGCCTGAATTTCATATTCAGCTGGAGAAGCGGGAATATGGGAAGGGATGACGAGGTTCAGTGGTGCAGTGAAGAATGAGCATTGAAGCCTTTGAATATCATCAATTTTGTTGGACAATGTTGTTGTACGTAAGGGAAGTAGTGGAGTGGTAAAATACGTGCAATCTGTTTCATCAGTTGTTTTAACTCTTCATTTTTCACTTCCATTCCCTTTCTTTACATTTACTGAAATTTCAGTCATCTACGAGATATTTACAGAAACGAAGGTCCCGTCATCATCAATGGGATTAATTTTGTGTCAAGGCAGATGATTTGGAACGATGATAAGGCATTTCTCATGACATCCTATCAAGCAATATCCATGCGCATTTCATACACGACTTTGATCATGTAATTGAGCAATCCCTACTCTGTTTTCAAAATTGCTGCCCAACGGTATATTCTCTCTAAGGAACTTTTTCCCTTTTGGTTTTTGTTTATGGGTGTGGCATTTGCTAGAGTAGGGAGATGCCCTAGACATGCTAGCGAAAATCCCTAGGGATGTACTACCAGAGGTGAATCATAGAGCGCCTGATGCTTTGGCCCTGATTAATTAATCTATTTTACAATGCGTTCTCAGAAGTTACAACTACATATTCAAGTGAACCAGAAAATGGAGCTCAAAACATTTTCTTGACTATATGCATTTTTATGAATAGTATTTCTGACACATACTTGTAAGTAGTAGGCAGTATTTTGTTCTCTCATTGTTTCAATTTCCTCTCTCTCTCTCTTTCTCTCTACAATTCACATGTAATTTTGTGGAAAGACAAAACCTTCTCTCATAAGTCGATAAGGAACCCTCGCCGACAGAATCACTTGGGATAGAGAGAAATGAGTGATGCCCACCCATTGCACCACCCAAGACAGAGAGTAATAAATGTAAAGGCGGTGCCCTCTCCAACCTGTGTCCTAGCCGTTGAACTTGAAACTTTGCCTTCTTTCACTTTCAAATTCTCCCCTCTTGATGCATATAAAGACAAACACCCAAATAGACTCCCCAAAATCAAAAAGAAAATGCCTGCCGTAAAGTTGAGAAGTTCTTATTCATTCCCGAGTCTCCTGCTCTCTTGCTTACGATTCATTCTTTTCATGCTTCTGCAGCGTCTTTTGCTCCTTCGGTCCTCCTCAAAATTCCCCCAACTTTGCTCGGTTTCGCTTTCCCTATAATGTCGTCCATTTTATTCGTCTCCTATTTCGTGGGCTTCTATTCCCAGCTCACCCACTTTTGCTTCTGATGGATTTTTCCTTTTGATGGGCCTGAGTTGGCCCGTCCGCCCATGTTGGGTCCAAAAAGGCCCGGCCCATGAGTTGGGGGCCCATGGAGGAAATTATTATAGATAAAGGAAAAAATTAAGAGCGGCGGTTAATCTGAGATCGAAGAGTTACGTATTCTAAAAAGAAAAGAGAGATTACGCTCTCTCTCTCTCTCTCTCTCTCTCTCATCCCGCTTTCTCCCGAAGAACAGTACAGAAGAATCCTCTGAAGAACAGCATTGATTATTCCTCTTTGATTCGCAACATCGGGGTTTAGTCCATGGAAACAAAGGTATGTTCGTTTATGTGATGTGTCTTAGGATCGGTGATTTATGAATTTATTGGGTTCGCTTCTACTACGTTTGTGTTCGATTCTGTGTTGAATTACTGGTTTGGGGATCTGTTTCCCAAATCTCAAACCAACATTGGTATCATAGCCTCTTAATCTTGTTTCCCGATTACTGTTTACATTTGTAAACATTTTTTGATTGATTGTTTTTAAATGTCACTGTTAATCGTTTTAGAGACGGATAATCCCGACGTTGTACTGCTCCCCCTATTTTTGGTTTTTCCGTAGATCGAATTGTGATTCTGATTGCTTAGGGTTGAAGTGCTCAGTGATACGAGAATTTCGAGTGGTCACTCGTCGTCGGACGCCGCCAGACGCGTCGCCATGTGCGGCCAAAATGTTCGGCTCCATCGACGTGTGCAACGCACGCGCCGAGACGGTTCCCAGGCGCGTGTGATGCACGCGCGAATGGTTTAAACTGCAGGCGCGTGCAACGCACGCGCACGGTAACTCCATGCGCACACGGCAGACACGTATCGACCTAACCGGCCTGACTGGTCCGACTGGCCTCACCAGTCCGACCGGCCCGACCCGATCCGACCCGTTCGATTCAGAGGACCTGTTGACCGACCTGTTGACCTGACCGATCATCCATTGATCGTTGACTGGCGTTGACCGGCGTTGACCGTTGACCTGCGTTGACCACCGTTGAACGTTGACCCCAAAAAAAAAAAAAAGGGAAAAAAATATATTTCTTTTTCAATTATGTCTATATGGGTTATAAGTAATCAATTATTTATTCTGCACTTGTTGTATAAATTATGGAAAATTATGTATTTTCTCTTATGTACATTATGGATTATAAGTGATCCATTTTTTGGTTCTGCATTTATTGTAGGAACTATGATGCATTATGCACGGATACCTGCATTCCCGAGAACGAACGAAGGAAGAGTAAGACTTAAAAGGTTGATGACAGAGTTAGCTAATTATCGGTGGCATGACGGTGATTTAGCATCACATGTGGTCAGGGTCAATCAAATGATACAAGAAATCATATGGAATGGTTATCTTATATCGGATTTTGAGAAGGTGCCGGCCTTGATGAATACTCTTCCACTTGAATGACAAGCAGTGTTAGATCGCCTATGGGAAGTCAATGTGGTCCCGGGTTATAGGAGGCTATTAGTAGATTTTGTGAGAGAGTACTATAGGATTGAGTTAACCAAAACTTCAACCCTTAGATTAAGCGCCACATGGCGCAGAGTAAATGCGCCTTGGAGGCGACATAAAAGCTCTTCAAAAGTTTTTCCATAGTTGGCAAATGTGCCTTCAAATTTCTTAGATATTTTGACTGATAGAAGATCAGCAGGGACTTTACCTATTTATTTCCTAGATTAGTTTGAGATATTTTAAGTATAAATATCTCTTTTTATGTTGATATTTTCCTCTGTATATATTACTTAGTATAGTGGATAGTTGTATTATGTGAAAGCATTATTATTCTATTGGATGCCAAATATTATTTGCTTTCTGTTAATTGTTGACTGCTGTGGGTAGTTCATAGAAGTTTTTGTAACTTCATAGAATTTATTTTGCATAAGACAATTATATTAATAATAGTTTTAAGTTAGGATTTTTGGAGGATGATTGGAAACATAGTGACCTTTTGATTCTGAAACCTTACTTGAAATTGTTCATTGATATGATGGGTCTGTGCAAAGTGGATGCATAAATGATAGGCATTAATTATTCGTACATATATGTTTGATGTGTTCAGATCAATGGTTTAAGCAATTAAGAACATAATTGCTAATATGAACGGCAATAATTGTGAAATATTGAATATGAAGATTCAATATGTGCTGGAAAAGTAAGAAGCACTAGAAGCTCTTGACTGTGTTATGGAAGATCTTGAGGATGCCGTGCGCCACTTTGAGCTAGTAGAGGACCGCCTATCGGCATTTGAGCCGAAAATAGATATTTGCAATGCTGGTTCTAGCTTAGAAAGGGCTTTGAGCTCTAAGCGCAAGTGTATTGATTCGTTCAATATGTGGGAATGCAAAAGGATCAAGTCCTTATTGCCAGAAATCAAGAGTTAACCAACACAAGAGAGGAAAACGTCCTCAAGTGAAGAAAATGTCAAGGGTGAGGTGTTACAATTGTGACAAGAAAGGTCACTATGCTCGCAATTGTTGTGAGCCGAAAAAGGTAAACACCTATTGTACATTTGAGAACTTTGCTTATGTGTCAAGTTCTGTATTATTGGCTGAATCCAATCCTTTGTGGACTGTAGATTCAGAAGCGACAGACCATATAGCGAAGGATAGAGAATGCTTCGTGGAGTTTCGATAAATACTAGCTGGAACTAAATTGATCTATGTTGGAAATAACTCTAGAGCTGAAGTTAAAGGGATTGGCATCTGCCAATTGAACATGCGTGGTAGACGCACATTATTCCTACATGTTGTTCTATATGCTCAGGAGATTCGTCGAAATTTAGTGTATGTTTTGGTGTTGGTCAAGCTTGGTTTTAATATGAACTTCCATAATAGAGGTGTAGATTTGTATTTGGATATAAACTACTCTGGTTGTGGTCATTTTCTGGATGGTTTTATTATATTAAATGTTGACTGTGGTGATGTCAATATTAGTTATTCCCTTTTTCATGTCTTCCACTTCATATGATAATGATGTGAATATGTGACATATTAGACTTGGTCATATTGGCCAACAACGTATGAATAGACTAGCCAAAGAGGGCTTATTGGGCAACATTGAAAAAATCGATTTGCCTGTATGTGAGCATTGTCTAGTAGGGAAAATGACAAGGAAACCATTTGGAAAAGGTAAAAGAGCTTAATTTCATCTACATTTAATCCATTATGACATCTGTGATCCAATGAATGTGAGAGGAAGGCATGGGGCTGTTTATTTCATCACTTTTATAAATGATTATACTCGATTCGGATATGTCTATTTGATTTCTCATAAATCTGAAGCATTAAGTTGTTTCAAAAGGTTTATGAATTTGGTAGAAAATCAATTAGACAAAAAGATAAAAGTATTAAGATCCGATCGAGGACGACAATATTTATCTGATGAGTTTAGAAAATTATGTGATGAAAAATGAATAAAAAAACAGTTGTCTATTTCATATACTCCTTAACAAAATGGTGTTGCGGAGAGAAGAAACAAAACCCTACTGAAAATGATTAGGTCCATGATGGTGCATGCTAACTTACCTATCACTTTTTAGAGTGATGCATTGTTAGCTACTGTCTATATACTTAACCGGGTGCCTTCCAAATCAGTTACTTCCACTCCATATGAGTTATGGACAGGTAGAAAACTGGACTGAAGTCTTCTTACGTCATGGGGTTGTGCTGCCTATACTCATGAGCCCTCTTACAAGTCTGAGAAATAGGGTTCCAGAGGAAATAAGAGTATTCTCATAAGATACTTCGAACATTCGAAAGGGTATGTATTCATAGGTAAGTAAGAAAGTGGGAGTATAACTGAATTTGAATTACGGGATGTCACATTCTTAGATAATGAATTTCCTAAGAAGGGCGAAATAAGTGAGGATTACTCCCTATTTGAAACTTTGGATCAAGATAATGAACTTAATGGAGTTCGTCTAAGTGGGAATAACATGAGAAGTGATTAATCTAATTCAACTCACTATTAATTACAACCACATGATGAGATGATATCATCATTATTAAATCCGAGTGGGAGCATGATGGGGAATGATGTGCAAAGTGTACAATCTCCCATACGGCGAACAAGTCGCCAAAGTATTCTTTGTCAACTTTTTTGACATTGAAGGGGAAACTTTTATGGTTGCTCCACAAGATGAGGATGAGCCAAGGAATATTAATGAGGCTCTAAATTGCTCTAGTAAAGAAAAATGGATTTATGCAATGGAAGAGGAAATGGAGTCAATGAAGTCAAACCAAGTTTGGGAATTGACTGATCTTCCAAAAGGACGCAAAGCTATTGGGAACAAGTGGGTTCTCAAAATAAAGCGAAAAGCCGATAGCTCGATAGAAAGGCATAAGGCTCGCCTTGTGGTGAAGGAGTATAATCAACATGAAGAAATTGATTATGAAAATACATTTTCTCCTGTAGTGAGATTTACCTCGATTCGTATTATTCTAGCAATAGTAAAGACTGTTTTCCTCAATGGAGAATTAGAGGAAGAAATATATATGGAACAACCTGCTGGTTTCATTAAAAAGACCAAGAAGGAAAGATATGTCGACTTTTGAGATCGATATACGGCCTTAAGCAGTCATCGAGACAATGGTATATACGCTTTCATAATGCCATAATAGCATATGACTTTACAATGATAGATGATGATCATTGTGTATATATCAAAAGATCTAAAGATCAATTTGTGATCATATCATTATTTGTTGATGATATACTAATTGCCGGAAGCAATATGGAATTCGTTAATACTATCAAAAGTTGGTTGTCTTCCAACTTTAAGATGAAAGATATGGGTGAAGCTGCATACATTCTTGGAGTTAAGATTTTAAGAGATCGTTCGAAGATGTCGTTATCTCTTTCGTAAGAAACATATATAAATAAGGTTCTTGAACGATTTCGTATGCAAGATTGTAAACCCATTGATACTCCTATTACAAAAGGTGAAGGATTGAGCCATAAACTGTGTCCAAGGACTCTATAAGAGAAGGAACAAATGAAACATGTTCCTTATACTAGTGCTGTTGGGAGCTTGATGTACGCTATGATGTATACAAGACCTAACATATGTTTTGCAGTTGGAATGGTGAGAAGATACCAATCCAATTCAGGTCAAGTACATTGGAAAGCTGTTAAGAGAATACTGAGGTATCTAAAGGGAACTGCTGATTACAAGTTGAATTACCAAGGAAAGGATCTGCAACTTGAAGGCTATTCAGATGCTGATTAGAGAGGAGATTTAGATGAAATGAAATCTACCTCTGGATTTGTTTTTTCACTAAATAATGGCACCATATATTGGAGCAGTAAGAAACATACGTGTATAGCCTTGTTCACGATGGAAGTTGAGTTCGTGGCATTATCAACAGCAGTATAAGAATGTGTTTAGCTTAAGAGATTTTTTGGATCCTTTAAGTGTTATCGAGAAAGCTGCAAGTCCATTATTGGTTAACTGTGATAGTCAAGCAGTTATAGCGTATACCAAAAATCCAAAATATTATGGTAAGACCAAACACATGGATACCGAGTATAATTTTGTCAAGGATATGATTGCACGAAAAGATGTGAACTTACAATACATATCTACGCATAGAATGGTAACAGATCATATGACAAAGCCAATACCTAGAGATGTGTTTTGTAATAATGTAAAATCTCTAGGATTGTGTAGAGTTTGATGTACTGGATACTGTAATTTCATTGAGTTGTTCACATTTATAAACTAGTGTTTTTTATTATTAATGCCTATGAATATTTGTTTGATCTTTATGCATCTTAATACTTAGTGCATTACTTTAAGTTGAGAAAGTATGTCGGATAGATATAAGATTAACCCACTCACATGGGTAATCGCCTCTATTTACTATGTGATAAATAGAGATGAGACGGTTTTTAAGCTAATTATATAGGTGAAAATCGAGAGCTCAAGCTTAAAATATATTTATCGCCTTAACTAGGTGTTAAGATGATGACATAATATTTACTATGTCCGAAAGTAAAATAACCCACATATTTTACTTTATCTATCTATGATGCCAGATGTGAGTAGATACGTGAACTCAAGTTAGATATTTGGTATGTCTGAACTATCATCTGTACGATATTGAAGGTGTAGACATACGCTCCATGGGAAATGAGTTAATACCGTAATACGTATTTCATACTATGTATGCATGAAACGACCAATAAGAGTAGCAAAAGTTTGATCTCAACTTTTTATGTCGTGTGAGACTCTTAAGGAAAAGAGTTCCTCAATTTTAGTGCCATCATGACTTTTACTTATTCTCAAGATTTCTATTTAGTGTTTGCTATCTTAGGATGTTGCCAATGGTCATGAGTTGATTCGATCTAATGGGACATTTCTAGAAAAGTAAGCTGAACTGAAATTGAGAGTTTAAAAGAAAGAGGAAAATCGAATTTGGAGAATCACATTGTAGTTTTGTATTCACTGGTTAACCAATTATGACTGTCTTTGGGATAATCATAATTGTGAATACTATATATATATATATATATATATATATATATATATATATATATATATATATATATATATATATATATATATATATATATATATATATCAATGATTAAAAAGAGATCAAGAGAAAGATATAAATGTGATCGATTGATCTAGGGTACTGTATACTAAATCTATTCAGGATGTGATGCCCATTATGAGCTGATATATATTTCCTAACAGATGTATGTAACGAGCTCTCAAAGTATGCTGGTCGCACGAACTATTTACTAGTATGAATGTTGCAGTGAGGAAAAGAGGATTTTGTTTGGCCCACAATGTCAAGTGGGAGTCTATGATAGTCTATGATGAATTTTTCTCTGATGGGCCTAAGTAGGGCCTCTCCGCCCATATTGGTTTTGGATCACCATGTGCGAGTGGGAGATGATGGATTTTTCCTTTTGATGGGCCTGAGTTGGCCCGTCCGCCCATGTTGGGTCCAAAAAGGCCCGGCTCGTGAGTTGAGGGCCCATGGAGGAAATTATTATAGATAAAGAAAAAAATTAAGAGTGGCGGTTAATTTGAGATCGAAGAGTTACGTATTCTAAAAAGAAAAGAGAGATTACGCTCTCTCTCTCTCTCTCTCTCTCTCTCTCTCTCTCTCTCGACGGACGTCCTCTCTTAGAAGTCACGTCCTCTCACCCCGCTTTCTCCCGAAGAACAGTACAGAAGAATCCTCTGAAGAACGGCATTGATTATTCCTCTTTGATTCGCAACACCGGGGTTTAGTCCGTGGAAACAAAGGTACGTTCGTTTATATGATGTGCCTTAGGATCGGTGATTTATGAATTTATTGGGTTCGCTTATGCTACGTTTGTGTTCGATTCTGTGTCAAATTACTGTTCTAGGGATCTGTTTCCCGAATCTCAAACCAACAGCTTCATGACCCACTTCTTGATCCTCCTCGCTTTGCTGTCCACACACGTGCTCAGCATCCGCGTGCTCTTCACCAAAGAAACGTCAAGACTTTCGCTGCTGAGATCGCCGAGACTCGAAAGAGGCTAAAGTCCCGGTGAGGCTGGAGTGCGGGGTTTTGATGGCTATGTGCTGCTGGAGTTAGTGGTGTTGGCGCTGACGTGCATCGTGCACAATTGCTGGGTGAGGGAGTGCGAAGGGCTGGGAAAAAAAAGGGACGCGGTGGAGAAGAAGCGGAGCATGAGGATCGCCATAGTGCAGGAGGAATATATGGCCAACACAGCTAAGACCGTGGAGGTCAAAGCCAAAGAGTTGGATAAGAGGATGAGGTATGGGCAGTGGTTAACAGTAACACTAATTTCGCGGCCTAAGCTTCCATTAAACTGAAATTGTTTTTTTTCTTCTGTGTTTTTTTTTTTTTTTTTTTGCCCCCTAGGCTTTGACTGCGATTTTAATTCATCTGTCATTTAAATTTCTGTTTCCTCGTTCACCGTACTTGAGCTTGAGCGGAACAATTAATAATATATTTGCGTTTAAATTTTTATTTACGAATTTATGACTCTTCATGATTCATGTTTCTCGGCACTTTGGGTCTATCTTATAATGCTCTATAGTGGAAAAATGTAACAAAAAATATCAAATCTATTGCATTGGATTGGTACATTTTAATTGGACTAATTTAGTTATAATTTTTTTTTTTGCATTGGTATCTATCGAGTCTATCACGTCAATTTTGATTGGAAATCATTTATGTGGACTCTAATTGTTTTATGTGGCATGATCGGCATTCGCATAGATATTTTTAAAAAAATTTTAAACTTTTTTTTTGTTCTTTACTCTTTTTTTTTTTTCTCTCAGAGGACTGGCAAGGGCTGCCAGCAATGGGCGAGGGCTGCCACGCCCCTCCCGGCTCTGGCAAGGGCCACCACGCCCTCACCAGCCAAAGCGAGGGCATGTGGCCCCTCGCCTAGGTCTAGCAAGTAACCCAACTTCTCTCGGCCTTGTGTTCCTCATAATACCGTCCACCCGTCTCATATTCCTAGCTCACTCTTTTCTGCTTCAGGACCCTCGTCTTGATCCTCCTTACTTCGATGTCCAGCCAGGTGCTTAGCGCCCTGGCGTAAACGTCAAGCCTTTCGCTTATGAGATCACAGAGAGACCTGAAAGAGGGTAAAGTCCTGGTGAGACTGGAGTGCTGGGTTTTGATGGTTATGTGCTTCTGGAGTTGGTGGTGTTAGTGCGGGCATGCACCGTGCACCGTTGCTGGGTGAGGGAGTACGAAGGGTTGGGTGCACAAAAGAACGCGATGGAGACGAACCAGAGCATAAGGAGAGCGAAAGAGCCAGAGGAACCGATGGCCAACGCGGCTAGGTTCATGGAGGTCAAAGCCAAAGACTTGGATGAGAGGATGAGGTTCAAGTATGGGCAGTGGGACGACTGGTTTTGAAGGCTGAGCTTCCATTGAACTGAAATTGTTGTTTGCTCCGCTTGCTACATCGAAAGTTACTTGTGTTGGGCCGCTAGTTGGGTGGCCACTGTAGAGAATTTGTCTGGATCTTTGCTTTTATTTGACTGGATGAAACCCATTGAATGTTTGACGATCATGTTGCTGATTCTCTGAAAATTGGGCTCACCTTGTACAAGAATGAGCAATGAAGTAATTGCTCACGGTTTGGGGGGAAACAATCCCGTAACACATTGTGGCAAGGTGTGCACTTGAAAGCAAACGCTAACCTTTAGTACAAGTATTGTTGAAGTTACACTTTGAGTCTTTAAAATGAGTGTAGCATGACATTCGCATCACACACAGTAAGAAGTGCTAACAAAGATGACATTACCCATGTCTTTTTTCTAACAATAGTAGAGATTATTTCCAAATTTTAATGGGACGGTAGAGGGGAGGCCAGCCGGTGGATTCGACCATTTCAACGTACAAGGGAAGCTGTAGGACTGCAAACAATATGATAGGGATGGCGGCGAACAAAGTAATTGGGATGTAGATCCATGGTAATCGTTCCCTTAAGACAATCGTAAGAGTAGAACCAAATGCTACCATCATAAAGGCCAAAGAGAGGAAGAGAAAAGTGAGGCCTAGTATCATTTTTCTCGGCAGTGAGTGGACGAAATCTTCAATGGCATAGCGTGAAGTTAGGATAGCCAAGAACATCAAGGTGGCGGTGACAGAGGAGAAGAGAGCGAGAGCATCTGCAATCACAAATACAATAAACGAGCTCTTCTCCAGAAAGATCGGGATCCCCGTGCTCTCATCGTTGCCTCCAGGTGTCGTAAAAGCAGCAGCAAAAGCTACTGTAATGATGAGAGTCGAGACAAGACTACAAGATGATGATGTATTCTTCATCCACTGTCCAGCCTCTCTGAGCAAATCTTGGCGTTGTTCTACAAAAACTTCCCAATATGTTTTCCCTCTTCTTTCTTCTGTTTCTTCCAATTTTAGACTTTTAAAAGAAGGATCGCTCCCATCTTCCTCTTTCAATACCTTCACAAAAATAAAGGGCGCCTATTAATGTAAGTGTACATTAAAGCTCACAAAAGGGTGGCAAACAAATAAGGTGAACTGACCTTAAACTTCAGACGTTTTAAAGAAGGATCGCTCATATCTTCCACCACCTTCACAAAAATTAAGGACACCTATTATTATAGATGTAAATTAAAAAGCACAAAATTGTGGTAGGCGAATAAGGTCAACCAACCTTAAACCACTGAAGTTCCCTCTGTATAAGAAAAGCTGCTCCAGAAACATCTGCCGATACACATCTTGGTGACCATTCTACTACTGCCTCCATCAGGCTACGTCTCGTCAACTCATCATCAGTCAAATATGGAGTTGTGTTGTGTGCGCTCAGTCGTCTAAACAACTCGACATGCCGTCCCTTCACAACTTCTTTGATCAGTTCTTTTGTGAAATTTTTTTCCCACATCAACTCCGGGAAAAATATCAAACATGATTGGACAAAGTCAGAGATTCCACGAGATGCAGCGTCAATGACAATGTTTGAAGTCAATAAAAACTCCCGTATTTTGGGAATATCCATGGTAACTATCTTGTTGAGAAGAGCTAGATTTCCAAATTTGTGCCTCAACTTCGATTCTACAATCCTTTTGATGAAAGAATCTGCACGTATTATTAGATAAGCAATTTTATATAACAAGGAAGAATCAAAGGCCAAAGATATTAATGATGAATTTGGGCTGTTTTGTTACATCTACATAGTAGTTTAGAAGAAAATGATGGATGTAAGATATTAATCAAGACAAATTTCATATAGCTTGAAAATAAAAATTCATGCATGAGAGACTAGGCGAATGTATTGATGAACACACACAACTTTATGGAAAAAAAGGTTTTTTTTTTTTTTTTTAATTTGTTTATGAAAAATGGGAAGATTCAATAATGGATCAATAGCTCTATCTTGGATAGAGTATTTTTACAGATTCACGTAAAGGATATATATCATTTAGACTTGGAATTAAATTAAACTGAATTATTCTTCATATACTAATTGAGGTCCGGTCCATCTCAATACCTATGATCTCAAGGGATACTGAAATATCAATTTACACTTTAAATTTAGGGATCTCTACCTATGATGAAATGAGGTCATTTTTCCTATAAATACCATGGTAATTTCATGTACCTAGTTTTGTGGTAAGATTCAAGAGTGATGTAATTGCTTTGCTATAGCCACGAAGAGAAGAGAACAATCATGTCAGCAAGTTAGGAATTGATGATTAACAAAAGGATACATATCACACTTTATGAATCGAAAATTGCACATGCAATGAAATTTAATAATGCTTGAATATGTTAGAAAACAACTTGGACTGATCAACCTCTAGATGAAATCCAAGTCTATAGTTCTCAATAATTCTACCTGGAAATTTGACATTGAGTAAGACGTCTTGCCTTACTTTACAACAGTTATATATGACTTTAATTTGTGACCTACCTCATGTTTTGGATATATTGTATACATAGATGTAGTCATTGTCCCTTCAATTTTTTATCGATAGGATCTATGAATGATATGCTTTTTTTCATGGTAGTCCATCAATTAAGCAGATTCACAGAAATACCTTTAGGCAACTTCATTTCTTCATAGTTGCCAAATGATGTATTGACCAAGCATGGTGGGATATCTAAAAATCATAACAGATAAAGTGAATACCATGCGGATAAAGTTGTTTGAATTGTACATATTTAACAAAGAAAGTGCAAGAAGTACCTACAATTGTAAATAATTTTTTCCCAAAAGTTGAGTCTATCTCTACTACGGAAGTAAGACATCATATGCACCAAGTTTGCCAACGTTCTATCGTCTTTAGTATCTTCAATTGCCGCTTGCCTGGAGTTTTGGATTTGTAAAAAGAAGACTATGTCTTTTGGAACACAAGAACAAAAAAATTAGTTCAAGTAAACAGCAAAGGAAATGAAATAATACGAGTAAGTATTAAATCCTACCCATATGACCGGCCATAGTAAGGCTGCTGATGATATCATCATCTGGGGCGGATATATGTTTGGCCAGGTACCAAATAACGTCCTTTCGAATAGGAGCCCATGAAATAGCAGTCGATAAGGCACGGGCTACACTTTCACGTCCAAAATCAATTTTGCCTACTAATGCCTTTACCATCCTTATTCTTCCACCCCGAGCAGCATTGCAGAGAGCCCTACTTAAAATTAAATTTTCATGTCTTGAAGGCAACAGCTCAACTAGGTTCTCGACCAATTGATCTTGTGTGGCAATAACCGCAACATCAAGCACAGTAACGGATTCATGTTCTACAGTCATAACTTCGGCCATCATTGCTTCTCTATTTTGAGAAACCTCTTCCAGGACATAAGTCCAATCTCCTACGAGTGCAGCTCCAAACAATGGTCGATAGTTATCATGGACCACCGCTGTTGGCATGAATACAAAAATTACATATTAAAAGTCCTCAGGCTTATGCACTTCTTGGTTTTTAAGTCAAGTTTAATTATTGCACTTGCTCAAAGTTCCTATGAAATGCAAATGCAAGCCAAGGGGCAGTCGTTTACTCAACGCACATTTTTTTTTTTTTATGAGCGTGTTTATTTACTCCTTGAAAGTAAAAACAATTTTTTTTGGGCTTTCTCAATTATAATTCAAGATATTGTTCAGATTTCAAAAAGTATGAAGATTATATTTGAAGTTATATGCCAGCATCTGCATGCTTAAAATTTTTAAATATTATTAACAAAAAATGTCAAAATGCATGAAACACAAATTTATAGAAAAAATGAAAATAAAAAGTACAAAATGACAAACCTTTATCGGTTGTCGTCGTGCCTTCTGAATTCCCTTCTTCCTTAGCCACTTTGTTAACAAAAAGAGAGATGAACATAAATAACCTTAGAAAATTTTATACCGTGAATGCTTTAAATCATCAACACATTATTAGCGTTAGGCTCAGTGGTTGCATAGAATTTTCTATATAAAAATTAATTTTTAAACAAAAAACATTCTCACCTTAAACTTAACATAGATTATGAGTTTGTTTTCGAGATAGTATTGTATCATAAATCAGTTTTATGGGAACTTTACCTTCTTATCTTGTCAATGTGCTTGTTATTAATTTTTTTATTTATCGTTGCCATTGATTTTATCCATGATATCATTCATAAATTAAGTAGACAAAATTGTATCTAACTCCACAATTTCATATAATAATCATGAAATAGTTATACATAAATAAACATAAATGAATTAACTTAATCACATCGATTCCATCAATTGATACAATAAATTTATAAGTCACAATTGATATAGGATACATGTTTATAAGATTATTACTATGATCATAGCAATGAATTGCATGGAGTTTTTCACTAAGTGTTTAGCTTAAACTTTGTACTTGATGGTTGGAAAAAATAATTGATCTAATTTTTCTTACAAAATCCATATTACTTATTCTTGTTTCTATGGCAAGAACACTTCAACGTCCGTGTCCCTTGGACGATGTGTTTATTAATGTATTTTCTTCTTTAATGTTATTTTTATACTTTGTCATAACAGTGACAACCATTTCCTTTGACCAGTTTACTTTTGGCTTAGGGCTACATTACATGATTTCTTTATGGAGATGACTATAGTGAATTGACTAGTTCGAGTATCATCACTTCAAAAGTTTTGTCTCATGTAGTCTCTTAACGATAGATAATTAACTATTCAGAATCCATTCATTTTGCGTTCTGCCCTTGATAAAATTGCTTTGCAGGACAATCAGCTGCAAATTCAATTTGTATATTAAGCAAACATAGAAATAATTAGTTGTAATGAGGTGATTTTTGGGACAATGCTTTCTTATAAGAGGAAATATTCTGGTAATTAATTTTAATGAACTGGTCATTGAGTGCTTGTAAGTAACGAAACTAGGACTGACAAAAAGCAATGGTATCATGATTAACAACTATGAGGGAAGTTGGGGAGCCCAAGTCAAACCAAATTAGGAGACTTGACTTTAAGAAATACATTTGGCGTGTTCGCTGTTTACTTGAAAGGAATAATTATGTACATAGGCCCGCTAAAATTAATCAATCAGCTGTACATAGTGGCCACACATTCCTTTTGCGATTTTAGTTCAGGGAAACTGAAATTTTTTTCGGTCCCTGTAGGATGGGAAATCTCACTTTACTCTCTACATTTTGTTTTGTTCTGGAAAAAAGACACCACAAATATCACAATTTTCGTATGGCGCTCACTTAAGGCCATAACTATTTTTCTGATTACTTGAATGTCATAACTTATGTATGAAGTTCACTTGAGGGTTACAATTTTTTTCCAATCACTTGAGTGTCATATAATATTTCTATCAATCACTTGAGTGCCATAACTCTTTTTTAAATGTTCACAATAAGTGCTATGTCACTTCGGATTTCTTACACTAGAGTTGACATTTAGAAAAAAGAAAAGAAAAAGGCACTTAAATGATCAATTAAAAGTTATGATACTCAAGTAAACGTTTTTAAAAGTTATAGCATTTAAATTATTGAAAAAAAATGTTATATCACTCAAGCGAGCACCATACAAATGTTATGACATTTGTGATGCTTATATTCCGCTTTGTTACAATTTTCATCCTTATACAGTTATATGGTGACAATTAAGTCACTTTGTCAAAATTACAGAGACAAAACATGTTATTTGCCGAATAATTTTAAAGTAAGTCTTTTTAAAAAAGAATAATTTTAATTTCTAATGATTTAGTTGAAGTTTCCAAATTTTTAGGAAATCATTTTCCGTTGGTGTAGTTTTTCAAAGCAATCCTGGTACGAAATTATGTCAATTTTGGTCTTTTTCATTTTTAAGGTTCAAATTTTGAAAACAAGAAAACCAAAATTTCTACCAAACGCATTCTCATTGAGAATTTTTGAAAATGAAAACAAGAAATTGCAGAATTTCCTCGTACCAAATATTCCCCTAGGATCCTGCAGAATATTTTCCTTTCACACTCTCTCCTTATTCGCAAGGATTTTATAAAAAGAAAATTGTCCGGACACTTATTACATAACAGAATAAAGAAATACTACGATTTTCAAAATATTTACTGTCCTGATTTTCTTATATTACTTTGAAATTAACACACAAAAAGCGTAAGTTTTCCGATTTTGCCATCGCCTTGTGGGATCAAACCAGAACAACAAAGGAAAGAAAGGAACATGCCTGGCGGTGGTGGCAACGTCACTCCGCTGCTTGGGATATCCATGGAGGATTGTTTGGGGTGACTTCTCGGGAGCACTCCAAAAATCTGAAGCAGAAAAAACGTATTGCGGGGTTTGAGTCGAAGTTATTTTGGGTTCCCTTGGATCTCCTTTAATAGATGGACTTGTGGATGGAGCCAAAGTTCCAGCTGTAGATGACGTACCATTCTCTTTTCCTGAATGACGTCTTCATTTCCGAATCTCATGACATCAGAAATTCTATGCATGTCACGCAAGAGGAAAGAGAGAAAATAGATATGGAAGATCATTGGGATATGGCAATTGACTCTTTAGTCAACTCTTATTCTCCTCTTGGCAGAATTTAATCTGACGTAATGTAGATTGAGGATATTCCAAATTTTTACATGATCCAATAATAGCGAGCATTTATAGAATGATTTACAGATAGGTAGGATGAAATTAGCTTAAAGTAATAGCCCATAAAAGTAAAATAGCACATTAATACAAGCCAAATGACCGACAGAAGATGTCGACATTGACGTCCGGAATGCTGTCAAAGTTCGGCCCAAAAAAAAGTACAAACATGAGTTTTTATTGTAAATGGTTATGTTATTTTAAGACTATTTTGAATAATTTTATCAAAATATGCGAACGCACACAAAACGAGAAAGGATTTGTTTATCGAAGAATATAAAAATATAATTTTTCATCAGACTCTACGTAACAGAGTTGAACAAATAATGAGACTACTTTCCTGGACATGAAGTATATACAATGATAAAGTTGTCTTTTCTTCAATACTCGATGCTGGGGAAATTTTATTGCTGATGAAGAGAGAGAAGTAATAATAGATCCTTGTTGGTGTTGTATAATATAATCAAACAAAAGAAAAATTCACGCAAAAGTTCTCAGCAGTACAAACAAACTAGACAAACCAATACCATTGTCACTTGCTGGTGTGCCACGTCCCCATTTTCCAGGCGGCTCTTATACGAGAACCCCATGGAAAATCGCGAAAATTGCCGATTAAATGTATTTGTCTCATTCTCTGTCTAATTTTAATGTGTTTTTCATTTCAATATTTTATTATTCTGATGTTAACCTCAACTTCTGAGGAATCTTCACAGAAGGCTAAGAATTTGTTCTGATTTTATGCTTATTCAACTCCTCTTGTCCTCCGAAAGCGAGTCATGACATAGATTTTGAAATGAATACCGAATATAATTTTGTTCTATCCCCATTCACTAATTTTGATATTTTAAGTAGCCATCTTTTGGTTAAGAAAGGAACCATGGAACATGTACATGATGTAGATTATTTATGCTGTCCTTGGGGCTTTAACTTTGGCTGTATCAATGCCATCACTCACGTGCATTCTCCCATCAAATTTGAAAATTTTCTTCTCTCTTTTATTTTATTATTATGTTTCTTTGAAGAAGGAAAATATTCAGAGTGGTTACCCATGTGTTTAGTCTCGTTGCTACACACGATATATACGTGTGGAAGATTCCCCCCTATGACCTTAGTAATTAATTACAAGTACCGCTGTTTACATCTACACTTTAATAAAACTATCGCAGTACTTACTGAGACAAGAAAAGAGTTAAAAAAAAAAAGTAAGGAAAAGATAGCATTTTATATTTAGGAAACATGCTAAAATGAAAATATAACTTAAAAATCTAGGAAATAAAATCTCAACTTATAAATAGTACTAAGGAGAAATCTTAAAGGGATAAGTGTATTAGAAGTCCTAAAACTTATCATGAAAATGCAATTGAGTCCTAAAACTTTCAAAAATGCAATTAAGTCCTAAAACTGATCATAAAAGTTCAATCAAGTTCTAAAACTTTCAAAAAATTCAATAAAGTTCTAAAACTTGTCTAGAAAATGCAACCGAGTCCTAAAATTTTCAAAAAGTACAATCAATAGAAAGACTTAGATTGAACAACTTCGATAAGTTTCAAAACTTGATTGCACTTTTTGAAAGTTTTAGGATTTAATTGCACTTTGTGACAAGTTTTAGGATTTAATTGTAATTTTTGAAATTTTTAAGACTAAATTGCATTTTCATGACAATTTTTAGGACTTTCAATGCACTTATCCCAAATCTCAAATAAAGGCTTGAAGTGCTCTGTCCTTATTTTCTCAAATAAGGATTTGAAGTGGACATTGTTTTAAATAAGAGCTTGAAGTGCATTTATCAATTTGAACTCACCAAATGTGAAGGGCAATTTCATCTTTTTAAATTTTAATATTTTTCTTTTTTCTTTCTTTTTTATTTTTAGAAAAAAAAAAAAAAAAACATAACCCTCCCACTTGTGGCCATCGCCCCTTGCTAGTGGGGCAACAATGAAGGCCAACGAGGTAGCCAGCACCTAGGGGAGGGCCGGCGACCTTGGCCAGCTAGAGGTGATGGTCGGCAATTGTCACCCAGACCGGATGAGGACAAGCAACCCTCATGCAGATCTAGGAGAAGGTTGCCGCCCTTTCCCACCTCTGGTCAGTTAGGGTCGCCAGCCCTCCCCTAGGCACTGGTGACTGCATCGACCTTTATTGTTGCCCCACCGACAATGGGGCAGCAACCACAAGCGAGAAGGAGCATTCTCTCGTTTGTGTTTTCTCTTTTTTTTTTTTTTTTTTTTTATTAAATTTTTAAATTTATAATTTAAATTAAATTAAACTAAATTGTGTTTGGACAAAAAATGCCCTTGATCGGTTGGAAATTTTTGCTGGTTGGCAAGTCGGCAAAGCTAGGCCCTTATTTGAAATGACCATAACCACTTCGAACCCCTTTTTTGAGATAGATATGCGCACTACAGATCCTTATTTGAAAAAAAGATTCACTTTAGACCTTTATTTAAAATTTTCCCTAGTACTAATGACTAATTTTATTTTATTATGGAAGTTCATGGGGAGGGCTAGTGATCGTCACCCAGACCGGACGAGGGCAAGCGACCTCGTGCAGATCTAGGAGAAGGTTGCCGCCCTTTCCCACCTTTGGTCGGCTAGGGTTGTCGACCCTCCCCCAGGCATCGGTGACCTTGTCAACCTTTGCTGCTGCCCCACTGACAATGGGGCGGTGGCCACAGGCGCGAAGGAGCATTCTCTTGCTTGTGTTTTCTCTTTTTTCTTCTTTTTTATTTTTTAATTTATAATTTAAATCAAATTAAACTAAATTGTGTTTAGACAAAAATGCCCTGATCGGCCGAAGTTTTTTGTTAGCTGGTAAAGGTAGGCCCTTATTTGAAATGGCCATAATCACTTCAGACCCTTTTTTGAGATTGATATAGGCATTAAATATTCTTGTTTGAAACAAGATCCACTTTAAATTCTTATTTGAAAAAATGATAACACTTCGACCCTTATTTATAATTTTCTCTAGTATTAATGACTAATTTTATGTTATTGTGGAAGTTCATGATCAGATTAAACAAATTAAAATATTTTAAAATTAGATTGAATAAGTAATAATAGTTTAAAGGCCATATTAAATGAATTAAAAGTTCAAAAATGTTATTGCACATTAGAGCAAATTTCAAGATTATATTAAAATGTAATTATCCAAAAAAAGAAAAAAGAATTCCATATTAGGAAATTTTTAACACATTAATGCTCCCCCAGCGAGTTCCGTCATCAGGATGATCCAAGGAGTACTTGTGGCACTATTTCATGAGTGGAGGGACGCTTTTGAATTAAACTCTGATGATTTTTGTGCCAATGACGACATTACCTCAATAATTAACTATCCCAAACTGACAAAATCAGATATACTTTATTTCAGGCTTCTAGGTTTCCTTCGATAGAGGTATTATCATCACCACAACAGATCAACAATAACGCAAGTTTTTAAAGTCAATATTGACTCTATTTGGACCAGACATTCCGCTTGTTATAATTTTAAGTAGACATCTTTTGTTTAAGAAAGATATTAGGAGGATGTGCATCATTATTTTGTCAAGATGTGAATTATTTATATTGATCTTGGGACTCTAACTTTGGTTGTATCGATGCTGTCGTTCACATGCGTTCTTCCACCAAATTTGAAAATTTCCTACTCTCTTTTATTTTAGTATTATTTCTCTTTGAAGAAAGGAAATACTTAAAGAACCAACCACAACATTACATCGATAATTAATTATCCAAAACTGAAAAAATAACAAATACTTTATTCTAGCTTCTAGGTTTTATTCGATATTGGTATTATCATCTCCACAATAGCTGTATAAAGCGTCTCTGTCATCGTGAAAATAGAAATAAAAATAAATCATAAAGAGCTCAACTAAATAATCAATCCTTAATCACCAGCCCTTGATTTTACGTTATGTCTATGTCCCCGCATGAGCATCTTGAATGTTCTAATCTTTAATGTCTGCTGAGAGACAAAATGCTAGTGGTTGAAAGGAGGAACGAGGACTCCGAGGTGGAGTTCCCGTGGTACGTGCTATCATTATTGCAAAGAGTTTTTAAGGATTCTCCAATGACATTGGAGTTATGTTTTTTTTTTTTTAATCCTTTTATGCGATAAAATTTAGGGACCAATCTCTCTCTTCCGATGCAACACGTACCCTTTATCATTGATGTAATTTTGGGCTCCCAACTCATCTTGGACTAATCGTAAATGACGGGGGGGAAACGAAAGTCCCCTAGGTTCTTGTGGCCAAAATAATCTAGCAAATAAAGACATGGATCGATCCATTAAATTGCAATTAACGATCATAAATTGAAATAATTGTCAAATCTTTGATGTTTTGTACTTAAGTAGAACTCCGTAAATGAGTGATACCTAATGCCGAATCACAGTTGCACAAATGATTTCCGTGGACATGAGAGTAACTGTACCAAATATATTGTCCATGAATTTAATTGCGAGGTCCAGGCGATCATTTCCGATCAATTGTATATAACAAATTCTTCATGAAGTGCATATAAACTAAACGGGAAATAATTTACATGAGTTGTTAGACCTATGATGGCTATTGCCTATTGTTGCGTATGCATTTCTAAAACATGATCAGTGGTTCACAATCTTGAAATACTGCAAGCTACAAGGAGGGCTACATTGTCTAAAATTAGATTTTTCCATGGTTTGGTTGGTATGATGAGACATTTATTTTGTCAAAATATGTTTTGAGTTTGAATCCATGAAAAAAGTCCAATCAAAGTATAATTCCAAATCCAGATAGGACTTGTGGTCTGATGCCCGAAAAAGCAAAAAATTGTTGAAATACATTCCCAGCTTGAATAGAATTCTTATTTGAGTTGGCTAAAAGGGGTTGTGCTTGCGTATTTTGCTATAACAACCAATACCTAAGTAAAAGAGAACCAAAGATGGTGTAGTTTGAGGTTGATCTGCATAACTCATGGATATTTATGGGTTTTATTTCATGTGACCAAGGCAGGCGAAGTTGGCAGAAGAGAGGTCACATCGGCATAATTCCTTCTGAACATAACAACATGTTACTTTGAACTAGCTTTTTTTTTTATTCCGCCCTCTTAATTTTTAATTTTATAAGCTTAATTCAATGATGACTTGATTGAGAATTTTTCTTGAAATATTCGTGATGGAAGGAAAGGGCTAGGCCGAACTCGCTGGGGGTGCAAGAGGATGTCACTTGGCTAGACGAACTTGTGCAATTTGGTATTTGCCTTAAGGTTTTAGTGTGAATATTATTTAAGAATACGTGAGGGATAATCAGATATTTTGATATCTCTCTTTATACGTATTTTGAGACATAAATCTTTGCTCTTGTCGTCCACCCATGAACGTAGGCGTTCAGCTCAGTTATATAAATTTCTTGTTTTGTGTCTTGGCTTATACTTTTCAGGCTTTTGGATAGCACAAGGTTATATTTTAGAGTCTGAGTTTGGTGATGGTTGTATGTTGGGGAGGTTCGAATTGCCACTTGTCCTGAGTGACATTCTTTTGTTTGAGGAAAAAAAATATTTAATGCAATATAACATTGCGCGTGATTCAAAAGGTCATTTTGCGATGCCCGATGTCACGTGGTCTTTATGAACTGTTGATAAAATCTAACCCAACTTTTTAAAGTCTGTATTGACTACTATCTGGACCAGAGACTCCCCTTGCTATGATATCAAGTAGACATCTTTGGTTAAGAGAGATATCGGGGTGCGTGTGCATGATAACATTGTTTTTGTTAAGGTGTGAATTATTTATGTTGACCTCGGGGCTCTAACAGCTGCTGCAACGATCCAGTGGATTCCCGCGCGTCCCTTGGTGCCCGTTCAAAGGAGTTCAACCTTTACTTTTTTAAATATGACATCTACAGCTGGAACTTTGGCTCCATCCAAAAGCCGATGTCTAAAAATCGAAGAACCACGAGACCAGAAAATAACTTCGGCTTCTTCAACCCGTGAAAACACTTCTCTGCTTCAAATTTTCCGATACGGCACGGCAAAGAATCCTCCATGGATACCCGACTTGAATATTCCACAGCATGACCATTCTCTTTCAAGTAAACAGTAAACACGCAAAGTGCATTATTCAAAGTCGAAGCTCTTAATTTGGTATGACTTGGCTCCCCATATTCCCTTACAGTTGTTAATGACGATGCCACTGCTCTTTGCCAAACCGAGTTTCATTACTTACAAGCACTCAATCACCAGTTCATTAAACTCAATTATTTGAATATTTGCTACTGTGTTCGTTTAGCGTAAAATGAGTGATTTGAGAAACATTTTTCAAAATATAATCGTTTATATCATCTAGAAAAATAATTAAATGAAATTTTGTTTCATAGCATATGAAAATAGTTATGCATAAATTGTTCTCGATGATGAAAATATTTTGCATTAGTTAATTTTTCTAAACAATATAAGCAATCATTTTTGGAAAAAGTTTTCCAAATCACTAATTTTCTGCAAAATGGACGCACCTTGAAAGACTATAAGAGACTAATTGTTTGGGCACATGATTCCTGAACTATTCATATCCAAAAAAGAATTCATGTAATGTTGTTCTAAGCCAAAAGTAACTCATGAATAGAAGTAGTTGTCAATATTATGACAAAGTGTAAAGATAATATTAAAGAAGAAAATTTACTAACAAACACACTGTCCAAGATATATATATATATATATATATATTTGGTTGGTTCCAAGATATATGGATGGTGAATGTTCTTGCCACAAATATAATAAAAAATAATTTTGATTTTTTAAGAAAAAATAAATCAACTCTTTTCTCCCAACTGTTAAGTCTATCAATAAAATTTAGTTGATATACTTTATTTAAGAAGGAATGCATACAATATATTTAAGTTAATTCATTTATTTTGCTCATAATTTTTTGGTCATAAATATATTGTTAAAGTTTCGTATATGAAAAGAAAAGAAGAGAGAGCTCCAAAGAAAAGTTGTTATGAATAGTTATGGTTATAAAGAGCATGTGATTTGGTCTATTCATAAATAACCAATCAACACATCTCTAAGAAATAAGTACCTTATCCTCAATCATCACAACTCTTCATGCAAGAATAACTCCCTTTCGTAACCACTGACAATCTCTTTTTATGATCAAAAGCCACCTCTTTTCATAACCAAGAGTCATATCTTCTCTTAATCAAGAGTTACATCTTCTCTTAATCAAGAGTCACCTCTTTTATCATAACAAAATATTTCAACACTCAATAATGCTTAACTTGTACAATATACTCAAACAAAAGAAAAATTCACACAAAAGTTCTCAGAGTACAAACAAACCAGGCAAACCAACGCCATTGTCACTTACTGGTGTGCCACTTCCCCATTTTCTAGGCGGCTCTTATGCGAGAACCCCATGGAAAATCGCGAAAATTGCCGATTAAATGTATTTGTCTCATTCTCTGTCTAATTTTAATGTGTTTTTCATTCCAATATTTTATTATTCTGATGTTAACCTCAACTTCTAAGGAGTCTCCACAGAAGCTGAGAATTTGTTCTGATTTTATTCTTATTCAACTCCTCTAGTCCTTAGAAAACGAGTCATGAAATTGATTTTGAAAGGAGTACCGACTATAATTTTGTTTTATCCCCATTCACTAATTTTGATACTTTAAGTAGCCATCTTTTGGTTAAGAAAGGAATCGTGGAATATGTACATGATGTAAATTATTTATTCTCCCGCCAAATTTGAAAATTGTCTTCTCTCTTTTATTTTATTATTATTTTTCTTTGAAGAAGGGAAGTATTCAGAGTGGCCAACCATGTGTTTAGTCTCGTTACTTACACATGATATATGTGTGGAAGGTTCCCGCGTAAGAGCTTAGTAATTACAAGTAGTGTTGTTTACATCTATGCTTTAGTTTTTCCGAAGAAGTAACGACCCCATGATAGAGCGACTATGTTTTTGGACCCCTAAATAGAACGACAATACAAGTTTGAGAAAGGCTATTTGGGTTAACTCTAGTTTATTACTCTTACTACAATAGAGGCCTCAAGTTGAAATATACTTTTATAAAACTATTACCATACTTATAGAGACAAGAAAAGAGCTAAAAGGCAAGGAAAAGATAGCAATTTTTATTGAGGAAATATGTTCAAATGAAAATATATCTTAAAATCTAGGCAATAAAATAATTATCTCAACTTGTAAATAGTACTGATGGAAGTTCATGATTAGATTAATAAATTAAAATATTTAAGAATTAGATTGAACAAGTAATGATAATTTAAAGACCACATTAAATGAATTAAAAGATTAAAGATATTATTGCACATTAGATTAAATTTTGAGATTATTTTAAAGTGTAATTATCCAAAAGAAAAAAAGAAAAAAAGAAAGCCATATGGGGAAATTTTTAACGCATTAATCCTCCCCAGCGACTTCCGTCATCAGAATGATTCAAGGAGTACTCGTGGCACTATTTTATGAGTGGAGGGACGCTTTTGAATTAAAAATCTGATGATTTTTGTGCCGATTATGACATTACCTCAATAATTAATTGTCCCAAACTGACAAAATCAGAGATATTTTATTTTAGGCTTCTAGATTTTCTTCAATAGAGATATTATCATCCCCACAATAAATCAATATTTTAAAGTAAAAATTGGCTCTGTTTGGACCAAACGCTTCGCTTGTTATAATTTTAAGTAAACATGTTTTGTTTAAGAAGATATCAGGAGCATGTGCATGTTAACGTTATTTTGTCGAGATGTGAATTATTTATATTGATCTCGGGACTCCAACTTTGGTTGTATCAATGCCATTGTTCACGTGCATTTTCCCACCAAATTTGAAAATTTTCGTGCTTTCTTTTATTTAATTATTATTTTTCTTTGAAGAAAGGAAATATTTAAAGAACCAACCACAACATTACATCATTAATTAATTATCCAAAACTGACAAAATCACATGCTCTTTATAACCATAACTAATGTCATCGTGAAAATAAAAATAAAAATAAATCATAAAGAGCTCAACTAAATAATCAATCCTTAATCGCTACCCCTTGATTTTACGTTGATGTCCGTGTCCCCGCATGAGCATCTTGAATGCTCTTAATCTTTATTGTTTGCCGAGAGACAAAATGCTAGCGGTTGAAAGGAGGAACAAGGAACGACCAATAAAATAAAAGGAGGAACAAGGACTCCGAGGTGGAGTTCCCGTGGCACGTGCTATCATTATTGCGAAGAGTTTTTAAGGATCCTCCAATAACAATGGTTTTCATTTTGTTTTTCCTTTTGTTTTTTGTTTTTTTTTGTCGATCCTACTCTAATCCTACTCTAACACTCACGCTCAGACTTTTGCTCTGCCGTTTTGCAAGGCGTAGGAGTCGAACCCACTCCTGAAATGAAATCTTCCCCACCCCAATCCCCCCTAAGAAAGTGTGGATTTGAACCTCTCACCTCCCCATTCCAAGTTGGAAGGGTGGCTACTGAGGCGAACCCCCAGTGGTTTTTTGTTTTTCCTTTTGGGCGGCACAATCTAGAGACCAATCTCTCTCTTCCGATGCATCACGTGCCCTCTGGGCCCTTATCATTGGTGTAATTTCGGGTTCCCAACTCATCTTGGACTAATCGTAAACGTCGGGGGGAAAACAAAAGTCCCCTAGCCTCATATTCGTGGGACCAAAATAATCTAGCAAATAAAGACATGGATTGATCCATCGTAAATTGCAATTAACGATGATAAATTGCAATATTTGTCAAATCTTTGATGTTTTGTACTGAACATAAAACAACGTAAATGCGTGATACCTAATGCTGAATCACAGTTCTGCAAATAAATTCCATGGAGATGAGAGAAAAGGTACCAAATATATCATCATTGAATTTAATTGTGAGAATAGATGATCATTTCCGATCAAATTGTATATAACCAATTCTTCATGAAGTGTATATAAACCAAACGGGAAAAGACTTACGTGAGTTGGTAGACCTATGATGCCTCTTTTGCTTCTGCATTTCTAAAACATGATCAATGGTTCACATTCTTGAAATTCTACAAGCTAAAAGGAGGGCTATATTGTCTTAAATTAGATTTTCCCATGGCTTGGCTTGTACGGTGAAGCATTCATTTTGACGAATATGTTTTCAGTTTAAATCCATGAAGAAATTTCAATCAAAATATGTAGCATTTTATTAATACGTCCATGATGGGGTGCGATTGGAACGCACCGTTTTGTCTTGATATGTTACGATGGAAAAATACCATTTGAAAGTGTATGAGAGAGTTATATAAAAGTCTTTTGAAAATAACCGTTGGCATGGTTGGCAAAACATACGCTAAAAAATTTCTCTCCTTTTCTTGTCCCCTTTCCATCAAAAGAAAAAGAAGGCATTCCATTTTTCCTTTACAAGAACAATTGGCATTTATGCTGTGAAAATCAGATGTTTTCCTTGTAACTACATTTAGACCAACGTAAAGAACTATTGTTCGTGATTCATCCGCAATTCAACGTTCATTTCGAGGTAAATTGTTGACTGCGCATCGGAAATAGGTAAGTCATCTTCCGCTGACTTTTTTTCTACATTGGTATTAAAGCCCGGTCGTGATTTCTGCCTTGTTTTCATTGAATTTTCTTGTTTACCACTTGATATCGAGATCAAGGGATTGAATTCTACATTGTCTAGATGTTTATTGCTCGGAAATGCAATCTGAATCGTCGAAAACGAACCGAAGCAAAGAATAGATTCGGATCTGTGTACACCCATATGGTGTTGGCCATTTTTCAGAATACTTCTTTGGCCAAAATAAATTTTTAAATATACAGGATGAAATTACTTGTTGAGACAAGTCTGACGATGGGTTAAGCGTCACCAGAAGACGCCGCACATGCCCACACACACGACCGGAAGCCGCTACGCGTGGGTTCCACGTGCCAGACACACTGGGCATGCTAGCACATGAGCATCATCACGCATGTGTTGGCAAACCGACATGTGCTGACATCATTCGTTATGTCATCCAATAGTTGGTAACTGTTGGATGAGGTCATCGATGACGTCACCACCAGCGACAACTGGTCGGCGAGCCATGATCCAACTCAACACGACCCGTTGACCGGTCAATTGGTCGGACCGGCCAGGAGCCTTCTGGCTCATTGGCATGTGAGAGCTCCGATTGGAGCTTGGTTGGTGGTGTTCGGTTCATATGGATGTGCTCTACACTGTAATCTAATTATTTTTTATTTTTGAGTTTTCTAAAGGTATAAAAATGTATACAGAACCCTAAGTACGTGTATTTTTGGGGTTTAAATATATTGTTTATTCATTTTTAGGTTGTATTTTCTTATGATTTAGGAAATATAGTAGCTAGCCTATATGAAAACGGTATAATATATGCTGTGCAGAGCTTGGTTCAATGGTAGCATGTATATAGTTAATATACTTACAATTTTTTAGTTCCAAGAAAATTTGAACAATTGTAGGAAATTCTTATTTTTCCGTTACATGTTGAATTGCGGTTTTGATTGTAGTTGCAGCATAATTGTTTTTTGTACATTGGTCCACATCATGCTATGCTTTTGTGTTAATGGAAAAATGTAGAAATTATATGAGGTAATGTAATTATTATTTTTTCTAGTGGGAGTTTATAGATTGGTAGAATTTGAAAGAGTTCTCACTTAGAACTTAAAATTTGCGCAAAATTAGATAATAGAACAATCGTACATAGGAACTGATTTGGAATATAGTGAACTTTCGTTTCTGTGGTTTTTGTTGAATTATCATTAATTTACTTTATCTTTACTGCAAATTAAATATGTGTAATACTCTAAAAAGTATGATAGTATTGATTCTGCGTTTATTGTGCCAATGTGTTATAGTAATTGATTATGGCTTCGGCATCCAAAACTATTGTAGCTGACTTCAATAAGGGTGAGAAGCTTAACGGTAACAATGATGATATTTGACACCGAAAGGTTCAATACATCATTGAGGAGTAAGAGATTTTGGAAACCCTCAACCACATCATGGATAAACCTGAGCATGGAACTTCAGCTTAACACATGAGAGATCTAGAATCTTATCAAGCTTGCAAGAAGAAAAATAGCATTGCTCGCATCACGTTGCTAAGCTGTATGTAAGATGATCTCATGTGTGAGTTTGAAAGTTATGATACAGCTCAAGTAATGTAGGTTGTCTTGAAAGATAAGTTTGGGGGTACATCTGCCATTAAGTTGAGGAGACTCACCATTAAATTTGACACATACCGAAAGCACCCAAATGTAACGATGAGGCAGCATTTTCGGGAGATGTCAAACATGATTCGTGAGCTGAAGTCAGTAGCTCACTCATTTACTGATGAACAGCAAGTTTAGGTTGCTATAAGGTCTCTTCTTGATAATTGGAAGCATACGGAGATCAATATGACGCATAATGAGAATATTGTCATTTTTAATGATGTTGCGCGTTATTTGGAATTAGAGGATAAGCACCTAGAGGCTGCGAGATTCTTTACCCATACTTATGTTGCTGAATCGAGTTCGTGCAAAGCTTCAAGCTTTAAGCGCAAAATGAATAATCAATTCAACAACAAAGGAAAGAACACTGATCAGGCACATAAAATGGCTGAGATCTTTTGACACAAGAAGCATGGTGGGAAGAAAGATAAGACCAAGATGAAGTGCTACAATTGTGGCAATATGGATCACTTTGCTCGTTAATGCACTGAGCCGAAAGAAGTACCATATTACTCTATTACTTTATGTAATGCTTTTGTCTCTAGCACTGTAATGCTTGCTGAATCTCATCTAATGTGAATTGTAGACTCAGGAGCAACAGATCACGTAGCTAGAGACCGAGAAGCATTTGTGGAGTATCATCGGATATAGCTTGCAAGAAGATGGATATATGTAGGGAATAACTCAAGAATTGAAGTGAAAGGTATCGACACATATATTGAATTTTCATGGTGATTGTGTTGACATTGTTTGAAATAGTTTATTATGATTCAGGTCATGTATTAAATGATTTTAGAGTATTAGATATTGACTATGATCAATACAATATTAATGTTGATGGTTGTTTTTCTTTAATTGCATCTTCTAGTAATATTAATATTGATGCGAGTACTTGGCATGCTAGATTAGGTCACATCGGGTTACAAAGAATGCAAAGATTAGCTAGAGAATGCCTTTTAGGGTCACTCACTAATATTAATCTACTAATATGTGAACATTGTCTAGTGGGAAAAACAACTAGAAAACCATTCGGTAAATAAACTAAAGCGGAATTTCCATTACAACTCATACATTCTGATATTTGTGGTTCTTTGAATGTGAGGGCGAGGCATGGAGCCTCATATTTCATGGTCCTTTGAATGTGAGGGCGAGGCATGGAGCCCCATATTTCATCACTTTCATAGATGACTTCATGCGTTTTGGTTATGTTTTTTTGATCTCCCATAAGTCAGAAGTATTAGACTACTTTAAACGATATATAGCGATAATAGAGAATCAGTTGAGCAAAACAATAAATGTATTGAGAACTGATCGCGGATGTGATTATCTATTTGAGTAATTCAAGGCTTTCTGTGATGAAAATGGAATTGTACGACAATTGACTATTCCCGGTACTCCATAACAAAATGGGGTAGCTAAGAGAAGGAATAGAACCATATTAGAAATGATGAGATCTATGATGGTGTAAGCAAATTTATTTATCTCTTATTGAGAAGATGTGTTATTGACTACTGCCTATGTACTTAACCAAGCGCCCTCAAAATCGGTCACTTCCACCTCTTATGAATTGTGAAATGGCAGGAAATCAGACTTAAGTATTCTACGTCCATGGGGATGTGCAACTTATGTTATGACAAATTAGATTCTAAAGGGAAGAAATGTATCTTTATAAGATATTTTGAACACTTCAAAAGATACGTGTTCATAAGTAAACAAGCTGATGCAAGTATGACCGAAATTGAGTCACGAGATATCACGTTTTTGAAGAACGATTTCCTAGTAGAGGAGAGATTAATAAGGACTTCTAATTATATGAAATGGAAGATCCTAATAACACACCCACTAATATTGTAGAGGGAAATTAAGATTTACCTCAACATGCAAGACCTAGTGGGAGTGTTGCATCGTCTGGTGAATTGAATTCAACAAAAATTCTGTGACATTCTGAAATTTTCAATTCTATTTTCAATTAAATAAATCGGGCCTTTCATTGATGCGCCTATAGTGTTATTCTCAAAGCTGATCACTCCTGAGATAACTAGACTATATAGGCAAGTCATTAAAGGATTTTCATGTAATAAACTTGAGAATTCAATTAGGAATCGACTATTCAATCATGCTCATCTGTAGAGATCATTACTGCACAGTAAAGATCGATTAGAGGTTAGAGATAGGTCGGTTCAACTGAGATGTGTGGCTAAACGTAGGTGATTCCACCAAATTGCAAAATTCTCGTCGATTGGCACTAGACTGATTTTTCTGTCGTTTTGGTACCCTATGTCAATATCTGAAATCTCGAGATTTTTACGACCACCAAGAGTCACCAATGTGTCGAAGAGGTTCATTGTGACTCGAAGAAAATTGTCCACAGATCAATTGCATCAAAAATTTCTAAAAGCCACTTAGTAGATTAGGTCATGTTAAAATTGCGCCAGATTGAAATTAACCACGAATTTAAATTCGATTTTAAAAATTGAAACTCCTGTCATATCCCAAGTCATTTTAGGAACCTTGACTAATCATTCGAAAAATTTTTGGAGAATCAATTTGGACGATTCAAAAAAGAACGAAATTTCGGATAGGCTAAATCGAACGGATTTCTGGTTCCAAATCGAGCCATTTGGTGATGGGGACTTGTAGAAATTGTGTAGGTTTCCTCCGTAGCAAAATTGGACATCAAATTGGAAAATTTGGTGAAGAAATGGAAGTCCAATTGAGGAAATTCAGAGCTTGGACGGGGGGTTGCAACTTTGGCACCAAAATTGAGTTAATTGTGGAAATTATTGTGCTAGAAAGTATTGGGGGACATAAGGGATATGCATGAAAACTTGTAAGGACCAATTATAGATAATTAGAGATAAGTTATTTGATTTTTAGCCCCCACCCGCAGCTCCTCTCTCTCTCTTGCACGTTCGATTGCCCCCTTGCCGTATTCCTTCATTCTTCTTTTCTTCTGTGATTTTTTTTTTTTTTTTGAGTTCTCCCTTATCCCTTCCCCTCTGTCAACATCTCTCTCTCCTCCCTCTCGCCAGCTGCCCCTCCCTTTTTCCCTCCTTTGCGCACGTCTAGCTGTTTCCCATATTCACGGCTTCTACTTCAAGTTTCATTTCCCCTCCATTTCCCTCTCTCTCTCGACCAACGCCTTGCTCCACCTTTGGCTGCTCCCTCAACCAAAGCCACCCCACCGAACTCCCTTCGGCCTCTCCCGAATTGCTAGCACCTCCATCGAGTTTCTTCAAGTCAACCATTGTGTGCCCTCTACCAAAGTTGACTCTCTAACAGCCCCTTCATTTTTATGCTTCGTGTGTTATTCAGCCCACTGAAGAAGCTCTTCCCTTTTTGTCCGTTCCTTCTTTGCCATAGCCCCACGTCCGCGAAGAATTCCCTCCATCAAGCCAACTTTCTCTCCAGCGAAGCTGAGTCCATGCTAGCGTCCAACAAGCCGATGTTGACTCATTGCTGTGCTGCTAGCACGTCTATAACACTCCACTGAAAACCAACCCTCTCGAAGCTGCAAATTCCAGCTAGCTTTATGGCCGATTTGGCCTCGGTTTGGCTCACGTTGGTGCTGCCGCTTTGGAGTTTATCGCTTGTCGTTGCGCCGTCGTTGCCGTGGACTCACCGGTCCACAAATCCGATGAGTTTACTCACTAATCTCTGCTTATGAAGTTAATTATGATTAAATGTTGATTAGTTTATGTTAAGTATGGTTTATGTGGTTAGTTAGAACATATTAGCAATTTAATTATTCGATATTGCATATTAGGTGATTAGAGTAGTGCAATTAGCAAATAAATAAATCGTATTATTTATCTAGATAGGTTCAGAAATTTTCCAGGCTCATTTTGGTATTTAATTAGGCTTTCCCGGCCTAAGTTGCTATTTTTGGTAATTATTTAACTAATTATTATTTTCCAAAAATTAGACCGGGATAGCTAGTAACTGAAATTTCGTGCTGATTGCAATTGTATGATTTGTTCAATTAATTGAGTGCTATTTTGTGCAATTTGAGTGTGAATTGTAATTTTAGGGAATTTATCTCAAAATTTATTAATTTTAGTATTCAATTAGAAAATCTTCGAACGTCGGTTTACAGCGCCAAAAATATTTTTAGCGACTATATATAATTAGTGGGAGCTTATAAAGTAAAGATATTATATTTTTGGCAGAGGCCAATCATGTACCCACACATGATTATTTTTATTGAGTATAGTAAAAATGGTGAAATGGTTGGTTGGGTAGAATGGTATACTATATCAGCCTAAGGGCTTGATATATCAGCTTAGAGTAAGCAGTATACCCTAAGTATCGCACAACTTAGAGCGAGTAGTATACCCTAAGTATCGCACAACTTAGAGTGAACAGTATACCCTAAGTATCGCACAACTTTGGTGAGCAATGAAGTATCATACAGTTTTGGTGAGCAATTAAGTATCTTACAGTCTTGGTGAGCATTAGTCGTATACTATATCAGCTTGAGGGCTTTGATATGTCAGCTTAGAGTGAGCAATATTTGCTGTTATCAGCTTTTGGTGAGCTTTACTATATATCTTTAGTTTAAGGTGAGCAGTCCTTGATGTGATTGGACTTTATAGATAGTATTGGATGAGTGAACTGAGAGATGATCTTGATGACATGGAATCGATTGGATCGATTGATCGATGGCTTGATTTGACTTGATGAATTTATTTGTTAGAGTGATTCAGTGAATATATGAATTATACTAACTTGCAGAAAGGAATAGAGACAAATGTAAGTCCTCTGACTCATTTGTACTTAGGCAGCCAATGGGGCATATTTTCTTCCTAGTTAGGACTTAGAGGGTGAACTTGCTGAGACGTCGTCTCACCCCATTGTAGGATAACATTTTCAAGTTCTTAGATGGTAGCTCCTTCCGAGCATTTTGGCCAACTGAAGAAGGTTACCGAATAGAGGTATTATATTCCACTTCATGGGAACCCGAGGGGATGGGTCTATAAACTCGTAAGGTCCATGGTTTGGGTTGATGCAGGATTACCCCATAAGGTATCCCATCGACACGGATCATGGTATCGTCGTGAGCAGAATGAACAGAACGAGGATCCCATACCGAAGTCTGAGGTCCCTATGTCAGTGCTAGAGGTTGCTTTTGGGAAAGGCACGGTCGACCCACCAGGTCGTTCAGTGGTGGAGCCGAGTCCGTCGGAGCCAAGAACCTTGGAGTATTCAGTTGAAGGCTCGACTAATTAGAGGATTTGTAGCCTCTACTCCCCCCCTTTTTGCAGACCTTGTATATAGTCAGCTAGTATTGTATATGACATAGTTTGATATGTGTATATAAGTGTGTTGTAGTTAGAGAAATTTGTGGCATTGCTTTTCTATCTCATTTTGTTGTTGTTTGGGGATTTATTTATTCGCTTTTGCATGCACATTAAAATGAATGGGTCGGCAATGCGTTCTGAGACATCTCTCTTTAATCAACTGTTGAGGGATAGGCACATGCTCGGAGGATTGGGGCGTGACAAGTTCAGTTGCATAAAAGTAATCGCAAATGTATTCTATGTCGTCGTTTTAAAATTGAAGGAGAAGCATTTATGATTACTTAAAAAGACGATGTCGAGCTTAAGACTATTCAAGAGGCTCTCCCATCCTCTAATAATGAAGAATGGAGAAAATTTTTGGAAGATGGAATAGAGTCAATGAGGGCAAATCATATCTGAGACTTGGTTGATCTACTACCCAATCGTAAGGCCATTGGAAACAAATGGGTCTTTAAAATTAAGCGAAGGGCGGATGGATCCATTAAAAATATAAGGCTTGTCTTGTGGCGAAAGTTTATACTTAATAAGAGGGTATATATTATGAGGAAACACTTTCACCAGTTGTAAGGTTTGCCTCAATACTCCTTATCCTAGCCATCGTTGCATATTTGGACTTTGAATTACGTCAAATGGATGTAAAAATGACATTTCTCAATGGAGAACTAGATGAGGAAATCTATATGAAACAACCAATAGGTTTCATAGCTAAAGGTCAAGAGCATAAAGTTTGCAAACTTCATCATTCAATATATGGCCTTAAGCACTTTTGGTTTCACAATGATTGAAGAATATCACTATGTATATGTCAAGCGGTCCAAAGATAAATTTGTGATTTTATCACTTTATGTGAATGACATTCTATTGGTTGGAAATGACAAGATTTTGGTTATCACCATAAAAGAATGATTGTCCTCTAATTTTGAAATGAATGACATGGGAGAAGCTGCTTATATAGTAGGAGTTAATATCGAAAGAGATCGATCAAGGAAACTCCTTACTTTATTATAAGAGTCTTATATAATGAAGATTTTGAACGTTTCAATATGTAGTACTATAATCCCATTGATATCCTTGTCATGCAAGATGAAGGCCTAAGTACTAAAATTTGTCTTAAGACTCTTTAATAAAATAAAATGATGGAAACTGTTCCTTACGCTAGTGCGGTTGAAAGTGTGATGTATGCTATGATGTGTACTCGATTCGACATATGTTATGCCGTGGGATTAGTGAGCCGATATCAATCAAATCCTGGTCAATTACATTGGAAAGCAGTAATGAAGATCTTAAGATACTTGAAATGCACTATGGACTATCAACTTTGTTACCAAGGAAATGATTTACCCCTATTAGGCTATTTAGATGCTGATTGGGGTGGAGACCTATATGAGCATAAATTAACTTTGGATATGGATTCTTGCTCAATAGATGTTCAATTTCTTGGAATAGCAAGAAACAGACATGCACGGTTTTGTTTACAATGGAGGCAAAATTTATTACATGTTCTACCACAGTGCAAGAAGTAGTATGACTAAAACGTTTTTTGGAAAATTTAGCCACTGTCACTGAGGTTCCAAGATCGGTGATAATTTATTGTGATAATTTATTGCGATAATTAAGCAGCCATTGCCTATGTGAAAGATCCCAAGTATCATGGAAAGACGAAACACATTAACATAAAGAATAACTTCATAAGAGATATAATAGCGCAGAAAGAAGTAATCCTACAATACATTTCAACCAATAGAATAGTTGCTAATCCATTTACGAAGGTTGTTCCTAGAGACATATTCTTGACCCACAAAGTATCATTAGAATTGCGTAGAATGTGATATGTGTTATTGTAGAGGATAATTAGTTTATATATATATATGGACATATGTATTGTACTTGTTTATTCATTAGTGATTTGATGTTTCATTAATAAGTACAAATCCATTATGAAACTAGCATAAACATACATATATTATTGAAAAGTATGTCAATAGGCAATGATTGGTTCACTCACACAATCAATCACCTCAAGTGCTATAATTAGCACGTTGAGATGATATGTTGTGTATAAATAAATGTTGAAGCAAGTTTAGTATATAAAATAATATGTTGCCTTGATTGGAGTCAAGATGATGTCTGTGATTTGTTTATAATAAAATCGAACATGATAGTCCCACAATCATGTATACCTGAAAGATGCCGGATGCAAGTACTTAATTAGGTGCTATAGAAAGCGAGCTGATATAGCACTCGAGCTAAATATGAGTATGTGAGAAGCATGTAACTATGTTTAAGTTAAGATCTGTATAGTGAATATATTTAATAAATAACATACGCTTTTATAGAAAGAGAAGTCCACTATAACATGTAATTCATACTACATGTGCATTGTACGACCAACAAGGAAATGTGAGTAAAATTATCCTTATTTACTAATCGTGTGAGCTATTGAGGTAATTTATAATTTACCTCATTTTGTGCCCTATGTTACTTTTGATTATGTTTTCAAAGTGAAAAATCAATGTTGATACTTTAGCATGTTACCGGCGGTCATGAATAGATATGGCTTTATGGGACGTGTCTAGGAAAGCAGTTGTTCTGAAATTGAGAGAAACATGAGTGCGAATGAAGACTATTGTTATTTTTTACATCTATCACATGTATTTACTAGTCGATCGATTATATCGCCTTATGTGGTTGCAGATATAATTGTAAATACATGGTATTTTGAGAATAGTCAAGTATAACTTTTAAGGGATATGTATACTTGAATTGATGTAACAAAATATGTTTGGGGCACTATGAGATATTAATTGTTTATTTCTTTTTAGGATTGTAGCCATTATATCATCCCTAACAGGTGCATAATTTGAGCTTCTAAGTGTAGATGTATTCATTGGTCGCACGGTTTACTTGCTAGTATGAATTGTTTTGTAAAGTTGATAAATGTTGAATATCTTATATTCTTGATAAAGTGCTATCAAGCCCATTATATCCGAGTGGGAGATGTAGTATTTTATTAATACGTCCATGATAGGGTGCGATTGAAACGCATCGTTTCGTTTTGACATGTTACGATGGAAAGATACCCTTTAAAATGGTATGAGGGAGTCGTATAAAGTCTTCTGAAGATAACTGTTGGCACAGTTGGCAGAATGTACGCTAAAAAATTTCTCTCATTTTCTTGTCCCATTTCCATCAAAAGAGAAAGTTTCCATCAAAAGAAAAAGAAGGCGTTCCATTTCTCTTTTACAAGAACAATTGGCATTTATACTGTGAAAATCGGATATTTTTCTTATGATTACATTTAGACCAACGTAAAATAATATTGTTTGTGATTGGGAAAAGTACCAAAAAAGTCCTAAACTTATTGCATTGGTACCAATTCAATCATAAACTTTTTAATATTGGTACTAATTCAGTCCATTCAGCCAATTTTGGCCGGCCGGCGCTGACGTGGCAATTTTTATGATTTTTTAATGATTTTTTTCGAAATTTTTTATTAATTTCTTTTCTTTTTCTTGTTATTTTCTGCCTTCTTCCTGGCGGTGGCTAGTGAGCCTCCGGTGAGGCTCGCCGGCCATTGGCGAGGGCCGTGAAACCCTTGTCTGCCGCTGGCGAGGGTCGCGGCCCTCGGCTGGCCTCTCCCAAGGCCGCTGGCAAGGCGGCTTCGCTCGGATCTAGGCAAGGCCAGCCTCGCCTGCGGCTGGCGAGGCCATGGTGGCCATCGCCAGGGTGGAAGCAAGGGCCGCGAAGCGCTCGCCAGCCGCCAGCGAGGGTCGCGACCCTTGCTCGGCCTTGCCTAGGGCCCCGGGTGAGGCGGCTTAGCCCAAATCTGGCCTGAGCCTTACCGCTAAGTCCTCGGCAACTCCTCCGCTGTCGACCCCGGAGCTTCTCGTCCTCGTCACCACCACCCTCACCTCCACAAAATCCCAATTCGAGGCCCTAGTCCCCCACCTCCCGTGCCTCACGCTGTCGCTCCTCTGCCCGATCTTCGCCTTTAAAACCCTAGCCCACCGCCCCAATACACTCCTCTCCTTCTTCCGATGGTGCCAGTCCCATAACCCGTCCCTCCTCCTCTCCTTCCTCCCGCGGCAAGGCCTCGCCCAGATCCGGGCGAAGCCGCTTCGCCGGCGGCCCTAGGAGAGGCCGGCCAAGGGCTGTGACCCTCGCCGGCGGCAGGCGAGGGCTTTGTGGCCCTCGCCCAGTGGTCGACAAGCCTCATCGGAGGCTCGCCACCACCGCCAGGAAAAAGGCAAAAAATAACAGGAAAAAGAAAAAAAATAATAAAAATAATAAAAATTAATTAAAAAAATTTGAAAAATCATAAAAGAATCATAAAAATTGCCATGTCAGCATCCGATCATCGGCCGATGTCTATGTCAACACCGGCTGGCCAAAATTGGCCGGATGGACTGAATTGGTACCAATATTAAAATGTTTAGGACTGAATTGGTGCAATTGAAAAGTTTAAGACTGAATTAGTACCAATGCAATGAATTTAAGACTTTTTTTGGTACTTTTCCCGTTTGTGATTCATCCGCAATTCAATGATTGTTTTGGGGTGTTGATTCTGCATCGGAAATAGGTAAGTCATCTTCCGCCGACTTTCTTCCTACAAAATAAAATTTCAAATCCAGATAGAACTTGTGGTTGGATGCCAGAACAAGCAAAAAATTGTTGAAATACATTCCTGGCTTGAATAGAAATATTATTGAGTTGGATAAAAAGGGTTGTACGTTCGTATTTTTTTGCCGTAACAATCAATACATGTGTAAAAGAGAACGGAAGATGGTGTAGTTTGAGGTTGATCCACATTATGGGTTTTAGTTAGCCATGTGACCATGGCAAGTGAAGTTGGTAAAAGGGAGGTCACATTGACATAATTCCTTTTGAACATACCAAGATGTTAGTGTGATCTAGCTTTTTTTCCTTTTTTTTTTATTCGCCATCTTAATTTGAAATTTACTAAGCTCAATTTGATAATGACTTGATTGAGAATTTTTCATGTAATGTATTTGTGGTGGAAGCAAGGGCCAAGCCGAACTCACTAGGGGATGCAATGGGATATTAGCTGGCCAGACGAACTTGTGCAATTTAGTATTTTTACTTAGGGTTTTAGTATGAATATTATTTCAAAATACATGAGAGATATTCAGAGATTTTGATAGCTCTCTCTTTATATCGTATTTTGAGACGTATATATTTCTTAGGGATGTGCAAAATAGATTGCCCAAATTGGGATCTGCCCTGACCAGTCAGTCTGGTTCTTGATTCCAAGAGGGAACTGGACCGCACCTACTACATATACTTTTTTTTTTATTCATTTCTTCAAAAATTTAGTAAATTGTGAACTAAATACTATCTTGCTTAATGGTACCACAAGTTACAGCTCAATAATTCTTCACTCATTGTCACTTCTGTTAATATCTTAAGATTTGTCATTCTCTCTCATTATGTATGGCCACTCTTTAGTAAGAAAAAAGAAAGTGATGGTTCCCGGTCCTAGAACCAAACGGTGCGGTACTCGATTCCCAAAAATTAGGAACTGGACCAGGCTGGGAGCTAATCATCCTTATTGTTTCCTTTTGTCGTCCACCAATTAACGTAAGCCTTCAGCTCAATTACATAAATTTCTTGTTTTGTCTCTTGGCTTCTGCTTTTCAGGCTTTTTGATAGCACGAGGTTATATTTATTTATTTTTCTTTTTGGTCGAAGCACGAGGTTATATTTAAGAGACTGAGTTGGTGATGGCTGTATGTTGGGGAGGTTCGAACTGCCCCTTGTCCTGAGTGACATTCTTTTATTTGAGGAAAAAATATTTAATGCAATATAACATTGCGCGTGATTCAAAAGGTCATTTTGCGATGCCCGATGTCACGTGGTCTTTGTGAACTTGTGATAAAATCTAACCCAACTTTTTAAAGTCTGTATTGACTGCTGTCTGGACCAGAGACTCCCCCTGTTATGATATTAAGTAGACATCCTTGGTTAAGAGAGATACCGGGGCGCGTGTGCATGTTAACATTGATTTTGTCAAGGCGTGAATTCTTTATGTTGACCTCGGGGCTCTAACAGTAGCTGTACTGATCAAGTGGGTCCCCCGGCGTCCCTCGGTGCCCATTAAAAAGAAGTTCAATCTTTTCTTTTTTAAATATGACATCTACAGCTGGAACTTTGCTCCGTCCAAGTCGATGTCTAAAAAGGGAAGATCCACGAGACCAGAAAATAACTTCGGCTTCTTCAACCACGTGAAAATACTTCGCTGCTCCAAATTTTTCCATACGGCACGGCAAAGAATCCTCCATGGATACCCAACGCACTTAAATATTCCCTGGCATGACCATTCCTTTTAAGTAAATAGTAAACAAGCAAACTGTATTAATCTAAGTCGAATCTCCTAATTCGGTATGACTTGGCTCCCCAAATTCCCTTACAGTCGTTAATGACGATTCCACTGCTCTTTGTCAAACCTAGTTTCATTACTTACAAGCACTCAATCACTAGTTCATTAAACTCAATTACTGGAATATTTGCGGCTGCGTTTGTTTAGTAAAAAATGAGTGATTTGAGAAACATTTTCATAAATATAATCATTCATATCATCTAGAAAAATGAATGAATGAAATTTTTTTCATTGCCCATGAAAATAGTTAGGCATAGACTATTATCGGTGATGAAAATATTTTGCATCAACTAATTTTTCTAAACAATATAAGTAATCATTTTTTGGAAAATGTTTTTCCAATCACTAAATTTCTGCAAAATGGATGCACCTTGAAAGAGTACAAGAAACTAATCATTTGAGCACATGATTCCAGCACTATTCATATCCAAAAAAGAATTCATGTAATGTTGTTCTAAGCCAAAAATAACTCATGAATAGAAGTGGTTTCTCAATATTATGACCAAGTGTAAAGATAGTATTAAAGAAGAAGATTTACTAACAAACATATTGTCCAAGATATAAGGATGGTGGTTTTTTTTTTTTTTTTGGTCGGTTCCAAGATATATGGATGGTGAATGTTCTTGCCCCAAATACAAGAAAAAATAATTTATATTTTTTAAGAAATAATAGACCAACCCTTTTCTCCCAACTGTTAAGTTCTATCAATATCATTAAGTCGATATACTTTATTTAAGATGGAATGCATCCAATACACTTAAGTTAATTCATTTATTTTATTCATAATTGTGTTGTTATAAATATCATGTGATACAGTGAAGATAGATAACATTTTTTTATCGAATTAATTTTCAAATTATATCTTGACTAAGGTCGATGGCAACATGAAATAGAAACTCACTAAGAAAACCATTTTTCAAGATATGAAGTTAGAAGGTCCTTCAAAATGAATTCATGATACAATACTTATCTTCAAAAATACTCATGATCTCCCTAAATAACATAATCCAAATGCCAAGAATATCACTTCTAATGTCAAAAAATTTCTTTTTGTTTAAAATTTTACCATCTACGTTCGGTACAGAAAATTACATGCGATGATAACCGGATACTTGTCATGTATAGATGAATTAGAGCATAGAAAGTGCAATTAATTCTTCTGAGATTATTTATGTTCATATCTGTTTTTGGTAACAAAGACGTTCACATAGATGTGAGTTCAGAAGGCTTCGCAACTGATAAAGGTTCCCAAGACAGCCGTAGATGTGAGTTCATAAATCGTTTTACTTCATATGTTTTGAATCATTTTAATCGGAAACGTGTTAAGAAGGTTATTTATATTTATTTCTCTTTTTGGTAACAAAAAGGCTCTTGTAAATAAGAGTTCAGAAGGCACGGCAACTAATAAATCTTCCCTAGACGGCCAAAGACCAACTTTATTTGAAGAGTACTTGAGGATCACGAATCAAACAAAAACTAAAGGTTTGTCATTTTGAACTTCTAACTTTCGCATGTATCATTGTATATCATGCATTCTGATGTTTTTCAATCCAATTTTAAAAAGGTTATTCATTTCATTTCACTTCTTCATAATAAAGAGGTATACATAGACGTGAGTTCAGAAGGCATTTTTAAAGAGCTTCCTGATGGATTTTTTCTTTTTGATGGGCCTGAGTTGGCCCATCCGCCCATGTTGGGCTTAAAAAGGCCCGGCCCGTGAGTTGAGGGCTCATGGAGGAAATTAATATAGATAAAGGAAAAAATAAGAGAGGCGGTTATCTGAGATCGAGGGGTTACTTATTTTGAAAAAGAGAGATTACGCTCTCTCTCGTTTTTGTTATAGATGAAGCCAAATATTTGTTTTTAGGGGCTTTTTTGTCTTTTCTATCAGATTTCCTTTTAGGTTAAAAGTGGTATCTTTATATTAGCGATGGCAAGACCCTAGCCGTCAAAATGCTGAAGAAGGAAATAGAGAGGCAAGAAAAAAAGAGAAGAAAAAAGTGAGTTTTTTCTTGATGAGGGTTCTCAATCTCTTTGTGCCCTAATCTTGAGAGAAGATCGTCGTTGTATTCCAACTTTTTCTGAAGTCTAGTGGATTTGTAGAGTGCCTCTACGCGGAGACGTAGCCCAGGTTTGGGTGAACTTCGATAACAAATTTTCTGGTGTGTTAATCCGATTCTGTTCTTTTATTATTATATTCGATCTAGTGAATTATTTGCGAGCGTTATTTTTCTGGAATCGACGTACGATTTCTTAACAACTGGTATCAGAGCCTGGGTTGGCTAATCGAGAACATCGAGGGTTTTTGGTGACGTTCGATTGAAAGCAAATAGGATGTCAGAAGATAAAATCAGAATCAATAAGTTCAACGGAGAGGATTTTAGATGGTGGAAACTACAAATAGAGGATTATCTTTATCAAAAAGATCTCTATGCACCACTTGAGGGTTGGAAACCCAAGATGGCGGAAGTGGATCCGACAATAGAAGCCGGATGGAAAATTCTTGATCGAAAAGAATTAGGTGCGATTCGTCTAGGGTTGACAAAAAAGACAGGGTACCACATCGCGAAAGCAAAAACTGCAAAAGAAGCCATGGATATTCTGATGAATATTTTTGAGAAGCCGTCCACATCAAATCAGGTATTTTTGCTGAAGAAACTGGTTAATATGAAGTTATCTGATAGAGGTTCTGTGGCAGAGCATATTAATAGTTTCACGTAGGTCACGGGTCAATTGGAATCCGCAGGCATAAATTTAGACATGAAGCTTCAAGCTTTATTATTTCTATGTTCTCTTCCAGAAAGTTACAATACCGCAGTGCAAGGAATTTCGAGCACCATGAATGATGATTTAACTCTTGATGATACTGTGAGTAGTATCATGGATGAAGAGATGCGAAGGAAAGTCTCAGGTGGAGATAATTTTTCTGCATCTACATCTTCAACAGCACTCGCAGTGGAGAATCGTGGAAGAAGTAAAAGTAGAGGAAAATTCAGCGGGCGTAGCAGATCACAATCAAGGGGTGGGAGACAGGTTGCAAAAGATGAGTGTTGGTTTTGTCACAAAACCGGACACCGGAGGTTTCAGTGTGAAGCCTACAAAAAGAAGCAGCAAGATGAGAATCAAGGAGTTAATATGGTTAGCGATGAATCTTTGCTAGATAACTTGTGTTTGTCTGCAGGGTTTAACTTAACAACAGATAAATGGTTTATTGATTCTGTTGCTTCTTTTCATTGCACCTCGCAAAGAGACATTTGATGATTATGCCAGTGGAGATTTCGGACAAGTGGTTGTGGGAAACAGCCACATGTGTTCTATTGTTGGGAAAGGAACTGTGATCGTGAACATCTCAAGCAGAGGACGTCTAGTTTTGCGTGAAACTAGACATATTTCGGAATTAAAGAAAAATCTGATTTCAACTAGTAAACTTGACCAAGAAGGTTTGGTAATAACCTTTGGCTGCAGAGAGTGGAAGATAACCTCAAGGGTAAGAGTAGTAGCAAAGGAAAAGCGTACAGGTACACTTTACCTTCTCCAAAGAGACAATATTAGTGATATGGTTGCAATTACAATAGTTACAAGGAATTTGTCTACTCTTTGGCATTATCGTTTGGGACATCTTGGTGAAAAATATGTAAAGCAGTTACACTCGAGGAAATTACTTCCGGGTTTACAAAAAGTTGAGTTAGATTTTTGTGAGAGTTGCATTTATGGAAAACAGAAGGTTGTTAGTTTTCAATTAAATGAGCGACAAAATAAAGGCCAGAAGCTAGAATTGGTTCATACTGATGTGTGGGGACCTGCTTAGGAACTCTTTTATGGTGGTAAGAGATATTTTGTCACATTTATTGATGATGCAACAAGGAAGACTTGGGTCTATGCTCATAGAGAAAAATTAGAAGTATTCGGGATGTTCAGAATGTGGAAGACCATGGTAGAAAAAGAAATAGGTTATCAGATTAAAGCTCTGAAATCTGATAATGGTGGAGAATACACAATTAAGGAATTTGCAGAATATCTGAGTCGAGAAGGCATACACGGGCTAAAGACTATTCCTAGAACTCCTCAAGAGAACGGTGTAATTGAAAGAATGAACAGGACTATTCTAGAATGTGCGAGATACATGAGACTACACGCGGGTCTCCCGCTACACTTATGGGCTGCCACAGTTGATGCAGCTGTTTATCTTATCAACAAAAGTCCATCTAGTGCGTTGGATGGAGAAATACCACAAGAACGGTGGTCAGGTAAAAAGATTAATTATTCACATCTAAAGATGTTTGGTTGTATTGCATATGCTTTGATTGATAGGGAGGATAGGAAAAAACTTGATGCTAAGTCCCAGAAGTGCGTCTTTATTGGATACGATGGCGACGAGTATGGCTATAGGCTTTGGGATTATGAGAATAACAAAGTCATCCGCAGTCGCAATGTGGTATTCCATGAAGAAAAGATGTATAAGGATCGTCAGACAAAGACAGAGCATGAGAATGTAATACAACCAGAATATGTTGAATTAGACACAATGCCCGTAAAGATGTTTCCAGTAGATCAAAGTTCACCTGAAAGAGAGGTTCAAGATGAGCCTATTATCAGTGAAGAGGTAGTTCAAGAAGAACGCAATGATTTGGAGTAAACGAATGACCTTGAAGTATCTGTCTTGAGAAGGTCTACACGTGTGAGAAAGCCAAAGGTAATTTTTGATCCATCAGCCAATACTATTCTGAGTCATGTCTTATATACAGATTCAGGAGAATCAAAGACTTACGATGAGACAAAGGCAGACACGTCTCACTTGCAGTGGGAGTGTGCTATGAAAGATGAGATGAGTTCGTTACTTCAGAATAAAACTTGGGAATTTACCAAGTTGCCCACAGGTAAAAAAGCTTTATTAAACAAATGGGTGTACAGGGTTAAGAATGAAGCAGATGGTAGTATTAGATACAAGGCGAGACTTGTAGTCAAGGGCTTTTCTCAAAAAGAAGGGATCGACTACTCCGAGATATTTTCACCTGTAGTGAAAATGACATCAATTAGAGTTCTGCTGAGTATAGTTGCAGTGGAGGATCTTCATCTTGAGCAATTAGAAGTAAAAACAACATTTTTACATAGTGACTTAGATGAAGAACTATACATGGCACAACCTAAAGGCTTTGAAGTCAAAGGTAAGGAGCACATGGTATGTCGCTTGAAGAAAAGCTTGTATGGCTTGAAACAAGCTCCGCGACAATGGTACCTAAAATTTGATGATTTCATGCAAGAAAAAGAATTTGCACACTGTGAGTCTAATCACTGTGTTTATTTTCGCAAATATGATGATGGTGACATTGTATATCTCTTTTTATATGTGGATGACATACTAGTGGCTAGTTCCAATATGAAGAGAATCGTAGAAGTGAAGAAGATGTTATCATCACATTTTGCTATGAAAGACTTAGGAGAGGCCAAGAATATTTTAGGCATGAAAATCATTAGGGATAGGAAAAATAAGAAATTATAGTTGTCGCAGGCAAACTATGTGAACAGGGTGTTAAAGAGATTTAACATGGACAAGGCAAAACCGGTTGCAACTCCTCTAGCAAATCACTTCAAACTTTCAAAGGATATGTGTCCGAGCACTCAGGTTTTGAAAGATGAGATGGCGATAGTTCCATACGCTTTAGCAGTGGAGAGTTTGATGTATGCCATGGTGAGCATGAGACCAGACATTGCACAAGCAGTGGGAGTTGTGAGTCGATATAGTCAGAACCCAAGCAGAAAGCATTGGAATGCAGTGAAATGGATATTGAGATATCTAGAAGGTACTTCCAATTACTCACTTTGTTATGGTGGTACATCTCTAGAGTTGCAGGGTTATGTAGATGCAGATCATTCGGGTGATTGAGATAGTGGTAAGAGTATCACTAGATATGTCTTTAGAGTTGCAGGTACAGCAGTCAGCTAGGTATCTCAACTACAAAAAGTAGTGGCTTTATCGACGATAAAGGCAAAATACGTGGCGATCACAGAAGCCTCCAAGGAAATCATGTGATTACAAGATTATATCGAGGAGTTACATCGAAAACAGCCAGTCAGTATACTTTGGAGTGATAGTCAAAGTGCAGTGCACTTAGCAAAAAATGCAATTTATCACTCAAGAACTAGACATATCAAGAAGCGTTATCACTTTATCAGGTCAGCATTGAAAGATAATGAGTTAAAGTTACAGAAGATTGATGGCTCCAAGAATCCAGCTGACGTGATGACCAAGGTAGTAGACAAAGAGAAGCATATTTTCTATACTACTACCATTGGTATTACTCCATGTTGATTGATGAGGAGTATCGCAGAGGCACAAGTTTTTCAACTATTATTTTTTGAAGAAGATGGATACAAAGATGCTTAGTGTTTGGGTATATTTGTCTTCAAGTGGGAGATTGTTATAGATGAAGCCAAATATTTGTTTTTAGGGGCTTTTTTGTCTTTTCTATTAGATTTTCTTTTAGGTTAAAAGTGGTATCTTTATATTAGCAATGGCAAGACCCTAGTCGTCAAGATGCTGAAAAAGGAAATAGAGAGGCAAGAAAAAGAGAGAAGAAAAAAGTGATTTTTTTCTTGATGAGGGTTTTCAATCTCTTTGTGCCCTGATCTTAAGAGAACATCGTCGTTGTATTCCAACTTTTTCTGAAATCTAGTGAATTCACAGAGTGCCTCTGCGCGGAGACGTAGCCCAAGTTTGGGTGAACTTCGATAACAAATTTTCTGGCATGTTCATCTGATTCTGTTCTTTTATTATTATATTATGCTTGATGAATTATTTGTGAGCGTTATTTTTTTGGAATCGACGTGCGATTTTGTAATAGTTTTTGCATGTCCTCTCTCAGAAGTTACGTCTTCTCACACCCCTTTCTCTCGAAGAACAGTAAAGAAGAATCCTCTGAAGAACGGCATGGATTATTCCTCTTTGATCCGCAACACCGGGGTTTAGTCTGTGGAAATAAAGGTACGTTCGTTTATGTGATGTGCTTTAGGATCTGTGATACATGTTATTCTTGGGCTCGTCTTCTGCATTCATTTTAGGGGTTCGATTTAGTATCGAATCCGGTTTTTAGGAATCCGATATTCCCTACATTGGTATCAGAGCCTCTTAATCATCTTTCTCGATTACTGTTTATGTTTATAAACAATTTTTGATTGATTGTTTTTTGGTTAAACGTCATTGTTAATCGTTTTAGAGAAGGAAAAACCTCGACGCTATACTGTTCCCCCTATTTTTGGTTTATCCATAGATCGAATTGCGATTCTGATTGCTTAGGGGTTGAAGTGCTCAGCAATACGAGAATTTCAAGTGGTCGCTCACCACAGGATGCCGCCGGACATGCCATCACGCGCGGCCGAAGAGTTTGCACTCGCCGAGACAATTCCCAGGCACGTGCGACGCACTCGCGAGCAGTGTAAACCGCATGCGCCCGCGACAACTGCCTACATGTGCGAGGCACGTGCCGGTTGATGTCATTGTGACGTCGACCGGCGGTTGCCCACGCATGCGCAGGGCACGTGCCGGTCGGTCCGTCCGACCGGCCCGACCGGCGCGTCCGTACCGACCCGACCCGACCCGTTTGACCAGGCGGACCCGTTGACTTGACCCGGTCATGTGTTGACCATTGACCGTTGACTTTGACCTTTGACTTTATTAAAAAATTAAAAAAAGAAAAGGAAAAAAGAATGCGTTTCTTTTTCATTTATGTTTATGTGGATTATAAGTAATCCCTCTTTATGTTATGCATTTGTTGCAGGAACTATGATGCGTTATGCACGCATACTTGCATTTCCAAGAACGGATGAAGAGAAGGCAAGAATTAAAAGGCTAATAACAGAGTTAGCTAATTATCAGTGGAATGACAGTGATATAGTATCACATGTGATCATGGTCAATCAGATGATACAAAAAATCATTGGGAGTGGTTATCTTATGCCGGATTTGGAGAAGATGTCAGTCTTAATGAACACTCTTCCACTTGAATGGCAAGTAGTGTTAGATCGTCTATGGGAGGTCAACGTGGTCCCGGATTATAAGAGGCTTGCAGAAGCTTTTGTAAAAGAATATTATAGGATCGAGTTGACCAAAACTTTAACCCTTGGATTGAGTGTCACATGGCGCAGAGTGAATGCGCCTTGGAGGTGGCATGAGAGCTCTCCAAAAGTTTTTCCACGGTTGGCCGATGTGTCTTCAGATCTCTTAGAGAATATTACCGATAGATTATATAAGACTTTCCCTACTTATTTCTTAGATGAGTATGAGATGTTTTAGGTGTAGATATCTCTTTCTATGTTGATATTTTTTCCTCTGAATATATTACATAGTGTAATGTACATGATTAATTATTGAAAGTTCAATGTTATTTATTGTTGTAAATTAGCATGTGAATTTACAATTCGTTGTGGGAAGTTCAAGAAAGTTTTAGTGACTTTACTGAACTTATTTTGCATAGAAAATTATATTAATGATAATTTCAAGTTAGGATGTTTAGATGATGATTAGAAACTTAGTGACCTCTTGATTCTGAAATCTAATTTGAAATTATTCATTAATATGATGATTTTATGCAAAATAGATGCATAAAATGATAGGCATTAATAATCGTGCATATATGTCTGATATGTTCAGATCGATGAATTCAGCAATTAAAAACATAATTGCCGATTTGAACCAAGAAGACAAAATGAACGGCGAGAATTGTGAAATATTGAATATGAAAATTCGATGTGTGCTTGAAAAGCAAGAAGCACTAGAAGCTTTTAACTATGTTATGGAAGAAATTGAGGATATTGTGCGCCACCTTGAGCTAGCAGAGGACTGCCTCAAGGCATTTGAAAAGGAAACATATATTTGCTATATTGCTTCCAGCTCAGAATGAGCTTTGAGCTCTAAGCGCAAGCGCATTAATTCGTTCAATATGTGGAAATGTAAGGGATTAAGTCCTTCTTGCAAGAAACCAAGAGCTGACCAACATAAGAGAGGAAAACGTCATCGATTGAAGAGTATTTCAAGGGCGAAGTGTTACCATTGTGACCAAAAAGATCACTACGCTCGCGACTGTTGCAAGTCAAAGAATGTACTCACCCCTTGTACTCTTAAGAGCTTTGCTAATGTGTCAAGTTCTATGTTCTTAACTGAATCTAATTCTTTGTGGACTGTAGATTCGGGAGCGACAGACCATGTAGCGAAGGATAGAGAATCATTCGTGGAATTTCGACGAGCATCGATTGTAACTAAGTAGATCTATGTAGGAAACAACTCCAGAGCAAAAGTAAAAGGGATTGGCACCTGCCAACTGAACATACATGATGAACGCACATTGTTCCTATATGATGTATTGTATGCTCCAGAGATTTTTCGGAATTTAATGTTTGTTTTAGTATTGGTCAAGCTAGGTTTTAATATGAACTTTCATGATAGAGGTGTGGATTTGTTTTTGGATACAAAATTCTATGGTTGTGGTTATTTTCTGGATGGTTTCATTGTATTAGATATTAACTATGTTAATGCAAATGTTTGTTATTTCCTTCTCACGTCTCCTAATTCATATGATAATGATGTGAATGTGTGGCATGCTAGACTTTGTCATATTAGCCAACAACGTATGAATAGACTAGCCAAAGAGAGCCGGTTGGGCAACATTGAAAAAATCAATTTGCTCATATGTGAGCATTGCCTAGTAGGGAAAACGACAAGGAAACCATTTAGAAAATGTAAAAAAGCTGAATTTCCTCTGCATTTAATCCATTCTGACGTCTGTGGTCCAATGAATGTGAGAGGAAGGCATGGGGCTGTTTATTTCATCACTTTTATAGATGATTATACTCGATTCGGATATGTCTATTTGATTTCTCATAAATCTGAAACATTAAGTTGTTTCAAAAGGTTTATAAACTTGGTAGAAAATCAATTAGACAAGAAAATAAAATTATTAAGATCGATCAAGGTCGAGAATATTTATCTGATGAGTTCAGAAAATTATGTGATGAAAAAGAAATAGAAAGACGGTTGTCCATTCCATATACTCCTCAACAAAATGGTGTTGCGGAAAGAAGAAACAAAACACTACTGGAAATGGTTAGGTCCATGATGGCGCATGCTAACTTATCTATCACTTTTTGGAGTGATGCGTTGTTAATTGCTGCCTACAAACTTAGCCGAGTGCCTTCTAAATCAGTTACTTCCACTCCATATGAATTATGAACAGATAGAAAACCAGACATAAGTTTTCTTAAGCCATGGGGTTGTGCTACCTATACTCATGAGCCCTCTCGCAAGTTTGGGAAATTGGGTCCCAGAGGAAAGAAGAATATTTTCATATGATACTCCGAACACTCGAAAGGATACGTGTTCATAGGTGAGCAGGAAAGTGGGAGTATAATTGAATTTGAATCATAGAATGTCACATTCTTAGAGAATGAATTTCCTAAGAAGGGCGAAATAGGTGAGGACTTCTCCCTATTTGAAACCTTGGATCCAGATAATGAATTTAGTGGAGGTCGTCCAAGTGGGAGTAACATGAGAAGTGATGAATTTAATTCAACTCACTCTCAATTACAACCGCATGATGAGACGATATCATCATTATCTAATCCGAGTGGGAGCATAATAAGGAATGATATGCAAAGTGTACCATCTCCCGTACGGCGAACAAGTCGCAGAAGTATTCCCCGTCGACGTTTTGACATCGAAGGGAAAACTTTTATGGTTGCTTCGCAAGATGAAAATGAGCCAATGAATGTGAATGAGGCTCTAAGTTGCCCTAATAAGGAAAAAATGGATTCATGCAATGAAAGAGGAAATTAAGTCAATGAAGTCAAACCATGTTTCGGAACTGGTTGATCTTCCAAAAGGACACGAAGCCATTGGAAACAAATGGGTTCTCAAAATAAAGCGTAAAGCTGATGGCTCGATAAAGAGATATAAAGCTCGCCTTGTAGCAAAGGAGTATAATCAATAGGAAGGAATTGATTATAAGGAAACATTTTCTCATGTTGTGAGATTTACCTCGATTCGCATTATTCTGGTAATAATGGCAAGTATATACCTTGAATTACATCAAATGGATGTAAAAACTGCTTTTCTTAATGGAGAATTGGATGAAGAAATATATATAGAACAACCTGTTAGTTTCATTACAAAAGGCCAAGAAGAAAAGGTATGTCGACTTTTGAAATCGATATATGATCTTAAGCAGTCGTCAAGACAATGATATATATGTTTTCATAATACCATAATGGCATATGATTTTACAATGATTGATAAGGATCACTGTATATATATCAAAAGATCCAAAGATCAATTTGTGATCATATTATTATATTTGATGATATACTAATTGCCGGAAGTAATATGGAGTTTGTTAATACTGTCAAGAGTTGGTTATCTTCCAACTTTGAGATGAAGGATATGGGTGATGCTGCATACATTCTTGGAGTTAAAATTTCAAGAGATCGTTCAAAGAGATCATTATCTCTTTCGCAAGAAACATACATCAATAATGTTCTTGAACGATTTCGTATGCACGATTGTAAACTCATAGACACTCCTATTGCAAAAGGTGAATGATTGAGCTATAGATTGTGTCCAAGGACTCTACAAGAGAAGGAACAAATGAAACACGTTCCTTATGCTAGTGTTGTTGGGAGCTTGATGTACGCTATGATGTGTACAAGACCTGACATATGTTTTGTAATTGGAATGGTTAGTAGATACCAATCCAACCTAGGTCAAGCACATTAGAAGGCCGTTAAAAGAATACTGAGGTATCTAAAGGGAACTGCTGATTATACGCTAAGTCATCAAGGAAAGGATTTGCGACTCGAATGCTATTCTGATGCTAATTGGGGAGGAGATTTAGATGAAAAGAAATCTACTTCTAAGTTTGTTTTCTTACTGAATAATGGCGCCATATGTTGGAGCAATAAGAAACAAACGTGTATAGCCTTGTCCACGATGGAAGTTGAGTTCGTGGCATTATCAGCAGCAATACGAGAAGGTGTTTGGCTTAAGAGATTTTTAGATCATTTAGGTGTTATTGGGTATGCTGCAAATCTATTATTGGTTAACTGTGATAGCCAAGTAGCTATAACGTATACCAAAGATCCAAAATATCATGGTAAGACCAAACATATAGATACCAAGTATAATTTTATCAAGGATGTGGTTGCACGAAAGGATGTGAACTTAAAGTACATATTTATGCATAAAATGGTAGCCGATTTTATGACAAAACCAATACCTAGAGATGTGTTTTGTGGTCATGTAAAATCTCTAGGACTGTGTAGAGGCTGATGTACTGAATATTGTAATTTCCCTGAAGTGTTCACATTTAATGAATTTGTGTTTTTCATCATTAATGCCTATGAATTTTTATTTGACGTTTATGCATCTTAATACTTAGTGTATTATATATAATTGAGAAAGTATGTCAGACAGATAAGAGATTAGCCCACTCACATGGGTAATTGCCTCTATTTATTGTGTGATAAAAGAGATAAGACGGTTTTTAAGCTTATTATCTAGGTGATAATCGAGAGTTCAAGCTTAAAATATATATGTCGCATTAACTAAGTGTTAAGATGAGGACATGATATGTACTATGTCTGAAAGTAAAATACCTTACATATTTTACTTTATCTGTCTAAGATGCCAGATGTGAGTTCTGATGAATTTTGTGAATGAGTAAATACGTGAACTCAAGTTAGACATTGGGTATGTTTGAATTATCATCTGTACGGTATTGAAGGTGTAGACATACGCTCCATGGGAAAGGAGTAAATACCGTAATACGTATTTCATACTATGTATGCATGAGACGACCAATAAGAGCGGCAAAAGTTTGATCTGAACTTTTATGCCGTGTGAGACTCTTGAGGAAAAGAGTTCCTCAATTTTAGTGTCCTTATGATTTTTACTTATTCTCAAGATTTCTATTTAGTGTTTGCTATCTTAGGATGTTGCCAATGGTCATGAGTTGATTCGATCTAATGAGACATTTATAGAAAAGCAAGCTGAACTGAAATTGAGAGTTTGAAGGAAAGAGGAAAATCGAATTTGGAGAATCACATTGTAGTTTTGTATTCACTAGTTGACCAATTATAACCGTCTTTGGAATAATCATAATTGTGAATACAATATATCAATGATTAAAAAGAGATCAAGAGAGATAAATAAATGTGATCGATCAATCTAGGGTACTGCATACTAAATCTACTCAGGATGTGATAGCCATTATGAGCTGCTATATATTCCTAACAGATGTATGGTAACGAGCTCTCAAAGTATGCTGGTCGTACAGACTATTCACCAGTATGAATGTTGCAGTGAGGAAAAGAGGATTCTGTTCTGTCTACCATATCAAGTGGGAGTCTATGATAGTTTTTCTCTGATGGGCCTAAGTAGGGCCCGTCCGCCCATGTTGATTTTGGCCCACCATGTGCGAGTGGGAGATGATGAATTTTTTCTTTTTGATGGGCCTGAGTTGGTCCGTCCACCCATGTTGGGCCCAAAAAGGCCCGACCCGTGAGTTGAGGGCCCATGGAGGAAATTATTATAGATAAAGGAAAAAAATAAGAGAGCCAGTTATCTGAGATCGAGGGGTTATGTATTTTGAAAAAGAGAGATTACGCTCTCTCTCTCGTTTTCGCATGTCCTCTCTCAGAAGTTACGTCTTCTCACACCCCTTTCTCCCGAAGAACAGTAAAGAAGAATCCTCTGAAGAATGGCGTGGATTATTCCTCTTTGATCCGCAACACCGAGGTTTAGTCTGTGGAAACAAAGGTACGTTCGTTTATGTGATGTGCCTTAGGATCGGTGATGCATGTTATTCTTGGGCTCATCTTCCGCATTCGTTTTAGGGGTTCGATTTAGTGTCGAATCCGGTTTTTGGGAATCCGATATTCCCTACACTTCCCAAGACGATCAAGGACAACTAAAAGTTTGTCTCATTGAACTTTTAGTTTAATAAACTTGCTTTCCATGCATTTTGACATTTTCTAATCCTCAACATTTACAATTTCATAGCCTATAAATGCTGACGTATAAATTCAAATATAATCTTATCATTTTTGTTACATGTAATTGTGGAGATAGATATAAAAGTTTGCACAGACTTAATTTAGAATAATATTGCGGATGAAATCAATCACACGAAAAAAAAAAAAAACTTTGCAGATAAAAAGTTAGAAGATCCAAGTTAGAAGGTCCCACAAAAATAATTCATGATACAATGCCTACCTAAAAAAACCTCTCGGTCTCCATAAAGTATAACGTTAATTTTTATTTTTATTTTTGTTTAAAGGTTTAGCATCGAAGTTTAATACGCTAGATTCCATGCAATGAAACAGTCTAATACTAATAATGTACAGATGATCGAAGGCATTTAAAGTGTAATAATTGCCTTAAAAATACTATAAATTTATAAATTTTTCTGTTTAACATCATTGGCATGAACTAACTGCCCTAAGAAAATTCTGTGTATTTCACTTTGAATATAATTCCTCAAAAATTTTATAACATTTAGCAAATCTTTATTTGGTTTCTTGGTTGTTATTAAATTTGCTACTGTTTTCTCATAGTTATTATCTTTGCTTATATTTTATGGTTAAAACAATTAGTATTGCACAAAAATTCTTACAACAATCTTAAGGCAACTAGTTCTTGTCAATAGTGCTTACTAGATTCATCAACTAAGTCTCCCAACATATAACATCTTGAACCTGTTTAGATTAATATTATGCAAACAAGACTCTATTAGACACCTCTCAAAACCAGTACAGCGAGAGCACAATTCACAGGAACCCCTAGAGAGTCAGAGACACAACTTGACACATGTCTTCTTAAAGACAGGAATCTTCCATGCGTGAACGGAAGAGACTTCTATTAAAGCTGCTACATAAAACTGATAGGACGTCATGTTGGTTATGCTGTTGAGCCACTAATCCATAATTGCAACACTTACGACATGGTGAAGAGATGTGAAATAATATCGAGCCATTAATAACCTATAATTACAACAAGATGCAGCAATTATCCTAGGAGTGTCAATGGTTCTGTTAGGTACGGTTTTTCAAGAAATCCGAACTGAACCAAATAGATAGGGTGAGCCGCTAAACCGAACGAAATTGCGACCAAACCAAGTTCGGTTCTATTCGATTTTTCGGTTTTCCTTTCTTTGCTTTGAAAGTTTAGTTTTTGTTGAGAATTTCAATTTGGATTGATTAACCGTACCAAACCAAAATAACCTAAACCGGAAAAAAAATGAATAGTTATTTTCCTATTATTCAAATCGAAAGTCGAACTGAACTAAAAATGCACGAAATTTCGGTCCGATTCGATTCAATTTTGATTTCGGTTCAGTTTTTTGGTTAAATTCTGACACCCTCAGTACTTAATCAACGCAAAAGTAACACAATGGATAACTAAGTAAATGAAATGGTCCATCGTTGAAAAGGAGGTAGAGACAGAGCAATTACTTACTTATTTCGCAGCTAGCACTATTTTTAGCTTGTTTTATATCGATATTTGGTATTCGCCACACTCACAGTGTCCACGTTAACTCCTCAAGGACATGATATAATCTCCGAACCTGTTTTGTACGGTTCTTTCTTTAATAACGGGCATTTATTTTGTTAATCTTATCATTTTTATTATGTGTAATTGTGGAGATAGATATAAAAGTTTGCATAGACTTTATTTAGAATAATATTGTGGATGAAATCAATCACAATGGGAGATGAAAACACACTTAAAAAACTTTGAAGATAAGAAAGTTAGAAGGCCCCATAAAAATAATTCATGATACAATGCCTACCTAAAAAAAAAAAATTCCTGGTCTCCGTAAAGTACAACGTCAAATTTTCTTTTTTTGTTTAAAGGTTTACCATCGAAGTTTAATACAAAGATTCAATGCAATGAATGAGTCTAAATACTAATCATGTATAGATTATCTAAAGCATACCAAGTGTAATGATTGCCTTAAGGAGATTATAAATTTATAAATTTTTTTGTTTAACATCGTTAGCATGAACTAATCGCCTTAAGGAAATTCAGCATATTTCACCTTTGATATAATACCTCAAGAATTTTATAACATTTAGCAAATCTTTATTTGGTTTCTTGGTCATTACTATATTTGCTATCGTTTTCTCATAGTTATTATCTTTGTTTATATTTTAGCGTTACGACAAATAGTAATGCACAAAAAATCTTACATCAAATCTTAAGGAAATTAGTTCTTGTCAACAGTACTAAGTAGATTCATGAACTAAATCTTCCAAGATACAGCACCTCGAATCCGTTGGAATTAGCATTACATAAACAAAACTCTACTGGACACCTCTCGAAATTGGCACACCTAGGTATGACTCACAATAGCCACTAGAAAGTCAGAGACATGACTGTCACAACCTCTCTTTTGCCGTTCGGGGGAAAATGAAGAGGTTTAGGGGTATTTGCCTAAAAAAACGGACCAATGGCCCTAAATTAGACGCCGGCTCTCCCAGGCTCTAGATTAGGCGCGGGCTCTTTCAAGCCCATATCTCGCGTGACGTTGGATTTTGTATTTTTATTATTAACAACCTATGTATTTCTAGGAGTCGCCACTAGCCTATAGGGGTCAGCTAGAAACCAATCAAGACGTGGGAGTGTTATCTCGATTCCTACGCAACTAGAGATTTCTAGAAATGGGGACTTGTTTACGCTAATGTTTCTATTAGCACCCTCGCGGTACCATTAACTTGGAAAGTTGTTTATCTAAATAGCCACATAATCTTGATTGCCAATTATAATCCTTATAAAACTGCTAAATGTCGATGCAAATATTTTTGTAGGTTTGTTTTCCTTAATGTAACATAATTTAGAAGAGAAATTTACACTTAAATTAATGAAAAGCGGTGCGTAAGTAAACATCCAAGAAATTGAAATGACTTGAATATAAATGCAAAAAAGGAAAACCCGATAGAAGTTAGGCAAATAATATTACATGGCTTTGTTATCACGCCTCAAGACAAAACCCCAATGAGCAAAATAGGAATTTAAATGTGAATAAAATTACTCTAAATGCATGAAACTACTCTAAATAATTTTAATCTACGCAACATGGATTATTTACAAAAATATTATAAAACGCCAAAATAGCATTAAATTAGGAAAAATTACCTCATAAAATTAGTAAAATCTCCTAGATGTAATTTTTGCCTTATTTTGATACCATCCATCATTTTTATATTTTTTTTTTAATTTTTGAATTTTTTGATTTTGTTTATTTATTTATTTATTTGAAAATAATTCCCTAAACCGATCTATGCTTGATTCACACTAATATGTAATAGCCCAATACATAAATATCACAAGTACAAAGCTCCAATCGACCGTTTCAAGATCGAAGCTTAGTTTGGGCATTTTTTTGAGTATTTGGTGTGCATTAAACTAGCCAAAGTAGCTTCCTCCAGCCATGTTCATAGCCTTCAATCTCGATTCATAAGCAATTTCATGTGGAACTAAAGAGTATCAAGGTTGTCCTATCACATGCAAAGAGCGATATTAAATAGAAATCATAGCTTAAAACACACAAAAACCAAGCCGAAATCTTCCTCAAATATGCAGGTTTGAGCTAATTTTGTATATCTAGGTTTGAACCCAAGTCAAACAAATATGTTGCATGCCCATATTCGAGCCCCGACACTTATTACATATAAGATCTATGGAAACGATCACTTGATCAAAATGAAAGTATGTAATATAGACTATCAAATGTAACAAATATCACAGAGAATGATCAATCAAACACATTGAAACGACCTCTTCAAGAAGCATATATGCATGGTCCACATTGACCAGCCATGAATCAATATGGATGGGCTTGGTTTTGGCTCAAGTGGTGGACGATTCCAGAGATTTAAAGACCAAACCAATCTAACCTCAGTATCATTTGTACTCCCATATAATGTTCATCAAGCTCATGAAGATAGAAAACACATGCAAAGGGGAGTAGCAAGTCAAACATGTGTGGCTCTTAAAGAAGCTTCAAACACTTAAGAAAAATTTCAACCTCAAAAATCAGTTTTCCAGGCTAGTTTTCCTCTTAATTTTACATCGTTAAAACATATTTAAAATTGACCAAAAGTACATCTAAGACTCTTACCTTGCTTCCTAGTTTCTTTTTCAAGTGGTTCTTGACCAAGAAAATAAAGAAATTATCCTCGGGGGGCACGTGGAAGTTGGCCCCTTCAAATTGGAAATGAGATCTACAAAGAAAAAACTGACAATAAAGGTTTTCGTTGACCTCCAAAATCAGACTTCAGAACCTCTTTTATTGGCTAAATTAACACTGAACCAAACTATATGTATCCTAGTTTGGGTTACAAGTCATGAATTTCCTCATTTTTCCTTCAATTTTCTCAAAAACACTCGCTTTCCTCACCCGTGACCAACCGGGCTCAACACTTGGAACTGACTTTCTTGGCTTGCTAGGAGGGTACCGTTTCGGGGGGCTTTAGAAAGCCTTCCCGATCTCCATTTGGGATGTACAACCTATGGTTGGAAAGATCTTTGAGTGAAGTTTCACTCCCTAGTTGAAAATTTTGGCTAATTTTAGCCGCAAGTTTGTGAAAATTTCACTTTTTTTTTGTCAAGATTGGTATGAAATTTCTAAGTTTTGCTTTTCTAGAGTTGCTTATGAGGGCATATTTGGGGGATGACCGTGAGCTCTCTCCTCTCCTTCTTGTCTCCTACCTTTCATGCCCTCAAAAAGTTTGCTTTAGTGATGTTATCCCATAAATTAAGGGATTTTTAGTCGATCTTTTGTCCACCTACCAAGCTTGCCAATTGAGCTAGTTCACCATCTTTCTAACTAGACCAAAATTTTCAACTTTTGTAGCTGTTGAATATGCGGATTTTGCTGCGATTTTCAAATGCCTTCAGCAGCTTATCCCTAGCCAATTTTTGTCCACTTGGGGCCTGTTTGGTAACCATCCAAATAGTGCCAATTTCTATTCTTTTGTTCCCGGGAGTAGTTTGAAACAAAATCGTGTTTGGTAAAATTTTTGTTCACAAGAAGAAATGTGTTCGCGGTAACAGATTTAGAGTAGAATCAAGAAAAAAAAAGTTGACTCATTGCTCCCTGAAACAATTCTAGAATCAAGTCTACCTGATTTTTTTTCTTTTTCCTCCTCTTTCTTTTGTTCTTCTTCCCATTCTTCAAGTTTTGCTACCGCCGCTGCTGCTACCCCCCGCTGAACGCTACTGTCAGCTGCCCACCGCCGCCAATCGTAGGCGAGCTTGCCGGTGCCTCGCCCAGCCACCAGCGAGGCCTAGCAAGCTCGCCAGAGGCTCGCCTAGCCCTCGGCTGAAAGGGCTAGTAATAACACCTAGAGGGGGTGAATAGGTATAATAAAAATTCTCACAAGATTTAGAAGTAATAATAGCTTGTAGAAAATCACAAACGAATTCAGACTTTAACAGTTTTAAACTTGAATAGATAAATAAAGCTATTAATCAAAATAAATGAGTTGAGAAAAGAAAATAAGAACACAAGGTTTATAGTGGTTCAGCTTAGATCAAGCCTATGTCCACTCTACTGCGTTAACAGCCTATTAGCTGGATTTCACTAAAAATTCAAAAGAGATCTTACAAGCTTGCAATCTCGATTTCATAATGAAGAGTCTCTACTGATCTCTCACAAAGTCTCACTATGAATTCTTCTCTTTTGTATACAACTTTGCACTCAGTGAAATAACAAGGAATTAAAAAGTTTCAAACTTTGAAATTTCTCTTTCACGCACTATATCAAACAACTAGAGAGTCATCCTTAAATACTACTTCATGCCTTCACGATCATTGGCATTTTCCAAATGAATTCTTCCAATCTACCCGTCGGACAGAATCAATCAAGAAGATCTTGAGTCGTTAGATGATTTGTGATGAAAGCCCGTCAATCCTATTTGCCTATACAATCAGTATCTTAATTTTCATAAGTAGAACCTTCCAAGTTTGCTTGCCTTTCAAAAAATTTGATTATCGGAATTGTTTTCAATAAAGATAGTCAATCATATAGGTGTATATCCAGCCATAAAGTCATCCGTAAGCCATACAAATCAAAACCTTGAAGAAATAAAGATAGTCTCGAACCCTCGAAGAAATAAAGATAATCTCGCATCTAGATAAGTCTTCATTCTTCAATATGGAAACTGTTAGTGTAGGCAGACTTTGAACCTAAAGTTTGGTAGTCTTCAGACTTTGACACTATAGTTTGGATGTCTTTAAACTAGAATTTCTAGAAATATTTTGTCAACTTTAAAACAATAAAGGAGTTTTCTTCAACACCGGCGAGGCCTGGCAAGCTCGCCGGAGGCTCACCCAACCCCCAACGAGGTGGGCCTCCCTCAGCCACTAGTGAGCCTTGCCTGGCCAGGCGAGGCTCGGCCTAGCTAGGGTTGGGTGAGGCTGCTTGCCCCCTCTCGCTCAGCTGCTGGTGAGGCTCGGCCGACGAGGCATGGCCTCGCCGAGGGCTGGCGACGCTCCGGTGAGGTTGCCAGCACTCATCTAGCTGGTCGCCAATCATTCCAAGGCCGGCGATTGGCCACCTTAAAGAAGAAGAAGAAGAAGAAGAAGAAGGGGAGGAAGAAAGGGGGAAAAATAATATATATATATAAAACAAAATAATTATTTAAAAAATAAAAAAATGATTTGAAGTAAAAAATTGAAATTTTGCTATATATAGAATACATATTTAATTTTGTATTTTAATTTATTATTTAGTATTTATACTTATAGTTTATACTATAGTTTATTATTTAATAAAAATTTGATTAGTTAATATTTTTATTACTTAGCATAAATATAATTAATCAATAGAATTTATATGATTTGATAAAATTTTAGAATTGGAATAGAAATTTTATGTAGTTACAAAACGCATTTCTATTCATTTTATATTCCAATTAGAAATTTTGCGTAGTTATCAAATACGTTCTTTTGCTTTCAGAAATTGTTATTGGATACAGAATAAAAAAGAATAATTTTTAATCAGAAATTATTCTAGGGAACAGAATAGTTACTAAACACATAATTGTACTACTGATTATGGTCGTCGATCACGTGCAAAGATCGAGCTGATTGGGTAGCTGAGTAGGATATGGTGGGGCCACCAATATGCTTACTTAGCAGCTCTGAATTGAGACTTAACCATTGGCTGAGTTTTGGTAGCTGCTTTGAGTGCTTTAATCCATCAATTTGGCAGCGGTTTTTGATCAATTAGCAAACTCATGTATAGTAGTTTAAGATCTTCACAATTTTTCGCAATTGTCTCCACCCAATTTTGCCAAAGAGTCCCTTGAAGTTGGCCATTTTCTTGCTCGAGAATGCCCAATTCAACGCAATTTGGTCATTTTTGCCCGATTTGATTAATTAGACCCAACCCAAGTTCAATTTCAACTCAATTGCGGGCCAAGATGATGATTTAAGGGCTCGGGCAAAATTTTGCGAAATTTGCTAATTGGTCTCTCAACTTTTGGAAATTGCATTTTGGCCCCAACTTGCCATTTTAATTCCAATCTGACCTCCTAGGCTTGGTTAGTCATATTTAGATCATTGGCCCCAACTTGCTTCTCTTTTTTTTCCTCTTTCTTTTTCTTTTTTTATATTTATTTTTTATGTTTATTTATTTTTTATAGAAAAAACATCTTCCATTAAAAAAAAAATACTAAACACCTAGATAATCTTATGCAAGAATTTGACATGAAATAATTTTGTGGAAAAACAAGTTTTCATTTTTGAAAATGATTATTGGGTAAAAATTTAGGCGTCAACAATGACTTGAGACATCTCTTCCTAAAGACAGATAAAATCCAATGCGTGAACTAAAGAGACTTCTATTAAAGTTGCTACATAAAACTTAAAAGACAACTCATGTTGGTTATGCTCACATTTGTTGAGCCACTAATCCATAATTACAACAATTAACCCATAATTGCAACACCTAGGACATGGCGAAGAGATGTGAAATAATGTTGAGTCATTAATAACCTATAATTACAACAAGAAGTAGCAATTATCCTAATTAGGGGTGTCAACAGTTATGTTCGATTCGGGTTTTGAAGAAATCCAAAATGAACCAAACAAATAGGGTGAGCAGATAAACTGAACAGAATCATGACCCGAACCCACTTTGATTCTATTCGATTTTTTTTTTCTCGCTTTGGGGGATCAATTTTTGTTGAAAATTTTGGTTCGGATTAGTTAACCGAGCTAAACCAAAATAACCCGAATTATAAAAGAGAATAGTTATTTCCCATTATCTGAACTGAAAATCAAACCAAGCCGAGCCAAAAATGCACAAAATTTTGATTCGATTCAATTTCGGTTTCGATTTCGGTTCAGTTTTTCAGTTCAATTATGACACCCTTAATCAGCGCAAAAGTAACACAAGGGATAACTACGTAAATGAGATGGTCCATCGTTAAAAAGGAGGTAGAGATAGAGCAATTGTTCACTAATTTCGTAGATAGTACTTTTTTTTTTTTTTATCTTGATTTATATCAATATTTTGTATCCGCCACTCTCATAATGTCCACGTTAACCCCTCAAGAACGTAATATAATTTCCAAACCTGTTTTGTACTGTTCTTTCTTTATCAAGGGGCATTTATTTCGCAAAAATAAATTATTTTAAATTATTTTCCTAACAATGATGGATTGTATTATTTACGAAAATGAATGAATGAATAATATTTTCATTGTTCAAGAAAATACTTAAACATAAATTGGTGAGATATTTTTTATCGACTAATTATTTCAAGTAAGACAAGCAATTATTTTTAGAATTTTTTGTTTCTAAGTCATTCATTTTTTGCGAAACCAAGTAGACATAAAAGCATTTGAACAATGGTCTGCTCGTACTCGGCAGTCACAAGTCTGAATACTTCAGAAACAACACTAGAGGCTCCAATAATGTACTGAGTAATGAAAGAAACGCACTAAAATATAACAGAACAAAAGGAAAGAGGAAATCTGGACAGCAAGTACTTGGCACGAACGAACAGCACATCAATCACGCAATTGCACAATTCCACATACCAGGACATATGAACAGCAAGCACGCAAGGAATAGACATAATCCGTAACTCGACACATTGGTATGAACATAACATGGTGAGTGCGTCAGCAACTCAACGCATTTGAAATGGACATACAACCAATGAACCAATCAGCAACACAGCGTGCTTACAATGAATGTGCATGTGAGGAAAAGAGCAGCAACTCAATGCCCTTGCAGCATGCACTTGGTATTCAGGATAGTAGCATTCGCTCAATGCACTTGCAATTTCAACACGTACAGAGAACTAACCAGCAACATTCTCATTAGAAGTGTGCAATTCGGCAAAACAAACATGGATCGGCATATTGTGAAGCACAAGAAGTAAACATGCACGGATAAATTCATTTTCGTTCAAGTGGTCCTTGGTCGAGTTCTGAAATACTCAGTATCAAATTCATCTCATGTGCACCCTGGATCCGCATCTAATCCGAGAATTTCGAGGACAAATCCTGAAATGAATAGTTACTAAATTCTGAAATGAAAGGAAACGAAACACAGGTAAAGTCTATATGATGAAAATAATGAATTGATCAATCAAAGGAAAGCTCTCAGTTAGAATTATCAAACAGGTTGTAGACATTTCAGTCACAGGAGATAGATGCAGAAATAAGAGAGAGGTCGTATCCAGACTTATAGCGTAGTCTCGAACGCAACTGGATTTCACAGTGGTGGAATCGAGTACTCGGTCCCTACCTTCGGCTGAAACAGAGTATACGGATTTACCTTGACGAAGAGTAATAGCTGACCGCGATTGGTGATCAAATCATAGGAGTGAAGCTCCAGGAGTTGTAGCACGAAAGACTGGAACTGGTTAAAAGAGGGAGAAGGAGAATTCAGCCCTTTGATGACGTTGGCCAGAAAATAGGGAAGCTGGTGGCGTTGGGACGACGACAATCGGTGACGGAGAAGAGGGGTAAGGATGCATAGAGGAATCACAATTGAACATGAGAATTCCTTCCCTATACTCTCTGCTTTAATCTCTGAGGTTCAAATGCGAAGAGACTATGGTGGTCGGCGATCAGAGACGAGTGGCGGCTACCGGTGGAGTGGAGGTGGCCGAGTATGAAGAGGGAATGGCGACCTAGAAGCTCCTGGAAATTGATGATGCGAGAAAGAATTTGCTGAGTTCTACCCGGCCGATTGCATATATGTATAAAATATGTATACGTGGACGCGAGGCTGCAGTGAGATGGGCCGAAATTTTATTTAGTATTTTTTTATTGTTTTCCTATAGGTCTCTTTACAAAATGCATATTTGATTTGCCAGCCAAAATTCAAGTGTCAACAAAAGAATGACTTTTATTTGTGTTTTTATCCAATGGATGAAAAATTTGGTGTAAAATTTATGAGAAAAACCCATTGTTTTTTGTATTGATAGGAGGAGAGATTAATTCAATTGGAGATAGAGAAGCATTGTGAGGGACAAATAATGTTATGTACTTATTGATTTAATGGTGGTGTAGTGCTCTATTGTAGTTAAGTTAACTTCCAAAATAGAACTTACAAACATTGCAATGTAGATTGAACCTTCTTTGCCACTTTCAAGGTAGGTTGTGAATATGCTTAGCAGCTATATAGTCCCTATCATATACAGATTGGTTGCAACCATTAATTTCGATATGGCCCCCGGTAAGGTCATTGTTGACACCTAAATTTTTGCTCAATCATTTAGTAATTAGTTACATAAAAAAATAAACAATAAAAAATATCAAAATTACATTTCATGTAGTCGCATTTGCATCGGTACTAAAAGAGCAATAAGACGCAGCGGCTCGTGGTCGATAATATTCACAAAAGGATTGTCTCTCTCTCATTAATGCATGCATTAATTCGGTGGATGTGGTAGGGGCCCTCGATCAATAAGAAGCGCAGAAGATGGTCTCTCTCTTGTTGGTATGAAAACACACAATGAAAGTCAGAAAAATAGAAGAAAGAAGAGTGCTTCATGTCCATTGTCTCTCCCTCATTAATGCCTGCACATGCACGCATTAAATGGGCGACGTGAAAATTCTTGAGAAGTAGCCGTATAAGAGACCCCAAGCATGAGGAAAAAGAAGAATACATGAACGTGCATTTTCTTCCCTTCATTAATGCCTGCACATGCACGCATTAAATGGAGACGTGAAAATTCTACGGATGAGGTGGACTAACGATCGGTGGCCATCATATTTGGAAAAAAAGAGCCGAACGTGAACAGCAAGGAAAGGTTACGGCTGCCCTTTTTTCACCTGTTCACACTAATGTCATTTGTTGCCTATAAATAAGCAAGGATCCTTGGCTTAAAAGAAGGGGGGCATTCACTGGAGAGGTTTTGTGAGAGATTAAAAAGAGAGAGTCCGTAGAGAGATACAGGAGTTGAGAAAAAGGAAGAGATTAAAAAAAAAAACTCTTGTCAGAAAGCAAAATAAAAAATTTCATTGTGAGGGGGACTTCTCCTTCGTTCAAAAAAGAGAGACAGAGAGTTTGTCAGAAAAATGAAGTCAGAAAGAGGAGCTGAACCCAAAAAGAAAAAGGTGTACCGAAAGTACAGAGAGAGAGAGAGAGGGGGAGTGGACGTGAGAGAAAAGAAAAGAAAAGTAAAAAAAGGGGAGAGAAGAAAGAACAGTTACTGTTCTTCTTCTTTGCGAGGCTTCTGCAGTCGACCCCTCGCGGCCCGCGCTCGCACCATCGCACCTCCACCTCCGCCGTGCGCCGCCTCGCCTGCTGTGCGCACCATCCCACGACGACCCGACGCTGCTCCTTCTCCGCCCGCTGCTGCTGTCTCGCCGCTCCACCGCTCCTCCGCCACCATTGCCGCAGACCCGCGACGCCAGGACCGGAGGCCGAGCCACCGCACGCCCGAGCGACTCTACCGATGCTTCTGCTCTGCCCGTGACCTGTAGCAGTTGAGCCCCCGTTCGTCGTCTCCGAGCGCGCCCCCGTCTCCGCCCGCGAGCTTGTGTCGCTGCTCCTGCCCAGAAGCCGCGAAGCCGACTCCGCCTCCGCTCCACATCTCTGCTCGCTTGTCCGTCGCCAGCAACGCCCCTGCAGCCGAGCCACCGCGCGTCCCTCTGGCCCTCCTGCTGCAACCCCCCGAACACGACACCGCCGCTCCCTCCGAGCCTCCCTGCCGTTGCTCCGAGCGCTGACCCGCAAACGTCCCCCGCAGTTCACCGCCCCCGAGCCGTGACATCAGCCGCCTCCACAACTCCCCTCCTGCCGTCCGCGAGCCGTGCCGATCCACGCTGAGCCCCATCGGAGCCGAGCCCGAACCAGATCTGAAGTTCATCGCCTGCACTTCCACCCGCTGATCCAGTTACCTCGAGCTTTCTCTGACGGTTGCCCCTCGCTGCTCGCCGCTCCCCGCCGATTCGCCTGTGGCCGGTCCTCGCCGGAGCGTCGCCTTGGAGACCCACGAGCAAGCCGTGCGTGGGAAAAGAAAAAGAAGAAAACAAAAAAACAAAAGGGGAACATTAGGTAGTTTTTTTTTTTAATTATTATTTTATCTTTTTTTTATATATAGCTTATAGTTTGTTTTATATAGTTTTTAGTGTAATTATTCATTAACGCATGATTGAAATTCCAATATAAAAGAACCCCTCAAATTAGAGATTAGGAGTCCAATTTTCACGCTCGAAATCTGACTCACGATCTTTTGCAAAAATCGACAGTCTAATCTCATGTCCGAGATTCGATTCGCGATTTAATTTAAAATTGACTAACCCGATCTCATGCACGAGATATGGTTCGTCAGTTTTGGGTATTAATCTTATCTTGATCGGATTAGATATCGGGTTATTTGAATTAGCTTTTGCTCTTGTAAAAAAAAAAAAAAAAAAAAAAAAAAATTTCAAAATAAATGCAAGTTAGATTAGGTCTAGGGTTAGCGTATTTAGTTTTTTTTTAAAAAAATAAAATAACAAAAATCCAAAAAAGAAAAGCATTCATTTGGGATATTAGCTTTTTAGTTTTATTTTTAGAATTGCACGTGTCAATCTAGAATTAGACTTTTACTTCAAATTTTTATAAAAAAAAAAATCCCCAAAAAAAATAATTAATTTAGGATGCTAGTTTTTTAGGTTGCATGTTTAATTGTGTGCAAATTTTTAAAATTTCGAATTTTATATATAAAAAAAATCATCATGCATATTAGAATAAAATTGCATGTCTCATTTTAAGTTTCAATTTTTAGGATAGATTGCCTTTTTAGGAATAGAAATATCATGTGCACATCATGTGAGATTAGGTTCATAAAATGCACGTCATGTAGAATTAGGCCCATTTAAATAAAAATTGCCCATCATTATAATTAGGTCATTTTGATTTGCATATTTGATTAGTGCATGTTCATTAAGAAAACACAAAAAATAAAATAAAAATACTTTACTCATGTCATGTAGTTTAAAACACATTGTTATGCCATTTCATGTTAGATTAGATGCATTGCATGGTTCGCATTGAAAAGGTGAAAACAAAATTAAGAAATCACATTGTTAAGTAGAAATTATATTTATGATTGTGGATGTGAATTTTAATTTAACATTATAGATGCTTTCGTTGCCATGAGGTAAGTCCTGCATTTTTCTTACTTGCTTTCTTGAGTGCTAAATTGGTGGATTGCGCATCCGCATGATCATCTCACATATTAGGAAAGTGAATTAAAATCAATTCAAGCTGCCTGCAAAACATGTTTTTTTTTTTAAAGGGAAAGGTACTGAAAGAGCATTGGAGAAATCTAGCGTAACCAAGTCCCCGAACTCATTTAATCTCTGGTTCGTATGAGTGAAGTAATCCTCCCATTACTTTACTTGGGTTTCTAATCGACCCACTCAAAATAGATTAGTGGCGACTCCATGATAAAAATCATTTGCATATTAAGAACTTAAACCCTAAGTCGTGAATTGGTATGGGCTTGGGAGAGCCCGAGTTAAGTTTAGGCTTAACAATCCATTAGCCAAACTCTTAGGTGGTCCAATCCGCTTTGGGGAGGTCGCGACAATCATCCTAATGCATCCACACCCAAGTGCCCTTGGAGGTCCTCCTTGTCCTCCAAGGGTCGATCTGTGCCAGGTTCATCTTGTCGTTAGCAAACACCGTCTCCTTGAAGAACCTCAACAAAGGGGACAACATGATTTTCCCTCAGAGGCTATTGCACTTCCAATTGAATGCTGGTAAAGGTCCAGCACTTGACATAGTTAGTTTCAGCAGTCCAAGCCCTGGGCTTCAAATCTTGGACTTTGCTGAGTTCGCTAATAAATTGCCTTCTGCGTTGGTGGAGACCACCACTTGCCTTGATGATGCTCAAGTTAAGAAGCTTAAGGGTGTTCTAGGTGGTACTGGCTAAGTGGCTGATTTCATTTTAGTAGAGATACCATCCACTGAAAAACACCATATTTTCAAGCCTCTTCAGAAAAAAAAAAAAAATTCAGATTATATGCTCGTCGTCAATGGCTATCCATGGAATTTTCTTGCAAGGCTATATTTGGTTTGCTTGTGTGATGAAGTGAGTTGTTGGAGTGGAGATTTGATTATTAGTGCTTTTTGATTTGTTGTTCTATTTGGACTATGGAGCAAGATGCCTCTTTCTCTTTGTCGAATTTTGAGTAGATGAATGTTGACACCTAAATTTTACCATTTATTTATGACTCAATTGTATAAAAAATTAGGAATTAGTTGCTAAAAAAAAGAAAAAAAGAAGAAGTAAAGAGTAAAGTAAATAATGTTCATTAAAATGCATCATTATTTTTTTATTAAAATCCATACACATAGACATTAGGAGCATTTATATAACTATCACTAATTATTAAATCTAAAAAAAATAAAAAATAAAAATCGAAAAGAGAGAGAGAGAGAGAGAGGGGACGGGCTAGGCCTGGTCCTTTTCTGTTCTACTCTCCTCCGGATCTTTTTTTTTCACCTGGGCCCAAGCCCAGCCTCACTTTCTCCCCCAAGCCCGGCCCCTCTCTCTTTCCCCTCTTCCTCACGCCCTCATGCCGGTCTTGCTTTGGTAGGAAAGAAACGTACAAACAGAGGGGCAGAGGATCGCGGGTGAGATGGCAGCATGATCTGCGGGTCGAGGCTAGGCCGGCCAGCAAGCTGGCGATGGCAGAAGCCATGCGCGCTGACCGGTGGCCCTCAAAAGAGGGAGAAGATGAGCGACAGAAAGGGGGGGTCTTTGGTTCAAGCGAACGATAGAGAGCTGGAGAGAGTTTGAGCGAGCGAGAGGGAGCTGGGGAGAGGTTTAAGCCAGTCAAAGGGAGAGAGTGAGATTGAGAGAGCGTCGCCATCGCCTGAGGGCCGCCCGTTGCCCGCCGTCCGAACCAGGTAGGTCCTCCAAACCACGGTGCGTCGATTTGAGAGGTGTCGGGCTGGAGCTCGCGACCGACCAGTTCGCGTAAGCTCCGGTCCTACCGATCCTTCATGGATGTCTCGGTGTTCGCTGGCATGTTCGGTTAGGAACTAAGCTCGCGTTTGAGTCTCGGTCGAGGCAAAAATCACTTGTTTCTTTAGTGCACGCCATATGCTTGATGAAATGCTCAGGCTAGACGCCCATATTTGGTCTTCTTTGCAACCGATGCTTGCGGTTACTTTGTTCGCACTGAGCATAATCAGTTGTCTCCGCTACAAAGTCGAACCTTGCTCGCTGATTTTGGTATAATTTCGCGTCTCCAATTAATGCGTAACTTCCGTTTGGCCGATGCCCTCTGCGTGTTCGACCTAAATGTCTGACCAAAATACCTACATCCGTTCTTAGTCCTCCTTGCGTTCCCGGATCCTTAGCTTGTCAAATGAGTTTTAATAGGTCCGGGCTACTACCTTCCGTTTCGTGTGTTCGTGTTTCAACGTTTTTGTATGCACGGCATCTTTCCGGATAAGCATTCCTTGAGTGGTGATTTTGAAAGAAGGTGTTTGTGGCCGTGAACAGTAGTTGGGAGGTAGACGGGCGTAGTTTGCAAGAGGCTTAAATCATTTTATTTAATCTTAGATTCTTTTAGTGCTTGGAAATTGTTTTTTGGCCATCAAAAAAGCAAGGTTGATGTTCTGGTTCTCTGTGGACCTTCGGCTTCGTTGAAGGAGGGGCGAGAGGCTGAAGACGAAGCTGGGTTGAAGGCGTGGAGGGGAAGGGACGAAGTCAAGAAAAAAAATAATAAAGAATAAAAAAAGAAAAAAACCAAAACCAAAAAAATAAAAAATAGAAAACTATAACATGACAAAAGTTGGCTTCGGGAGGACCAACGAGCAGAATGTGCAGGGAAAAGGACGAAGTGAGGAAAAGACAAAAAATAATTACAAAAATCATTTTAAAAAATGTTTAAAAAAAGTATAATTAATAATTAATTAAAAAAATTTAAAAAGGTTTTCCTTTTTTTAATCGAATTGGGTCGGGTCCAGGTCATCGACTCGGGTCAACGGGCCAAATTGGGTTTACCGTCGGGATCCGTTTTACCGAATAAAATAATATTATATATTAAAATATATTAACATTTTGAAAAAAATCAAAAATTTTCAAAAAATTTAAAAAATTCGAAAATTATATAAATTCAAAAAAAAATTGCAGAAAATATCGAAAATTCGAGTTTTTTTAAATTTAAATTTAAAAAAGAGAGAAAAATTAGAAAATCAAGGAAAATTAAAAAATTCTCAGAAAATTCCAAAATTCAGAAAAATTCTAAAAAATTTCAGTAGTAATTAGAAAGATACCAAAAAAAAATCAAAAGGTTTTGGAAAATTCAAAAAATTCAATTTTTTTCCAAAAAATCAAAAAAAAAAGAAAACTCTTCAAAAAGGTTAAAATTAATCTCTTAGTTTATTATTATCATTAATTTTTTTTTTGGTATTGGAGGAATCGAACTGCAGCCCGACAATGTGCGCCAAGTAAAACCCCAAGTGACACTTAAGTAGGATGACCCACCACCCCTAGTCACACTTAATACACCTAGTGCCTCCCCTGGGTTTTGAACCCTTCACCTCTTCGTTGAGGATCAGCAGAGTCTTATCCAGTGGAGCCATCGCAATTTAGGTGGTATCTCTTAGTTTATTTTCTCTTAAAAAATGGGAGTATTTCAATTTAGAATCTTGCTCAAAAGGTTTTAGTTATCCTTAAAAATGAATACCCTTGATTGTGCAATTTTCATATGTTGATTTTGGCTCCCCTTTACTTTAGTTGCGATTAGTATTTATCTTTTCTTTAATGTTAAATGTTTGCTCTCCCATGCAATTTATTTAATCGTTTTCCTTGGTTACTAATTGTTATTTTACTGATTATGCACCCGTATGATCACCTCACATGTTAATGAATAGATGTAAAATCAATCTAGGTTGCTTGACAAACACACCTTTTTTTTTTTTTTAAATGAACAAGATTAGGCACCGAAATGGCACTAATTGATTAATTAGTATAATCAAATCTCCAAACCTAAATTCTCTTGTTGTATAGGAAGTGAGATGTACTCTCATGCCTCACTTGGTTTCTAGCCAACCCCGATAAGTTAGTGTCGACTCTTTGTAACAAAATTCCTTTGAATCCTCCAATGTTGCGCGAGGTATAGGCTTGGGAGAGCCTGTGCCTAATGTCTAATTATGGCCTATAGGCCCGTCTTTTAGGTAATGCCCCTAAACCTATTCCTTCCTCTTGAGGGATAGGTGGCAACAGTGGTCAAAACCATTCTTGGTACAAAACCAAAAAACATTCAATCCAAATACATAATTGCCCACTCTTATAATTAACAATCAAATCAATGGGGAGCAAAATCGCTTTTCAAAATTTTATTTTTGCACCCGTGGTAAAAGGTTAATTGCTTGAATAAGATGATTCTTGAACCAAATATCTTTCATCAAACAGAGGTTTCTTTGGTTTTTTTTGTTTGTATCGGGTTTTGTGTCATTTTGGAAAGGAAATAACGGATTCTAATGTAATTATGATAAAATAAAGGATAAATATAAAGTAATCAAAACTAAATACGAAAACGAGAATAAGTAAAGATGGCTGAAACAAAGTGTATTGAAGTTTCTTCTACAAAATGTGCGATCCCTTATAATGATGTTTCCTCGGTTATTTATAATCTAGTGTTGTGAAAATCTGCCTTCCTACCGTCATCACTTCAATTTCAAATTTCCCAAAGTCTTCAGTATTGCGCTAATAACCGTATCGTCTTATCCACCGTATCGTCGGTATTGAATTCTTTAGAAACTGCCTTCATATCTATCCTCTTGCTCATGGGCGATACTTGGTACCGAACTATTGGTATCCTCGACAGCGAGGCTTGCCAAAGCTATTGTAGGCCTATTCTTTTTGCGTATTGGGCTTGGTGGACTTTGCTATCTATCCCTGGCCCATTAAGCCAATTTTTGGTGCTAACATTAATTAATCCTTCCATCTCTCCCCTTTCTTCTTTAGGCATTGATGTCGCCCACACCACTATCATTGTAGTCGTTCATCACTGCTAGCTTGTCGCTGGCCTGCGGCCACGACATCGCCATGACCACCGCAACGCCTTGTCCCTCCCTTCCTATAACCATCATCACAAAAGTTTCATCCCTCTATAAGGGGTAGCAATTGCCTTAGATTTCAAACAGTGTGCCCCAAATAAGAGACATTACTAATGTGGACATACCATTATGAAAATTCGACGGAAAGTTAACAGCGCTAGCATCTATTTTAGCTAATCTCTAATTTCTTTTTTAACGGAATGACTTTGAGCAAAATTTTAAAAGTTTAGGAATTAAGTTGAATAGAAAAAAAATCAAGAGATGATGTTGAATCATAAAGAAAAGCTGAAAAACATTATTCACGTCATTCCCCTTTTTTATTACGACTTCGTTTATGGCAAAGATAAACATATGTCACTCATTGGAAGCATTATCATTGTGATGTGATGATGTTTTCTAAAATTTACCGTCAATTGTATACTAATGAATATTCAGTTTCTTATTTAGTATGAGCTTGAGGCTCGCTTCACTTAGTATGAGTTTGACATTAGTGGTTTCAAATCCACTAAAATTGCGAATAAATCCATACTAAAAGAAAACACATCACTACCTCTTTTTATTATAACTTTGTTTATGGCAAATATAAACCGATGTCACTCATCGGAAGCATTATCAATGTGATATGATGTTTTCTAAAATTTATCGTAATGGTATACTAATGAATATTCAGTATGAGCTTGAGGCTTGCTTCACTTAATATGAGTTTGACACTAGTGGTTTCAAATCGACTAAAATTGCGAACAAATCCATACTATAAGAAAAAAATGGGTTGTAGTCGTTTCGCTTTAATTTATTTGGTTTGATATTATCTTCAATTAGATGAAGCTGGGTTATAATCCGAACAGAACCAAATCAACGCCCTATTCCTCCAATTGATATGATATTATCTATGTCCACTTAATAATCGATTTCAGATGGGTACCAAGAAAACATAACAGTATGGAAATAGGAAAATTATCATTAGAAAATTGTGTTGATTAATCAAAATGGAAGTTATGGTCCTCGGCCACCGTTTAACCGAGGAATTTAGATTGTCCACAATTGACATTTGACTAAGATTGAGCTAAACTTTTTTCTTGACGTCACTGGCATTTTGGAACTGAGAACAATAATATCCATGATAATTCATTAAGACAATGGCCCTTTTCATGGCTATTACATGTCAAATGTGGAATAGAGTGACTTTCTGCGCACTTAAATCACTCCCGACTAATCAAATGACACGATCAAATCAAATTGATAACCCTTTTTTTGGCAAGGCGTTTGTTTTGGAGGATCGACTTGGATTAAAACCCAACCAATAATCTGGCATGCACGATTGGCAACTAAATCAACTCTTCATGACTCAAAATTAAGCTAACATATGTTTCTACCTGATGAAATGTAAGTGCATATAGGTTATCAAGGCTAAAAGCGCTCACAAATGAAATATAATAGTATGATATAGTTTGTAATCTTACTACATTAATTTTATTTAGTTGACATCTTTTTAAATAGATGAAGCTTGGTTGTGTGAATTTTGTAATCCAAACAGAACCATCAAACACTCTTGTCAAATTGATTTTTTGAGCCACTAAATCACCGAGAAAATTTCTCATAGAATAATAGTATCTCTGTATGCTTTGTCATTAAATAGACTCAAAACACAAGCTTTATCAGCCTTCCACTATTTCCGTTCTCCCTAAATCACAGCTACATTTTGAATTTTAATTTTTCCCCTAAATAAACAAATCATTTCAATTTTTTCTTTCCAATTTTCTCGCACGTATTTGTGCCCTTCTGCTCGTGTTTTAAAGGAATATATTTTTCTTATGGTTAGCTAATATCTATTTAGTGCTCTGACATATAAATGATACAAGAGTAGAAAAAAAAGGGGAAAAAGGGAGAAACCCTCTTTATCTCCTCCTAGAAAATACCCGTGGAGCAAAAATTACCAAGACGTGACGAAATGGACACATTATATTGGCCTTAGACTTCATGGCCATTCTAGAATTGAGAACAATACAAATGATAATTATAGATAAAGAGCATGGCCATTTTCATGATTATTAAATGTCAAAATTGGAATGGACTGAGTTTCTTCACGCTTCCATCGCTCATGGCCTATAAAAATGGGAAGTGTTGTAAAATAGTACGTTGCAAATATGTAATAGAGAGAATAAAGAGATTGAGAAGAGAAAGTAGGTAAATACTAAAGATAGTAGAAAAAGTTAGAAGAGAAAATTTTATTTCTGGTATATCACTATTATGTTTACAACAAAAACTAAGCTCCTATTTATAGGATAACAAAAATGTACTTATTATTAATATCAATGTATTGAATAATACATACATTTGTTATGGAGATGAATATTTATTGTATAGGGAGATGTACTTAGAATGTATAATACAAATGTACCATAATAAGTATATTAGATAAGATGAATATAATGAATATTCATTCATGTATTTTATAATAGGAAGCTAATTTTAAACAAAATCGATGATTTCTTGCTTATATTCACTAACTTAGCAAGTATATAATTAGGAGGATCGACATGACTTAAATTCCAACCCAATAATTGACATTGCATGATTGGCAACTAATCCAACCCATTTTGAGTCATAATTAGATTGGCATATTATCCAGCGTGGTGATAGGTAAGCGCATAGGTCAGGGATACTATCTTATTTTGGTAACGAGTGATTCATAGGCTATAAATATGTATGATTTCCATCAAACTGATCATTCTCAAAAGCAAAAGAAAGGCGCTATTCAAGCAAAGTGATTGGAGGTGGACCTCTGTTCGGGCAGTGATCTACCAAAAAAATTCTTCTCACAGCAAATTTTGCTTTACTTATTTTTTTGGTAAATCACTGATCCGATCAGAGTTCATTCCTTTTTGTCAATGTCAACACGGCATGGGCGAAAAGATATCGTGGGAGTATTTATTGATTTTCTTGCAATTTCATCAACTTCTTCTGTTTCTTATCAATTCCCTTTCATTATCATGAGCGATTTTTCCTTTTTTATTTCTTCTTTGTTGCAGGTAGATGTTAAGATGTACGTGGCACGAAGATTGAAAGATTCACAAGAAATGCCAAGCATTGTTGTGGATAGATGAGATTCTTGTGTTAATTCTTATAGTAAAAGTTAAGTTTATTTGCAGTTTTTTTTTTTGATTGTTTGATAAAGATTAAAAGAGATTGTTCACTAAGCAAGAACAAGTTTTTATGACCATGATTGTAATTTTGGACTTTACCTTGTTTTCCTGTTTGTTTGATGTTTGCACTATGTTAGCATCCACTTTTAATCATGTGAGTCTACTGCACGACATAAAGGTTATCAACGGTCTCCATTTGCAATTTCCAAGAAGGACGAAGCTCTTATAGTTCCAATTTCCGAAAACCTAGTTGGATTGTTTGAAGATGCAGGTTAAACCTAAATGAGTTTTGTAAGCTCCCTAAAATCTACACCAGTATAAATCTTTTACCCTTTTTGATAAGTGGTTTATGCATTTGACAGTCTGGATTTGAGTCCGAATAGGACAATTTGTTATTCTATTTGGTATCTGAGAATGACCTCTGAACCAAATAAATCTGGATAAATTGTAAAAAAAAATACCGGATAAAAAAGGGTGGGATGAACTCAAATTGGATAAGAAATTTTCTTTTTGAAAAAAAAGACTTATCAAAAGAGAAGAAATGGTAGGCATCCACGTCAGTCAAATCAACCCAACCGTTCTATCTGGAAGTTTTCTCCTAGTCATCTGCATCATCGACGTCGTGCTTGTCGAGGTCGGGGAGCGGCACCGTGACCCGCACAGACACGTTGAAGAAGAACACCTCCTGCGTGCCCCAGGTCGGAAGCAGCCTATCCCCACGCTAAGCGCAATGGAGCCGCGACCCAGCGAGCTTCGCTTTTGTGCATGGGGTCGAAGAAAGTGCAGAAGTTGTCGTGCACAGTCGCCAAGATCGGTGTGCTAGGGCGGAAGAAGTCGGCGGAGGGAAACAGGGGACGGAGGACGGGGTTGGTGATGGACTGCCACGTCGTGCACACCCACCGGAAGGAGGAAATGCCCGGGGCCGAAAGGCACAACAGCACCAAATCGAGTAGATCGAGAGTGAGATCACACCATGGACTGTTTGCTTCTTCTTGTTCTTCTTCTTGTCGCACAATATCAGGAATGAAATCTTCCATGGTGGTCGTGTCTTCAATCGCTGGAGGCGGTGGCCAGAATTCCTAGATCTAGGTTTTTCCATAGCTTTTAATTAATTGAATTTTCTAATTGAATTGAAAATTTTATTTATTTTTAAATCTTATCTTAAAGTGTACCAAAGATTTTATAGGATTAGATATGTCCATCTTATTATTCGGAGGATGTTGTATCTCACTTTATCTCATCCTATCCCAATTTTACCTTGACAATCAAATGCAGCCTAAACTAGTGGCCACCCTTCCAATTTGGAAAGGAGAGGTGATGGGTTCGAATCCCCACATTCTCAGGGGTTTAGGGTGGGGACGATTTAGTTTCAGGAGTGGGTTTCGACTCCCACGCCCTGCAAGGAGGCAAGACAAAAATCTGAGAGTGAGTGTTAGAGTAGGATTGACAAAAAAAAAAAAAAAATCAAATGCAGCCCAAGATTTATGACCAAGAAGGCAAGTTTTACATGGCAATTGTTTATAATGCTTGAAATATAAAAATAAACTAGGAAACACATGCCCTTAATTATGGGGCTCAATTACTAGAAAAATATGAATATCTAATAAATTGAGAACCATATATGAGGGCATGTGTTTTCTAGTTTATATTATTATCAAACATTATAAACACTCACCATGTAAAACATTCTCTTCTTGGTCATAAATCTTAAATAAATTTTCTTCCGATTATGCGGAATGTCTCAATCTTAATGCTTGTAATTTGTTGATTTGAACTTCTGAAAATTTTAGTCATCATGATTGGCCTAACTATGCAATATATAATTTGGTTTTTCGACATCACGTCACATCCTGTTTCGCTAGAATTGATCCTACAATGAAATATATTTAACTGAAAACAAGTCCTTTAATTAAAGGAGGTAGGTTATGTGGTGACTTTGAATAAATTATATCACAATTGAATAAGGAAATCAAAGACTTCACTTTAGACGAAACTGTACAAAGTGAAACTACACCGTAATTCAATTAACAACAAAACTTGGAATAGAACCACTACAACGAACTGTATGCAACCAAGTCATTCTAGAAATAATTGAAGATTGCATTTTTGTTTGTTTGTGTGGGAGCTTTCCAGTAGACAAACAATGGTTATTATAATGATTGTGCCATAATTATCTCTAAGTAGTTTTGTAACGGTTGTAGCCATGTTCTTCCATCTTCAAAAGTTTTGTATCCAAATTATCATGATGTCATGATCTTACTTTCAAGTGATTGTTCCTTTAAAATTACATGCTAGTTTATGCTTGGTACGCTTAAGATAAACAGGATTAGCGGCTATATGTAAAGTTGCCCGACTGTTGCAATACAGGTGCATAGGTTGAGAATGTGCCACACCAAGAGAATCCGATAATCCTTTCAATCACTTAAGTTCACAAATTGTAGTACTCATAGACCTGTATTCAGCTTCAGCGAATGAGTGAGACACTGTCTGTTGCTTCTTAGTCTTCCACGAGATCGGTGATTCTCAAGAACAAAGTAACCAATCAAAGATTGTCTCGTCAAAGGACAACTAGCCCAGTTAGAATCATAATAAGCAGACAATTTGAGGTCACAATTGGCATGCAACATAATACCCTGACCTGGATTTCCTTTCAAATAACGCAGAACTCTCACAGCTGCCTCCCAATGAGCTTTCTTTGGCTGCTGCATGAACTGTGCAAGAATATGCACACAGTAAGACAATTCAGGTCGAGTTATTGTTAGATAAATAAGCCGACCCACTAGGCGCCTATACTGAGCAGGGTTGTCTACATCATCACTCTCAGTAAGGGCCAACTTGTGATTTTGTTCAAGAGGAGTTGTAGCCAGCTTGGAACCCAACAATCCGACCTCAGAAATCATATCCAATACTTATGTTGACACAAGAAAATACCATCTGAGTTTCTCGCCACTTCAATCCCTAAGAAAATTTCAGCTTCCCCAAGTCTTTCATATGAAAACAATGACTTAAATAGTTCTTGAACTTTTGCACGGCGAAAATATCATTACCGGAGATAATGAGATCATCAACATAAATAAGCACATTCAATTGAGCAGTCCCAACTCGAAAAGTGAACAAGGAGTAATCTGAATATGATTGCTAAAATCCATAAGCTTTCAAAGATGCAGCCAATTTCGCAAACCAACATCTAGGTGCTTGCCGCAAACCGTATAGAGATTTCCAAAGTCTACATACCTTCCCTGATGATTGAGAGGCAAATCCAGGTGGCATCTTCATGTAAACATCTTCCTTTAAATCGCCATGTAAGAAAGCATTTTGAATGTCCATCTAATGAAGTTCTCAATTCTTTGTAGCCGCAACACCAAGAAAGGTGCGTACAGTGCACATTTTTGCTGTAGGAGCAAAAGTCTCCTGATAATCTATGCCTTCAACTTGTTTATTTCCTAGTATCACCAACCGCGCCTTGTATCGTTCAACGCTTCCATTAGAACTGTACTTAATTTTATACACCCACTTGCTCCCAATTGCTTTCTTCCTAGGCGGCAAATTTTCAACTGTCCATGTGCCATTATCTTCTAAAGCCTATATTTCTTTACTCATGGCCTCTCTCCACCGTTCATCTTTAATTGCTTCCGCATAAGAGTTTGGTTCAAGTCTTGCAATAATTGCTGCCAAGAAACACCGGTGTTGTGTAGAAAATTTTTCATAACTCACATAACGTGCTATAGAATAAGGCGTACCTGAGGAATTAGATTGGGTAGATGAGCATGTCGAGGGGCTTATTCTAATGGCGTTTGTCACATAATCTTTCAAACGGACAGACGGTTGCTTGACCTTTGTCCCCTGCCTAGCTACTCTTCGACAACTTCACTTCTTTCCACGTCCTCATTGTTTGTGTGGATCAATTCCTCTATTTCATGATTCACCTCATTTTCTTTATCTACACTTTCGGTGTGCTCCACTCTCAAGTCACTTTCTAAGTCATCAATTTCATCACCCAACTCCATAACTCTATTTTTAATGAGTTCATCACTTATTGTTTTCTCATCAACATATGGAAATTCTGTTTCAGCAAACACTACATCTCTTGATACAAAGTATTCATCAGCTTCTAAATCATACAATCTCCGCCCCTTCTTTCCCAACGGATAACCAACAAAAACACACCGATGACTTCTACTAGCAAATTTATCTTTATCCCAATTCTGATTATGTGCATAGCACAAACAACCAAAAATCCGAATATGTTTGTAAGAAGGAGGTTGGCCAAAAATAATCTCATATGGGGTTTTACCATTCAATAATATAGATGGAGTCCTGTTAATCAAAATACCCAGCTGTGAGTACACATTCTCCCCAAAATTCTATGGGTAAATTTGCTTGGAAACGCACAGCTCTTGCAACATTAAGGATATGGCAATGCTTTCTTTCCACTCGGCCATTTTGTTGAGGTGTTCCAACACAAGAAGTTTGATGCAATATCCCATGTTCATCAAAATATTCTTTCAAACACAAAAATTCACTTTCATTATCACTTCTAACGATTTTCACATTTTTCTCGAATTGGCATCTAACCATCGCAATAAACTTCCTAAAAACACAAGCCACTTCATTTTTTTCCATTCAGCAAATATATCCACACAGCATGAAAGTAATCATCAACAATTGTCAAGAAATAAATTGCTCCACATGAAGCTGGAACTCTATAAGGTCCCCACAAATCACAATGTATCAATTCAAAACAATCTTTAGCTTTATTTTCACTAGAAAAGAAGATCTCTCTTGTTTGTTTTGCTCTAAAACAAACCTCACAAGTTTTATTGGTTTTCCTAACCATTTTGCCAGCTTCTAGAATTAACTCCACCACCTTAGAAGAGGGATGACCCATTCTTTTATGCCAAAGCTCAAAGGATTCCATATCAGCCACTGTGCAAGCATGTACTGAAGTCACTCCCTTGAGAAAGTAAAGCCCCTCACGTTGCTCACCCGCTCCAATCGGGTTCCTCAAATTTAGGTCATGTATAGCACATATTTTGTTAGTGAGTTGAATAACCAAATTTGAATCATTAAGAAGTTGTGATACAGAAATTAGATTGCATTTCAAATTGGGCACAAAAAAGAACTCGTCGCAGTTTCAAGTCTGCTCCAAGCAACACAGTTCCTTCTTTCATTGCCATGGTCTTTTCTCCATCAGGTAACTCGATTGAGCATGGCACAATGTCACGCAATTCTTTCAAAAATGCCAAGGTTCCTGTCATATGGTGGGAAGATCCCGTGTCAATAATCCAAGGAAAAATACTCTGTTTACCTGTCAGCCTCTCATGGGAACCATTTTGATGAGAACTTAACATTCCCAATAAAGTTGCCCACTGCTCATCATTCAATCCACTAAGACCCTTTCGATCTAAATCTGTCACAACTCCTCGCCCACCATCAACTCCAGTTGCTTGTGAGACGTTGGCACGAGCACCTCCTCCCTTGTTACGTCCACCTCTATTATTATGCTTTTGACCACTACCTTGTTTGGTAGAGGTTCCACATGGTCTATTACCCCACCATTCTGGATATCCAATTAGCTAGAAACAACTTTCAGCATCATGTCCCTCTCGGTTGCAATTAGAACAAAACGAGATTTTATCTTTTTCCCCCCTTGAATTTTGACCACCTACCCAGATTGAAAAACTCATGGGATTGCCTCTTTCATCCTTGGTTCGTGTCATAGTTCGCACTCGCTCTTGCTGAACAACCATAGCATAGACACGATTCAGATTAGGCAAAGGTTCAGTACTCAAAATATTAGCGCGCACTGTTCCATATCCTTCTTCATCTAAGCCCATCAAAAATTGATGAACTCTCTCTTCTTTATGCTTTCTTTCCAATTCAATGGTAAAATTGCATCTGCAACCTGTACAAACACACATTGGTATCTGATCAAAATTATTTATTTCATCCCACAAGATTTTGAGTTTACCGAAATAAGACACGATTGGTTGACCATCTTGCCTACAATTGGCCAAATCCGATCTCAATTGCTGCATCCGTGGACCATTCCCAATTGAGAATCTCTGTTTGATATCCTCCCACAGATCTTTCACGTTCTCCATGTGGGAGATAGTCGAGCGAAGTGTCGGTTCAATGGTATTAAACACCCAAGAAACCAACATAGAATTAACCATCCACCAATCTTCAAGTTCCAGCGAATCATCTGCTGGTTGCTTGACAGATCCATAAATAAAACCATAATTCTTCTTGGCTCGTAATGTAGTTCGCATAGCTCGCGCCCATTCTTCATAATTCTCGCCCTTCAATTGAACTTGGGTAATCAGGTTACCTGGGTTGTCATTCGAATTCAGTGTGTAAGGGCCGGAGGTTTTCTTGTCCATTCCAGAACTCTCCTCACCTTTTTTTTTTTTCCATCAGCCATGGCTCCAATACCATGTAAAAGAACTGGGGAATTTTGGAATAAGAATTCTATCATTCATTGCCACAGAAACGCAACATATATACAAGAAAATACAGCTATTAAACAATTTCCTAATTAGGCTAAACTACCAAAAATACAATGACAACATAATAGATAAATAAAAAGATATGCACACAAAACTTCCTAAGTAAAAAAAGCATATCACAGTTGCCTTTCTTCGAATATTATATTTGCCTTTCCAATACTAAGCCAGTCACAATTCGCACAATAATTGTAGTACCTTACTCTCAAGGTTGGCCTATTTGCCAACTAGATGTATCCAATGCTTTTCTTCATGGCCACTTATCTAAAGAAGTCTACATGACACAACCACAAGGATTTGTTGATCCCCAACGACCGACTCATGTATCCAATGCTTTCCTTCACGGCCACTTATCTGAAGAAGTCTACATGACACAACCACAAGGATTTGTTGATCCCCAACGACCGACTCATGTTTGCTATCTTCGACGCTCTCTTTATGGCTTAAAGTGGGTGCTACGCGCGTGGTACCAACGGCTCAGTTCATATCTCCTTCAAATTGGGTTCTATGTATCTACTGTGGATTCTTCTCTCTTCATTATGCATACTTCACATTATAGCATTTTTCTGCTTGTCTATGTGGACAATATCATCCTCATAGGGCTACCTCAGGCTCTTCTCCAATCCTTACTTAACTCACTTCAAGTTGAATCTGCCATCAAAGACATTGGACCCTTAATTATTTTTTGGGAATTGAAGTTCAACACATCTCCACTGGCCTTCTACTTAATCAAGCCAAGTTTACACGAGATCCTATAGCGGTCCAAAATGATTGAAGCCAAAGTTGCTCCTACTCACTGCACCACCGACGAACTATTATTTGCTTACTTCAGTGATCTTATGCCTGATCCTGCACTTTATCGTAGCATTGTTGGAGCTCTTCAATACCTCACACTCACACGCCGAGACATCACTTATTTGGTGAACATCGCTTGTCAGTTCCTTCATGCTCCCGCCACCATGCATTGGCAAGTTGTGAAACGGATCCTATGTTATCTTGCTAACACCCCCACGCCACAAGCTACATCTTAGCCGCTTGTCCTCCACTGTTCTCCATGCATTTTCCGACACAAGCTAGGCCGGTGATTGTATTGACCAACATTCTGTTGTTGGCTTCTACATTTTCCTTGGTTCCAACATTATTTGCTGGAGTTTGCGAAAATAACGAACAGTTGCTTGCTCTAGCACCAAAGCAAAATATAAAAGCCTAGTAGACACGATTGCCAAGCTCATTTGGATAAAATGTCTACTTTGCGACCTTCGGGCATTACCTTCACATCCACGTACACTATGGTGTGACGATCTCTTAGCAATCTATCTCACTATGAACCCAGTTTTTCATGCCCACACAAAGTATGTGGAGATTGATTTTCACTTCATCCGGGAACATTTAGCACGCCATCAACTCTTAGTTCTGTAGTACTTTATTAGTACGTCCATAATGGAGTGCAATTATAATGCACCGTTTCGTCTTGATAGGTTATGATGGAAAGACACCATTTGAAAGGGTATGAGGGAGTCGTATAAAAAACTTTTGAAGATTGGGACGGTTGGTAGAATATACGCTTATAAAGAAATTGTTTTTTTTTTCTCCCATTTCCATAAAAGAAAAAGAAGGCGTTCCAATTCTACTTTACAAAAGCAATTGGCATTTACACTATGGAAATTGGATGTTTTCCTCGTGACTACATTTAGACCAACATGAAGTAATATTTTTCGTCATTCATCCATAATTCAACGTTCATTCCGAGTAAATTGTTCATTGCTCATCAGAAAGAGGTAAGTTGTCTTCCGCCGACTTTCTTCCTACATTGGTATAAGAGCCCGGTTGTGATTTCTATCTTATTTTTCATCGATTTTTTCTTGTTTACCTTTTGATATTGAGATCAAGAGAATGAGATTTACATTGTCTGGATGTTTGTTGCTTGGAATTGCAATTTGAATCGTCGAAAACAAACCGAAGCGAAGAACGAGTTTAAGGGTCACGTATACCGTATGGTTTTGGCCATTTCTCGTAATATTTTTCGGCCAAAATCAATTTTCAAATATATAGGGTGAAATAACTCATCGAGATGAGTTCAACGGTGGGTCGAGCACTGCTAGAGGACGCCAGACGTGCCCACACGTGCACCAAACACGTTGGGCAGCGTGTTAGCATCACGTGTGCGTCGATGAACCATCGCATGCTGACGTCATCCCACGGTCAGTAACCGTCGGATGACATCACTAATGGCGGTAGTTGGTCGGCCGGTCACCGGGTGACAACCTGACCCGTTGACTAGCCAACTAGTCAGATTGGTTAACTGGTCCGATGGTCAAATTGGTCGGACTGGTCAGACTTGCCAGGAGCCTTCTGGCTCACTGGCACATGCGCCACATGCGCCGCACACTCAGGCGATGTCTGTGGGCGCGTAGGGTCTCCAATTGAAGTGTGGTTGGTGACGTTTGGTTCGTATGAATGTGTTCTACACTGTGGTATAATTACTTTGCATGTTTGGGTTTTATAAATGTATAAAAATATGTATGAAATCCTAAGTACGCGTATTTTTGGGGTACAAATGCATTATATATTCCTTTTAGCCTGTATTTTATTGTGTTTTTGGAAATACACTAAGGCTGCGTTTGTTTTCATTTCTTTTTTCTATTTCTAAACAATTTTTTTGTTTTTTTGTTCCTAGGAACAAAAAAGGAACATAAACGCGTTTGTTTGCGTTTTTGTTCCAAAAATATTTTTTTGTTCCCAGAAATACATCTGGAATAGAAATAAGAAACGAAAAAAAGTTGTTTGTTGTTTCTGAAACAAAAATTAGAAACACTTCTCTCTTTTTTCTTTTTCTTTTCTTCTTCTTTTTTCTTTCTTTTTTCTTTGGCCGGTCGCCGGCCTTGGTCATGGCCGGCGACGTCGTCGAGGGCTGGCAACCTCGTCGGAGCGTCGCCGGCCCTCGGCGAGGCTGACCTCGCGCCAGGCTGGGCAAGCTCGAGCTCGCCTAGATCCGGCGAGGCTGACTTCGCCTAGCGGCCAGTGAGGCTCGGCCTTGTCAGGCCATCGCCAGGCAACGCCGGGCGAGGCTGCCGGCCCTCGTTGGTCGGTCGTCGGCCATGGCCGAGGCCGGTGACCGGCCAAAAGAAGAAAAAAAAAAGAAAAAAAGGAAAAATAAATAAGAAAAAGAAGAAGAAAGAAAATAGAAAAAATAAAATAAAAATATTAACAAATTAAAAGAAATAAAAAAAATTATATAAATTTACCAAACGTGTTTCTGTTCATTTTTTATTCTCGGAACAAGTTTACCAAACGCGTTTTTTTGTTCAAAAATTGTTCTCTGGAATAGAAACACTTTTTTCTATTTTTGTTTCCTAGAACAATTTTTAAACAGAAATATTACCAAAGGTGTCCTAACTAGCTTACATGAAAATTGTCACACCCTAAACCTCGAGCGCGCTCACATCCCTCGGTGGTCGATAAAATTGCGACGTCCTAGGACGTGTCGCCAACCCATTCTTTTTATTGCACATGCGGAAGTGAATAAATAATCCCTAGACAATACAAATATAGGATAGAAAAATAGGATACAATTTTCAACAAATCACACTTATATAAACAAACTGGTTTATATACAATACTAGTATATAAACAAAAGCCTATTCCAAAAAGAAGAGTTACTAAGCCATCTAGGCACAAGACTCCTCAACCGAGACCTCTGAGGCCTCCAGGGGTTCTGGGTCTTCCACAACACCATCAGGGGGATCAGCTACCCCCTCACCTGCCACGGCATTGACAGCAACGACAGGGATGTTGAAACCCTGCAGCTCTGAATTGATGAGGTACCAACTGAGGTCGGCCCTCATCAACCAAGATGGTGGTTATGTTGAGCTCATGGAGCCAGAGACTCCTGAGTACAAGGACATCAGTACTCTGCTTCGTATACCCCCTCGGCTGTCCAAAATGTACTGGAGGAACCGCCATTTATGGACTTGAAAAGGTAAGCCCACGACCGGGTGAGATGATGTCTCAGTGAGTTCATGCCCTAAACCTAGATTAGGAAGGAAATACGCTTATAGGTAGTCTAACCACACATCGTAGAAGACTCACATTGCCTTAGTTCCTTATTGCACGTTTGTACAGTTCATATCACAGATGCATATAATAAATGCACACATCAATTGGAACATCTCACTCAATCTCAATCAAACACAGGGGTCCTAATTATAAGACCAAATCGTTATAACACTCACATTCCGTGCCACACAATTTTGTCCCATAATTCGGCATGTCTATCTCAATCAATCACGTGTTATAATTGATTACTATTCACACAGGTAGTTCTATCCGACGCACATCAGTTTTTTGGCATAGCCAGGCATCGCCTCATCCCTTGAGCACGGCAATGTCCACCCGACACACATTGGGGACGGCATTCCCGAAGGAGATTCGATCCGGCCTCTACCGCGATTCGGCATCCATTGTTAGGGCATCCCATATAGGGGCATCGTCCACCCGACGCATATCGGGGACGAGTTCCCATAACTATCACATGATCATTCAATTCCGGCCAAAGACATTGTGCTTTGCACTCATATGCCTCAATTTAGATAATGTGCTTGTCCTATTTTCTTCGTATTAAAAGCACCCGGTGAAAATAATTGTGTGTGGGTATATGGTTAAATCGAACCAGAAAAATTGATATCATTCTTTTTAAAATCCCACTATTTGATAAGGCTAGTGGCAACTTCTTTTGTGCAAAATTTGTAATAAATATTCCAATGTCACTCGAGGTATGGGCTTGGGAGAGCCTGTGCCTAATCAAGGGCCATAAGTCCATCCTTTAGGTAGTACTCCTAAACCTGCTCCCTTCCCTTGAGGGGTAGGTCGTGACAAAGAAGAAGAAGAGCTCAGTTGAAGGAGGACCACCAAATGCCTCAAAAGTCTTGGAAAAATATCCAAATCACTCATCACTTGGCCCCCACTTGTTGCTGCCTTATCCTTAGCCAGTTTCCTTTCATAAGCTTCCCTAACAAGCCTCCCAAAGGGTCCAAAAGGTTGTTGCCCCCATAGCTACGAATTTGTAACTTTCCCTCTTCAATTTCACTTCAATTTCATTTCAAATTAACCCAAATTGGTGCCCATAAATTCCAACTAGGGCACCCACATCCATTCCACAATTTTCCTTGCCAAAAGATCCATCTTGACGGCCAAAAGTGCACTAAAAAACGGTCTTCTTAATTTCCCGATCCAAAAATGCCCAAACTTGATTTTCGCCAAAAACTCGGGTTTGTAGAAAAATCTTCAGAGGATGAGTTGACATTTCTAAAATAAATCGTGATATAACAGAACTTTCAATTTCTAAAATCAGATTCAATTTCGCGGTTAATTTCAACCGGACGCAATTTTAGTGTGACCTAATCTACCAGGTAACTTTTATGAATTTTTAGAGCATTTGACCCGTGGCCGATTATTTTTTGAGCCACATTGTGCATCTTTGACTCATTAGCGACTCTCGATTGTCGTGAAAATCTTGAGGTTTTAAATACGGGCATAGGGTACATAAATAACAGAAAAATCAGTTTAATGCCATTCAACAAGAATTTTGCAATTACGTGGAATTACCTACACTTTAATTACATACCTCAGTCGAATCGACCTATCTCCAATCTCTGATTGATTTTGACGGTGCCGTATTGACTCTTGCAGATTAGCACGGTTGAGCAATCGATTTCTGGTCGAATTCTCAATCTGTTGTGTTTAGATTCCTTAACTGCTTCACCTGATAGATTTGTTATCTCGTGAGTGATCAGATCAGAAAAAAGAACTATAGGCGCATTGATGAAAAGCCTAACTCATTCAATCGAAAACAGAATCAGAAAATCAGGATGTCACAAAAATTGTATCATATATGTTGTGTAGAGCTTGGTTCGATGGTAGCATGTATATAGTTTAATATGCTTGCAATTTTCTCGTTCTAAAAAGAATTCAAACAATGGTTGAAAATCCTTGATTTTTTCATTGCATGTTGAATTATGGTTTTGATTATTGTTGTTGCATGATTGTTTTTTGTATGTTGGTTCATATCTTACTATGCATTTTGTGTTAATAGAAAAATATAGAAATTACATGAGGTCATATAATTATTTTTTTTAGTAGGAGTTCGTAGGTTGGTAGAAGTCAAAGGAATTCTCAATTAAAACTTAAAATTTGCGTAAATTAAACAAATTAATGATAATAGAACGATCGAACATAGGAACTAATTGAGAACATAGTGAACTTTTATTTATGTGTCCTTTGTTGAATTATCATTAATTTAGTTTATCTTTACTGCAAATTAAATATATGTGTTACTCTGAAAAGTGTGCTAGTATTGATTCCGTGTTTATTATATTAATATATTATAGCAATTGATTATGGTTTTGGTATCCAAAACCATTGTGGCTGACCTCAATAAGTGTGAGAAGCTGAATGGTGACAATTATAATAGTTTTCACCGAAAGGTTCAGTACATCCTTGAGAAGCGAGAGGTTTTGGAAACCATTAAGCACACCATGGATAAACCTAAGTATGGAACTTCAGCTCAACACAAGAGAGATCTAAAAGTTTATCAAGCTTGGAAGAAGAAAAATAACATTACTTGCATCACATTGCTGAGTAGTATGCAAGATGATCTCATGTGTGAATTTGAAAGTATGATAAAGCTCAAATAATGTGGGTTGCCTTGAAAGATAAGTTTGAGGGTACATCTGCCACTAAGTTGAGGAGACTCACCATCAAATTTGACACATACTGAAAGCGCCCAAATGTAATAATGAGGCAGCATTTTCGGGAGATGTCAAATATGATTCGTGAGCTAAAGTTAGCTGGTCACTCCCTTACTGATGAACATCAAATTCAAGCTGTTATAAGGTTTCTTCTTGACAATTGGGAGCATATGAAGATCAACATGACGCATAATGAGAATATTGTCACTTTTGATGATATAACGCGTCATTTGGAATTAGAGAATGAGCGTATAGAGGCTGTGAAATCCTCTACTCATGCTTATATTGCTTAATCGGGTCCGCGCAAAGTTTCGGGCTTCAAACGCAAAAGGAAATCTATATGAAGCAGCTGATAGGTTTCACAGCTAAAGGTTAAGATCATAAAGTTCGCAAGCTTCATCGCTCAATATATGACCTTAAGCAATCATCTAGACAGTGGTATCTTTGTTTTCATTGAGCCATAACAACTTTTGAATTTACGATGATCGAAGAAGATTACTGTATATATGTCAAGCGGTTTGAAGATAAATTTGTAATTTTATCACTTTATGTAAACGATATTTTATTAGTTGGAAATGATAAGGTTTTGATTATCATCATAAAAGAATGGTTGTCCTCTAATTTTGAAATGAAGGATATAAGAGAAGCTGCTTATATATTATGAGTTAAGATCGAAAGAGATTGATCAAAGAAATTCCTTACTTTATCACAAAAATCTTATATAATGAAGATTCTTGAACGTTTTAATATGTAACACTGTAATTCCATTGTTACCCATGTCATGCAAGGTAAAGGCCTAAGTATTAAGATGTGTTTTAAGACTCCAAAAGAAAATAAAGTAATGGAAACTGTTCCTTACTCTAGTGCGGTTGGAAGTTTAATGTATGCTATGATGTGTATTCAACCTGACATATGTTATGTCATGGGATTAATGAGCTGATATCAATTAAATCCCGATCAAGTACACTAAAAAGCAATGAAGAGGATCCTGAGATACTTAAAAGGCACCATGAACTATCAACTTTGTTACTAAGGGAATGATTTACGCCTATTAAGCTATTCAGATGTTGATTGGGATGGAGACCTAGATGAGCGTAAATCGACTTTTGGATATGCGTTCTTGCTCAATGGAGGTGCAATTTCTTGTAATAGTAAGGAATAGACATGCACGGCCTTATCTACGATGAATGTAGAATTTATTGCATGTTCTACTGCAGTACAAGAAGTAGTATGGCTAAAACGTTTCTTGCAAAATTTAGTCATTGTCACTAAGGTTCCAAGACCAATGATAGTTTATTGCGATAGTCAAGTAGCTATTGTATATGTGAAAGATCCCAAGTGTCATGGAAGGACGAAACACATTGACATAAAGAATAACTTCATCAGAGATATAATAGCGTTGAAAGAAGTGATCTTACAATATATTTCAACTAATAGAATGGTTACTGATCCATTTACGAAAACTGTTCCTAGAGACGTATTCTTAACCCATAGGATGTCACTAAGATTTTTACGTAAAATGTGATATGTGTTATTGTAGGGGATCATTGGTTTAATGTATATGTGGACATATGTATTGTACTAGTTTATTTATTAGTGACTTGATGTTTTATCAATATGTACAAATCCATTATGAGAATAGTACAAATACACATATATTATTGAAAAAGTATGTCAGTAGACAATGATTAGCTCGCTCACACGAGCAATCACCGCATGTTGGGATGACATTATATATAAATGAATGCTGAAGAGCAAGTTTAGTACATAAAATAATATGTCGCCTTGATTGGAGTCAAGATGAGGTCTGTGATTCATATATAATAAGATCGAACATGATAGTCCCACAATCATGTATGCTTGAAAGATGCCAGATACAAGTACTTAATTGGGCACTATAGATTGTGAGCTGATATAGCACTCGAGCTAAACTTAAGTACGTGACTATGTTTAGGCAAAGCTTCGTATAGTGGATGTATTTAATAAATGACATACGTTTTTATAAAAAGAGAAATCTACAATAGCATGTAATTAATACTACATGTACATTGTACGACCAACAAGGGAAGGTGAGTGAAATTATCCCTATTTATTCATTGTGTAAGCCTTTGAGGTAATTTATAATTTACCTCATTATATACTCTATGTTACTTCTAACTATGTTCTCGAAGTGAAAGATCAATGTTGTTATTTTAGTATGTTACTGGCAGTCATGAATAAATATGACTTTATAGGACCTGTCTAGGAAAGCAGTTGTTCTGAAATAAAGAGAGACATGAATGCGAAGGAAGACTATTGTTGTTTTACATCTATCACATGTATTTACTGGTCGATTAGTTATATCGCATTCTGGGGTTGTGGATATAATTGTAAATACATGGTGTTATGAGAATAGTCAAGTATAGCCTTTAGGGGGTATGCATACTTGTATTAATGTAACAAAATATGTTTGGGGCACTATGAGACATCAATTGTTTATTTCTTTTTAGGGTTGTAACCATTATGTCATCCATAATAGGTCTATAATTTGATCTCCCAAATGCAGGTGTACTTACTGGTCGCATGGCTTTCTTGCCAGTATGAATTGTTTCTAAAGTTGATGAATGTTGAATGCTTTATATTTTTGATAGAGTGTTATCAAGCCCATCATGTCTGAGTGGAAAATGTAGTACTTTATTAGTACGTCCATGATGGGGTGCAATTAGAACGCACCGTTTCGTCTTGATATATTATGATGGAAAGACACCATTTGAAAGGGTATGAAGGAGTCGTATAAAAAATTTCTAAAGATAACCATTAGGACGGTTGGCAGAATGTACGCTTAGAAAGAAATTGTTTTATTTTCTCTCCCATTTCCATTAAAAAAAGAAGGAAAGAATGCGTTTCATTTCTCATTTACGAAAACAATTGGCATTTACGCTGTGGAAATTGAAAGTTTTTCTTGTGACTACTTTTAGATCAACGTGAAGTAATATTGCTCATCATTCATCCACAATTCAACGTTCGTTCAGGGTAAGTTGTTCATTGCACATCGGAAAGAGGTAAGTTGTCTTCCACCAACTTTCTTCCTAATATTTCATTATATATCAACTATTGCTCGACCAGTTAACATTTTCACCCGAGAACTCTCATCAGCTAGATTTCGAATGCTTCGAACCAAGCTGACTATCCATTTTGCCTAGTCAAAGCGGGGGAATATCAAGAGAATCCATCAATAGCTAAAATTCACAAAATTAGCAACCATTAAGAAATCTGCAATGATCAAGCGATCGGCAACATTCTAGCTCCACCAAAGATGGTAACATCAAAGAAAGAAGATTGGAAGAATCAAGCAAAGAAGGAAACTCACAGCACACTCTCCACTAAAGAAAAAAACAAATTGACGAAATCAAATCCCTACAAATCAAGCATCGATAAATCACTCCATCAATTCCCAATCAATGGATTGCGTTTCTTTTCAAAACCCCCTTAATTGTAGACATTGATCTTATTGTGAAAGTCCATGAATAGAGTATTTGCAATTGTACGAAAACATGACAGAAAAAGTATAAACTTTTTCCTTCCTTTATTCTGCTGCTCAATTCTTATTCACTATATTTTGGTTTTAAACAACCATTTTTGTAATTGTTCCTTCATGATTTAACATGTGGACTTAAAAATTTGCAAAATAACAACAAAGAGAATTTCAACCAACAAGTTGCTTCCTTATTAGAATCTTTGGCAGAAGAACACCCCAAATGCCACAACTTAGTACAGGGGGACACATAAATTCCAAAACTTTCAAAAAAGTACACTTAAATGTCAAAATCAAAAAAAAAAAAAAAATACTTAAATGCCAATGGTGAGAATTTATAGCCAAATAGCTAATGCGACTTTTTTTTAGCGAGAATTTTAAATGATGTAGAATTTCTTTAAACAAAATATCTACATAGACATGGCGAACAACTTGCGCTGTCCACATAGATACATTAGACTATGCTAAGCGACGTCGTTTTGGCACTTAAGTAATCATTTTTTGCGAAATTTGGCACTTAATACTTAAGTGATTATTTACATAATAACTTGATACTTAAGTGATATTTTTTTAACCATGACTGACACTTAAGTGAACTTGGAGGACAACATCATTTTAGACAAGCATTGTTGAGTGAATATTTCGGTTAGGCACGTAAACTGGTTTTATTAATAAAATAACACTACATCAAAATTCCGATAATTTTGATAGAGTTGGCACTTAAGGGCACGCATGACAACCATTTTGTTCCAGAAATAGTTTTTGGAACAGAAATAGATTTTTCTATTTCTATTTCTATTTCTAGAAGAGTTTCCAAGCAAAAATAATCGTTTGATAACGACACAAAATTTTTACTCTAAAAATAGAAATTTGTTTGATAACGATCAAAATTTCTTCCTTTCGGACGACGGACCGTGGATGGTGGTAATGGATGCGCGGCGATGGCATGATGGGCATTAGCAATCGGCGATTGGCAATCGATGTGGTTGTGGCGACGGCGACAGCGACCGGCGGCGATAAAGGCCGGCGGGCGGTGGGCAAGCGATGGACGGTGGTCGGCGCCAACGGATAAAGGATCGGTTGATGAATGATTAGAAAATTTTTTATTTCTCATTTCTGTTCCAGAAATAAAGAAGTAGAAAATTTCTACTTTTGATTTTTATTTCAAACCTATTTCTGGAATAGAAATCTATTCCAGAAATAGAAAAACGGAAAAAGTTTATTAAATGGATTTCTATTTCAGAAATATGTTTGGAATAGAAAAATTGTTTATCGAATAGAAATTACTGGTTGTCATGCACCCCTAAGTGTCCAATTTTTTTAAAAAATAACATTTAAGTATATCTTCTGGAGGTTTTGACACTTATTTATTTTTTTTGTGCCAAGTTATGGCACTTGGAGTGTTCTTTCTAGAATCTTCCCCATTTACTTGTCAACAATACACTGGTCAAACCGAACATCCTCATTGAAACCCCTTTTTAAATGGCCGAAAGACCATAAACTACGCTCCCTCCTTCCTAATTGGTTTTACAAGCCGGCAACCTCTTTGAGATTTGCTTTGTTTAGACGCTAATCATTATTGTTCTTCTAGTTCTGCTAGTCAAATAAAAAGCGGTTAAAAAAAAAAAAAAACCAACATCCTCGTCCCAATACAATTATCTTCCTTCAAGCGTATAACAAGATACGAAGGAAAATATAAAGAATTTTGCACTTACTAAGTGTCTCAACATGAAAAAGACATGGAAGTGACTGAGACCAGGCATCTGCAAAGATGGGATAAAAGAGACGGGTTTCAAAAGACTAAAGGAACTACTGATTAACTCGATTATTAAGCATCATCATAAAAAGGGAGATATAAGACATTGCAATCGGGATAAAGAAACCAAAGGTGCTGAACTTTTGCCTGTTATCTTTCGTCCGTGATCTTTTTTTTTTTTTTTTAATCAATTGGATACCTAAATTAAATATATTTTTCTAATCAATTAGTTAATTGGGGTCACAATTGTAATTTCACAGAATCATTTTCTTTCTTTTCTTCCACCGTCCCCTGCTTTGCAAACACCATATTTCAATGACTTTTATTCAGTGCACCCGCGGCGCAAAAATTTCATAAAATAAGCAGGTTTTATAGAATGACACATGCGATTTTGATTTTTAGCAAGTAGGTTTAATCCATATATAGGTTTTCCATTTTAAGACTGCTTATGTGAGAAAAAGCTTTTACACCGACAGCGTATGTAACAGAATCCTATTTGGGCTGATTCTTATTCTGTAAAAGGCCGCTTCGCAAAAGTAGGTTTTAGATAATGACACATGATCAATTTATATTTTCTGCTCATAACTTTATCCATAATATTTCTGTTCACCGCCATCAGATTTGCACTTTCTGAATAACATGGGGACAATCATTCTCTTCCCCTCGTTTATTTGCTTTTACCCGTTGGGAGACTTTTGGCCACCATCACACTTACAGAAGCATGCAATTGCTACTCTGATTTGCACTGAGAAAGGTGTGACGTTACATCGCAATTGTTGGATTCTTTTCCCCAAGTTGTTCTAGTTTTAAAATCTCCCAAGTCCGTTCATTAGAATCTATGTCTAGGTAGTTGAAGTTAATAAGGATGTCTTGTCCAGACCAAACCCAACGATCTAATTTCTATTTGACATAACCTATCATGAAATATCATGTATCAAATCGAGTACCTCGATTGTCTCGATTCTTTAAGAAGATGTAGATAGTTGAGAAAAAGAACTTGTTGTAGGCTGGGTCCACCTCTTGTGGGGCCCAGCTAGCATTAAAATAAAAGAAAAAAGAAAAAGTCAACGTGTCAAACGGTTAAAAGAAAGAAAAAAAGGGGCTTCGTGCGTGGGAGTGCCCGTGAGGGAAGAGAGAGAATTGCTTGCTCTCACCGAAGCTCACCCAAAAAATACCGAGGGGAGAACACCAAATGAGGCTGAAACTTTGCAGTTCCAATTTGAAGTTCAAACATTAACGGAATTAGCTCAAATTTAATTATGTTATTCGTGAGACTAAGGGCTATAAGTTGATCAGTCTCATTTGTGGAGAAGTGCCTCCAAATTCTCCAATTGAGTTTAGGAGTTTCTTGTTCCGAATTTTTTGATCCACCTTTGTGATGAAAATATGTGGTTGTAATATTGATGTAGAGCCTCTGGTGTGTGACTAGAGATAACTAGTTTGTATATCCTACTTTTTTTAGTGATTAGTGAAAGTTTTAGGGTGGTTTGTTTTTTCCACATTGGGTTTTCACGTTAAATCCTTAGTGATGTTGTTGGCTTTCTTTCTTATCATTTCGGCATTATATTTGCTTATTCTTAGGTTATATATAGCAGGTTATTGATGGGGTTAAGTTGATTTTGGTCGATTTAGTTTTGGGGGAAGAAATTGATCTTGGATTGGATTTAGTTTGTAGTGAATTGTTATCCCTCGTTCTCCCAAACACTTGTCCCATTGTCCTATAAGACGGACTTCACTTAGGTTCTCTATCATATCATTTTCTTTCGCCAACGGGAAAATAAAAATATTAAAAATGTCAAGAAAGAGCAGCGCTAGTTAGTTTAAAAGAAACCCTGACTTTGCCCAAACCAGCTGTAAACAATAATAATCTTGCGTGTTCACATAAGGCACAAATTTTTTTTGTTGCTCTCAAGTAAGACTTTGCACGCGACACCAGATTGACTCTGAAGATATGAAGATGAGAAGATCATTTGTAACAGATCAATTTGGATAAGATTTTGTCTAAGGGTGCATTTGTTTGAACAAAAGTATTTTTCAAAAATTAGTTTTTCGGACTTTCACCCGTTGAATTCCCCAAAAATGACTAATGAATCAAAAATACTTTCCAGTCAAACGAAAATCTTTATTCATAGAATTAGAAAAATGAATTCCTAAATCCTTTAACAGTACAAAAAATCCTATATCTCAAAAGGCAAAACTTTTGGGATTTGAGAAATTACTTTTTTTTTCCCACAAATAGATCTGAAAAATGTTAGTATAAAAAAATTGAACGTTAAAAAAAAAAATCCTACATCAAATAGCGTCTCCTTGTCGTAAATCACAATCGGGTTTGGAATACCGAACGATTTGCTCTCGCTCTCAATCCACGCAAGCTCCGAAACGACCAAGGCATGGAAATGCTGTATGGTTTGGCCTAAATTACCGACATTGTTTAAAAGAGAAGAAGAGGTTGAAGGTACATACCTCGTTGCCACTTGACTGCCTGGCACCGGAAACGGCTGCCTTGACTGTCCTGGCCTAGAAGCGAGTTCGTTCACCATGTTGAATATCATGGCCCTAAGTACTCTTGAGAGAAAATTAATCACACGATTAGCCAAATCATTTTGTCGATCCTCAAACATCCTTCTCATGGTCGCTACTATCACCAGGTTTGGCTCCCATTTTCTCATCTCTTCATTGGTGAGATTTCATGGAATATCTGCCAAATTTCCACCTTGTTTGTCATCATCTCCCACCACATTAGCGTATGATGACTCTTAATCGAGCAAGCCTCTCATTGATTCGTTGTGGGGATTAATTCACCTTGCTAGCAACATTTGGATGCTCTCGATTCCTAATTTTCGCCATTTGCACTTCCTCAAATCGAACCTCAATGGTCCCACCAAGCGTGTCAAATTTTTTTTTTTGTCAAAAATGCTTCTCGATGAAATACCTTTACCAATGGCTGGATTTTTTTGATTTTTTAAAGTGAATCGGTTCTGTTGTGACTTGGACAAGAAGCAATACGTATGTAGTGGCTAAGGAAACTAAAATAGTAAAGGATAAAGAATTGTTGATAAGTAAACTGCAGAAAATTTAATAAGTGTTATTAGGTGTCGGATCCTTTAAAATTGTCTTCCTTGGCCTTTTATAGCCTTGTACCAACTGTAACTGTCGAGAGCGGTTATTTTTCAAATTCCAAATCCTAATAACTCCCCAGTTTCAAGGCTTCAACTCTATTTATTTATAACCGCATGCTCTTATCTTCAAGCGGTTACCATTGGGCTTCGTCTCTACTTCTGAATTTCCGTCGATCTCGTAATCAGCTAGCCTCTCTTCCTCGTATATCGATTTCTAGCTTTCACCAATTTTCTTCCATCGACGATGACTACCTTTCTCAGTTGTCGATCTGTAATATTAGACTGCAGCTATCCAGTCAACAATGCACCACGAACTTTCATTGATCCATCATGACTCAACACAAACTAAGCATCAAAGTAACATGCATAAATAATAATAATAATAATAATAATAATAATAATAATAATAATAATAATAATAATAATAATAAATTTAAAAATTTAAATTTTTTTAAAAAAATCATACTTCTTGTGAAAGAAGACAGCTAATATTATCAAACTACATTTATCAAACTAAGCATCAAAGTAACTTTCGTCAGAATTAAGGAATTATAATTGTAGAATTCTCATGACACTTTGGTCCAAGAGATTCTAAAATTAAAGTTCTGCCCTCTTTTCTTCCTAAGCTTTAGTGGACTATAGAGGCGAGGCCAGTAGATGGATTTGACCATTTCAACATACATGGGAAATTGTACGTTTAAGAAGAAATAAAGAGGGACGGTAGCTAGCAAACTAACTGGAATGTAAATCCACTTCAATCGTTCGTTTAGGACAATTGTAAGAGCAGAGCCAAATGCCACCAACATAAAGGCCAAAGAGAGGAAGAGAAAAGTGATGCCCATTATCATTTTTCTTGGTAGTGAATGGAGAATATCTTCAATTGTATAGCATGGAGTTACGATAGCCAGGAACATCAAGGCAGCAGTTACAGAGGAGAAGAGAGCGAGAGCATCTGCAACTGTGAATATCATGAATGAACCCTTCTTCAAAAAGATCGGGATTCCTGTATTGTTGTCATTGCCTCCAGGTACTGTCAAAGCTGCAGTGAAAGTTGTTGTAATGATGAGAGTCGCGACAAGGCTACAAGATGATGATGTATCCTTCATCCATTGCCCTGCTTCAATGAGCAAATTTTTGTGTTGTTCTACAAAAACTTGCCAGTATGTTTTCCCTTTCCTTCCTTTTGCTTCCTCCCATTTCAGACTTTTTGAAGAATCATCGCTCTTATTTACCTTCAGAAAAATAAAGGACGCCTATCAATGTTAATGTGAATTAAAGATCACAAAAGGGTGGCAAACAAATTAGGTGAACCGACCTCAAATTTCTGACTTCTAAAAGAAGGATTGCTCCTTTCTTCCAATACCTTCAGAAAAATAAAGGACGCCTATGAATGTGAATGTAAGTAAATTAAAGAACACATAAGGGTGATAGACAACTAAAGTAAACCAACCTTGAACCACTGAAATTCCCTCTGCATAAGAACAGCTGCTCCAGGAACATTTGCCGGTACACATTCTGGTTGCCATTCTACTACTGCCTCCATCAGGTCGGAATGCGTAAAAATATCTTCACTCAATTTTGGAGCTCTGTTGTATGCGTTCACTACTCTAAACAACTCAACTTGTCGTCCCTTCACCACTTCTGTCATCAGTGTTTTTGGGAAATATTTGTCCCACATCAACTCCGGAAACTCGTCAAGACATAACTCGACAATTTCAAGGATTCCGCGATTTGCCGAGTCAAGGAGAATGCCTGAATCCAATAAAAATTTGACTATTTTTGAGGTCTCCATACTGTTCTTCTTCTCGTCAAGAGCGAGTTTTACGAACTCAAGCGAGCATTTGTGCCTTGACTTTGATTCTCTAATCCTTTTGATGAAAGGTGCTGCACATAACATTAAACAATTTTCCCACGATTAAGAATCAAAAGGTTGAGGAGGCTTTTACATTTGCGCCGAGTTCTTATGTATATATAGTAGTTAAGAAGAAAATGATGGATGGATTTCAGATATTAGTCGAGAAAGCAAACTTCATATGGCTCGAAAATCAAAATGCATGCATTGCGGAAGAGATTGATCGATGGATGACAAACAATGTCAAAAGAAAAAAAGATTTTTTTTTTTTTAAAATGGAAAATGGGTAGATTTAGAGTCTGACCGACAGATCTTTTCTGATTGATAATTTTTACAAATTTACCTAATAAATACATATTTTTTGGACTTTAGATTAGATCGAATTGAATCCATCGTATTGTAATATACTAATCGGGAGCCAGTCCATATTAATAAAACTATGATCTCAAACTGAAAATATCAATTGACACTTTATTTTATATAGATCTCCACCAATGGATGAAATAAGGTCCTTTTTCTATAGATACCATGGGCAGTTTCATTACCTGATTTTGTGGCAAGATTCCAGAGTGATGTCTTAAACCAGTTAAGTGCTGGTTGGACCACCATGAAGAGGAGAGAAGAATCATGTCAGCAAATTAGGAAGTGATGGAGAACAAAAAGAGGTCTATGTGACACTAATGAAATGAAGATGGCATATGTAATTAAATTTAATAGTGCTTGAATACGTTAGAAAACAACTAGGATCAATCCACCTCTACAACTTGAAATCTAATAATTTTTTATTATTCTACTTGGCAATTTGACACTGAGTAAGACTTCTCGACTAATTTCACAGATGTTCTATTAGATAATAATCTATGGCATACATCATAATTTGGATATTAATTTGTATACATAGATGTAGTCCTTGTCCCTTAATCTAAATATTAAGCAGATTAACAGAAATACCTCGAGCCATCTTCTTGTCTTTGGAGTTGTCAAATGATGTATCGCCGAGGCATAAAGGGATACCTAAAAATGGGAACAGATAGAGTGAACAACATGTAGATAGAGTCGCTCAAATTGTACATATCTAACGAAAGAAGTGCAAGAAGTGCCAACATTTGTAAATACAATTTTCCCAAAAATTGAGTCGAGCTTCACTACGGAAGGAAGACTTCATCTTCGCCAAGTCTCCCAATAGGCTACGGTTTTCGTTATCTTTGGATGTTGCTAAGTCATGGTGTTGGCGAGCTAAAAACAAGCTTATGTCTTTTGGGACACAAGAACAAAAAAGTTAATTCAAGTAAACAATCAAGGAAAGGAAATAAGATGATTGAGTGTAAAATCCTACCTATATGTCCGGCTAGAATAAGGCAGCTCATGGTATGAAAATCTGGCGCGGATGTTGTTTGTCTGGCCAGGTACCAGATAACCTCCTTTTGCATAGGACCAAATTCAGTAGCATGTGACAGGGCACGGCTTACAATATCAGGTTTAGAATCAACCATTTTTACGAGTTCCTTTACCATTATTATTCTTCCTCTCCGAGCAGCATCGTAGAGGGCGCTCGTCAAAATGGAATCATATTCTTCAGAATTCGGAGGCAAGCACGTGATTAGCTTCTTGACCAACTGATGTTGATCTTGTGCGGCCATAATTGCATATTCGAGCGCGTTAATTTCTTCATTTCCTACCTTAACAGTTGCCTTCATTGCTTTGCTACCTTCTTCATTGAGGATTTTCTCGACAGTTGTCCAGTCAGCTTTCTCCATGGCTTCAAATAATCCTCGATGTTTTTCCTCGACCTTGGCCTCTGGCATGACTGCAAAAATTGCACTTCAAAAGTCCTCAGTCTTTTGCACTTCTTGTTTTTTAGGTCAAGTGATGAAACGGGGATGCAAGCGAAGGGGAGGTGGTTTATTCAACTTACCTTTTCCTATGAGCGCCTCTGTTTTCTCTTTGGAAGTAGAAGATTTTTTTTTTCCCTTCTTTTCTGGTTCTCGATTATAATTTAAGAAATCAATCAGATTTTAACAATTACGAAATGATAATATTTGAATTTATATGTGAGTGTTTATATGCTGTGAAATTTAAAATATTTCAAACTTAAAAAAAGTCAAAATGCATGAAACACAAGGTTTATGAATAACAAAAATTAAAAGTTTAAAATGACAAACCGTCAATTGGCGTGCGGCCGTTTTGGGCAGCTTAATCAGTTGTCATGCCAAAATAGTACGGAGTCAATCCTACTTTCATTAATTAGTAACTTTATTCCAAAAAATTGTCTCACCAACAACTATAAGGGAACTTTTGTGTTCTGTTTATTAAAAGGAATAGTCATGGCCAGTGCCCCAGAAATTGAATCGATCAGCTGTATTCGGTGGCCGCACATTGCTTATATAGCAAACAAAAAAAACAAAAAATCGTAATTTCCAATACATTAACTACCCATGATATTGATTGTATTGCTTCGAGATTAACACACAAAAAGAGAAACTTTTCCAATTTTTCCATCGCATTATGGGATCAATTTAGAACAACAAAGGAACGAACGGGACATACCAGTTGCCGTGCCTTCTGACCTAACACATATGCGAACCTCTTTGTCACCTAAAAAAGAAATCAACATAAAAACCTTAGAAAAAGTTAAATAATTTCGTATGCTGCAGGTCAGCTATACATGACTAGTATCAGGCTTATTTATTGCATGGAATTTTCTGCATTAAACTTGAACAGCAAACCTTTACACAAAAATAAAATAAAATTAACATCTAACTTAATCAAGACCACAAATTCTTTAGAGATAGGCATTGTATCATGAATTATTTTTGTGGGACTTTCTGACTTTCATATCTTGGACAATGTGCCATTTATGTTATCCGCGTATCATTCATAAATTTTGAGTGCTTTCTTTTTCACTTTGGAAGTAAAAAGTATTTTGTTTTTGGCCTTCTCAATTTATACTTGAAGATATTATTCAGATTTTAAAAATTATGAAAATATTATATATATATATATATATATATGTTAGGAATCGTATGTTGTAAAATTTAAAATATTTTGGATTAAAAAAAAAAATCGAGATGCATGAAATACAAGAGGTTATACGTAAAAGGAAAATCAAAAGTTCAAAGTGATAAATCTTCAGTTGGTCTGAGATTGTCCTAGAAAGCTTTATCAGTTGGCGTGCCTTTTGAACTCACGTCCACATACTTCTCTTTGTTACCAAAATGAGAAATGAACATAGATAACTTTAGAAAAATCTAGCATACTTTGTACGCTTTGGATCATTCATGCATGACTAGTATCAGGTTCATTCATTCCATGGAATTTTCTATATTTGACTTAGATGGTAGACTTTTAAACAAAAGAAAAAGAATTGATGTTAAATTTAATAGAGATCATGAGTGTTTTTTTTTTTTTTGCAAGATAGGTATTGTATCAGGAATTAGTTTTGCTGGAACTTCTAACTTTTCTATATTGAATTTCTTATATTGTTTTTATATTACCAATTATACCCTTATATACATCGTTACTAGACGCCCACGGAGAGTTTCGTAAACTTGCTGCCGAAAGCTCTTTCTTGCGCTTAAAGGGCGGTTGAGCTGCGGATCCTAGTTTGAAGACAGAAATAACCCCCATAAAGGGGAAGGGAGTTGACTGAACATCTAGGCCATTATATCTTGGACAATATGTTCTTAAGTGAGTTTCTATTTCTTGCTGCCGTTGATCTTCTCCGTGATATCATTAATATATTAAGTCTATAAAATATTGTATTTATCTTCACAATTTCGCGTAACAATTATAACAGAACTTTTCATTAATGAAAATAAATGAATAAACTTAATCGCATTGATCTTATCAATTGACACGACTACTTTTTAAGTTACAATTGATATAGGATACAAGTTTGTAAGATTATTGCTATTATCATACCAATGCTGCATGGATTTTTTCTCAAAATGTAGTGTGTGTGTGTGTGTGTGTGTGTGTGTGAGTATTAAACATTATTGACAGACTTAATAGTAGGGAAAACGAATTGGTCTAATTTTTCTTACAAAATTCATATTATTTGTTCTTGTTTTTGTGGGAAGAACATTTCGCCGTTCATGTACCTTGGATAATGTGTTTGTTATTGACTTTGCTTCTTTAGTGTTATCTTTACAATGCGATATTAGTGACAACTATTTCTATTAACAAGTTAATAACATTGCATGATCTCTTTTTTGGAGATGACTATAGTGAGTCGACCACTTTAAAGATAACATCTTGAAAGGATTAGTCTCGTACAGTCTGCCATTGATAAGTAAAGAACTATTTAAAACCCATTTTTTTTTTTTTGAACAGAAGCCCTCATTTCATTAAGAGGAAAGGAACGTACAACCCGCGGCAACAGCATCCGCGCAAAGCAAATTCAAGAGAGCAGGGGGGGGATTGAGGGCCCAATTACAAGAGAAAGAGTTACGTTTATGGGCCTTACAAGCCCAGTCAGCGACAGAATTCGCTTCTCTACGACAAAACCCTAGATTGAGATTGGGGAATAGGGTTAGGAGGAAAGCGGCTTCAGCGAACAAGGGGCGATCCGACCATGGCGGCTGTGAGTGATTGTTCAGGATGTCAACCAGAGAGAAATTATCCGATTCAATCACGATTTTCGCATTCTGAAGGCCTTGCTGCAGAAGACGACGAAGAGAGAAGGACAAAGCTTGGATCTCAACCTGAAGAGCAGAGGCTGCGACAACTCCTAAGGAGAACCCATCGGTAAGTCGGCCTTGACGGTTTCTGCATATGCACGCTATCGTGCCGTTATTACTGCCTTGATGATAAGAGCCATCAACATTAACTTTCAAAACCCCGGGATCTGGAGGACGCCATAGGTGTGAGCCATATGTGACCGATCCGTTCTGATGCAGGTTCGAAGGGGAGGAAAGCCGATCCGCTTGGGCGCCAGTCAGAGCTGTGTCGACAACCTGATCGGGATTGGGATATGAACCACGGAAGACGAAAGCATTCCGAGCCCGCCAGATCTGCCACAGAATATGAGAGATTATGGCTAGCTGAGGTAATCGATCACCTGATTCGATCGAAGAGGTGATCCAGGAATCGATCCGATGGATGTTGATGGGGTCGATGGAAATCCGAATGCGAGGATGCTTCCAAACTCGTTGAGTCCATGAGCAGAGTAACAGTAAGTGCTCTAAAGTTTCTGGTATCTTGTTTTTACACAAAGTGCAGCAAGGATTGTCTAAGATGTGTCTGCGGTGCAGGTTCTCTCTCGATGCCAAGGCATTGTTGCAGAGGGACCAAAGGAAAGCTCGGATCTTGGGAGCAGCAGGCATTTTCCATATAGACCGCCATAACCAGGTAGGAATTTGGTGTGAAGAAGATGCATTTAAGGTTGAAATATCTGATTGTGATTGAGTAAGTGCATGGTAGGCTGACTTGACTGTAAATGTGCCATTCTTGGTTGCTATCCAAATAAATTCATCTGTGGTGAAATTTGGCCTGAGTTGAATACTTGTGATCTGTTGAATGATTGGCATATCGAAAAACCTAGATAATAAATCGACTCTCCATGAACTAGTAGCAGGGTCAATAAGATCTGCTACTAGTGTAGGTTCTTCAGGGGCTTTAGGTCCAACGAGGACACCCATGGGAAGCCATCGGTCTTCTCTTATCTTAATGCTCTTCCCATCTCCTACTGACCAACGGACATGGGAATCAATTGAGTTTCTTCCACAAAGCAAGCTCTGCCAGCCCCATGATGGGCGAGAGCCTCTGTAGGCTTGTAAAAACGAAGAAGAAGGGAAATAGAGGCCCTTAAAAAGCTTGCACCACAAAGATGAAGGCTGATGCAGTAAACGCCATGCTTGCTTACCGAGCATGGCGTGATTAAAACTCACTAAATTCCTGAATCCCAATCCACCATTATCTTTTCTGTTCTGAAGATGTTTCCAACTCTGCCAATGTACACCAGATCTGCTTTTGTCATTATTCCACCAGAATTTGGCCATGCATTTTTCAATAACTTTACATAAAGAGATAGGAATTTTGAATACAGACATTGCATACTGAGGTATAGATTGAATAACTGCCTTCAATAGAACTTCTTTTCCTCCCTTAGATATCAGTTTCTCCTTCCAACCTTCTAGTTTCGATTGAACTCTACTCAATAGCCAAGAAAACATGTCTTTTTTTGAGCGCCCCCAGTCAGTAGGAATCCCAAGGTACTTCCCATAGCGCTGTAGCACTGGTACCCGAAGTTCAGCAGCTAGATTTTCCTGAAGTTCAATAGGACAAGAGGGGCTAAAGAAAACTCCGGACTTATTACGATTGATTGTTTGTCCTGATGCTAAACAGTATTGGTTTAAAATGTTAGACAGATTCTGACACTCCAATAAGGTAGCATTGAGAAAAAATACAGCATCGTCAGCGAAAAACAGATGCGATAGGGTAGGGCACCTTGGATTCAGTTTGGTACCTTTGATAGAGCCCATATGAAGAGCATTTCTCAGCTGTAGGGATAATAAATTTGCAATGATAATAAACAAGTAGGGGGATAAAGGATCTCCCTGCCTTAGCCCTCGAGTTGGATGGAAGGTCGGTAGGAACTCCCCATTCAGTTTAATAGAGAAAGATGGCGTTGAGACACACTGCATGATAAGATGGACCCAATGAGAGTGAAATCCCAGGCAGAGTAAGTAGTCTCGGAGGAAGTCCCACTCGACACGGTCATAGGCTTTCTGCATATCCACCTTGAGAATGGCATGAAAATGACTTTTTCGTTTCCTTGTTTTGAGTTGATGTATGATCTCCTGAACAACTAGAACATTATCCTGAATTTGTCTTCCAGCAACAAAAGCACTCTGCTCCTCAGTAATCAGAATAGGCAGTAAGGGTTTCAATCGATTAGCAAGAACTTTAGCGAAAATTTTATAGCCAAAGTTGCATAAGCTGATAGGGCGATACTGATCCAAGCTTTCCGGGTTAGGAGTTTTGGGAATTAGGGTGATGGCAGTGTTATTGAGAGATGGGGGTAATATACCATGCTGAAAAAAATGCTGAACTGCTCTGAAAATGTCCACTTTAATGATTTCCCAATGCGATCGATAAAACAAACCATTCAGACCGTCGGTTCCTGGTGCCTTGGATGCACCTAGTTGGAAAGTGGCAACACGAACTTCTTCAAGAGTGGGTTGAGCCAAGAGGTCTGCGTTCATGTCTGCATTCACAAGCTGTGGACACTGCTCTAATATCGGCATGTAAGGTCTAGGTCCTGAGGTAGAATAAAGCTGGGAGTAGTAGTTGAAAATCATCTGTTTTATTTGATCCTGATCCCTAACCCATTGCTGGTTTTCATCTTTCAAAATAGTGATCTGATTACGTTGTCGTCGCTGAAGTGTCGTAGCATGGAAAAATTTAGTATTGCGGTCGCCCCATTGTAGCCAGTTGATTCTCGAGCGCATGGCCCAATATTGCTCTTCCCTCTGCCAAGCTTGATGAAGTTCTGTTTTGATCCTCTGTAGCTGAGATAGGTGTGTAGAAGTAGTATGCCGGTTCGTTAACTTTTCTAACTGGTGCTCTAACTCCTTTGCCTTGTTCTTGTTGTGCGAGAAAATCCGGCGACTCCATTGCGATAAAGCTATGGCCACTGCCCGAAGCTTGACCGAGAGAGGAGAGTTCCTTCGGGATAGGAAGTTCCAAGAAGACTCTATCACAGATTGACAGTCAGGATCCTGGTTCCAGTAAGCTTCGAAGGTGAAGCATTTCTTTCGTCGAGCCAAAGAGGGATTTGTATGAATAACCAGTGGACTGTGATCGGAACCAACTGCAGGTAGTGCTATTACTTGAGCTTTGGGGTAAAGAATACGCCATTCAGCAGTGCAGAGAGCTCGATCCAACCGTTCCTTCACCAGAGCTTCAGCATCTCTGTTGTTGGACCAAGTATAGGCGCAGCCATGAGAGGGCAGATCCAACAAACTGCAGTCGTTTAGAACTTCTCTGAAAGAAGATATGCGGTAAGAATCCGCTGGTCTAGAGCCTACTTTCTCCCATCGGTGCATGATTTCATTAAAGTCGCCAAAGCAAATCCAAGGTAAGGTATTAAGGTTACTAATATGCCGCAAGGACTGCCAAAAATACTGACGGTCTTGATAAACTGCAGGAGCATGAACATAGGAAATCCGCATAGATCGCGACTCAGACAAATCCAGACAGGTGAAATCCAAATAATGCGGAGAGGAGGAGAAATCAGACAGAGAGAACCCTGCATTCCAAAAAAGAGCTAGGCCACCCGCAGAACCCACAGGGGTGACTAGTCTGTGATGCAAAAAACCAGACGAACGTTTTAACCGGAGGAGGACTTCATCCGCGTTCTTCGTCTCCATCAAAAAACAGAGGTCAGGCTTTTCCTTAGCCAAGAGGGCTTTTAAGGATAGAACTGTCAGGGGATTGCCCAAACCCTGACAGTTCCAACCTATAAGTTTCATCTTTGATGTGGTGACTGTTTAGGGCCAGCCACCGTCGCCCGTAGATTTGCTTCTGACGCCTCCATAATCGGCGCATCGAACAAGAGAGAATCATCATATGCTCCTTGATACCCTCCTGGTAAGTCGTAGGGGTTATATCGCCGTGGTTTCTTTGCGGGACTTATCTTGCTTGCTGGTCGAATACTGAGGCCTTTTTTTGCCTGGTTAGGTGATGTTGGCCATTGCACGCCTTTCATCTTCGCTGTTGCTGGGATTAAAGCTGTTGTTAAGGTATGTGGCTCGGAGAGAGGGATTGTAGATGTATCAGTTCGCGTGTGAGTAGAGATGGGAACAATAATCTGTGGCTGAGAGGTTGTTACAGGACTTGGTGGGAGGAGAAGAGGAAGAGTGCGGAGCTCAGATGGGGGAGTTTCAGGTATAGTTTCTTCTCTGTCCTCCTCCAAATTAGATTGGCCATAGTAACAATGCCAATAAGGGCTAGATTTCTGAACTTCGGCTTTTAACCAGGGACCATAAGGAGTGGAGTTAGGTTCAGTGATCATTTTCTCCTCAAAAGGGATGGAGGGACAAGAATCTGTATAATGGCCAAGTCGGCCGCACGAATAGCAGTAATGAGGTAACCTTTCGTACCTAAAGTCCAGCCACAGGGTTCTGTTTGTGAGTTTAATGAGTCGTCCTACTTGTAAAGGTTCAGATAAGTCCAACTCAACACGAGCTCGACAGGCCTTGAGAGTGGAACCAGAGGCGAACTCGGATTTGACTTGCAAAACAGTTCCTAACGTACCAACAGCCTTACGTATCATTTCAGCAGTACAGCATTCCAAAGGTAACCCAATTACCTGGACCCAAAACGCACAGGTAGAGAAGTTATAGCAGTGTAGAGGCGTATTGGCGACCCATGGCTTAAAATTGATGAGATGTCCCGAAAATTGCCAAGGTCCGGTGTCAAGAATTCTCTGTTTGTCAGTCTGGGTTTTAAATTTGGCTAGATAAATTCCAGCTTCTCTCTGAATGATTTCAGCTTGATCCAACCGCCATGCACGCTTCAAGACTGACTGAAAAGCTTGGAAATTAAAGGAAGGGTTGGAGTGGACTTTACCAACTAACAGTAGCTTGCATTCCTCAACGGCACCAGGTGAAGGTTCAACTCGCAAGTCTTCAATTTCTTTTTCTGTTGATAATCTGCCCAGTTTTTGACAAATTGCGGCAATCCGTGATGCATCAGGGTCATCGTCAGTTGCCATTGACGAAAGAAAAGTTCAACTTAACGAAGCAAGGAAGGAGACCTCAGAATTATCGACATGCAGATGGAGAAAACAAAAGAAAAACCTAGGGAGCGCAGGAAAAAAACAGAAAAAGAGAGGAAGGGAGAGGGAGTTTCTGCGATGAGGGTTACTGCTCTGAAACTTTACAAGAGGGAAGGAGAAGTAAGAGTGGAAGGATTGTCATCCACATATCCAGAAAACCGGTCGAAGACATCAAAGGGGAAGGAAAATGAAGGAAACTCTACCCTGACGATAGAGAGAAACTCGACAAAACGAGGACAAAGGTTTATTTAAAACCCATTTGTTTTGCCCTCTTCATGGAAATTGCTTTCTAGGAAAATCAACTGTAAATTCAATTTGCACGTTAAGTAAAGATAGAAATAGTTAATCCTCACGAGATAATTGTTTGAATAGAAGAAGTCTCTGATAAGAGGAAATTTTCGGATTATTAATTTTAGTGAAGTGGTCATCGAGTGCTCGTTAGTAATGAAGGTAGTATTAACTTGGTAATATTTAGAGTTCGACTTCAAACTCTAAATTTTCAAGAAAAAAAATTAAAACTTAAGAAGACCACGTGGTCGTCAATAACAACAGTAAGGGAACTTGTGAAGCCAAGTCATATCAAATTAGGAGATTTGACTTTGGGTTTACTTAAAAGGAATAGTCATGCCCATGGGCCCGAGAAAAACAAATCAATTAGCTGTATTTGGTGGCCACACATTGATTTTGCATTTTGATTCGGGAAATTTTTCCGGTAATCTCTATCCTTTATTTGATTACAATTTCCATCATTATACCGTTCTCTGGTGACAATTAAGGCAGCGTTTGTTTGTGTTTCTTTTTTTTTTTTTTGTTTTTAAATACTTTTTCTGTTTTTTTGTTCTTTTGTTCCCAGGAACAAAAAAAAAATAGAAATAAGAAACACAAAATTTGTGTTTCTTATTTCTGAAACACATTTGAGAAACACTTTTTTTTTTCTTTTTTCTTTTTTCTCTTATTTTCTTCTTCTTTTTTCTTTTGGCCAGTCGCCGGCCTCGGCCATGGCCGGTGACCGGCCGACGAGGGCCGGCAGCCTCGCCCAGCCACGGCGAGGCTCGCCGGCCCCCGGCGAGGCCGAGGCTTGCCGTCCCCCGGCTAGGGTCGGCCTCGCGCCGGCCTGGGCGAGCTCGATCTCGCCCAGATCCGACGAGGCCGAGCTTGCCCAGCGGCCGGCGAGCCTCGGCCTCGCCAGATCTAGGCGAGTCGGCGTCGCTTGGCGGTGGCCCGGCGAGGCCGCGCCTCGCCGGATCAAGGCGAGGCCGACCCTCGCCCAGCTACGGCGAGGCTCGGCCTCGCCGGGGGCCGGCGAGCCTCGCCGTGGCTGGGCGAGGCCGCCGGCCCTCGCCGGCCGGTCGCCGGCCATGGCCGAGGCCGGCGACCGGCCAAAAGAAGAAAAAAGAAAAAAGGAAAAAGAAAAAAGAAAAAAAGGAAAAATAAGAAAAAAATAGAAAAAATAAAAGAAATAAAAAAATTATACAAATTTACCAAACGTGTTTCTGTTTATTTTTTATTCCCGGAACAAATTTACCAAACGCGTTTTTTTGTTCAAAAATTGTTCCCCGGAACAGAAACACTTTTTTCTATTTCTGTTCCCTAGAACAATTTTTAAACAGAAACGCAAACAAACGCACCCTAAATCACTTTTTTTCAAAACTACAGGGACCAAACGTGTGATGTACCCAAATAATTTCAAATAAGTCTCTTTCAACTGTTTGAACTTTCCAGATTATTTAGTAAATAATTTTTCTGTAGGTGTAGCTTTTTTCAAAGCAATCCTGGTACGAAATAATGTTGATTTTGGTCTGTTTCAGTTCTATGGTTCAACTTTTGAAAACACGGGAACCAAAATTTCTACGAATAAGGATTTTTGGAAATGCAAACATGAAATTGCAAAATTTCCACAGATTCCTGCAAATTATTCTTCTTTCCCACCTTCTCCGTTTTACAAGGATCTTATTAAAAAAAAAATGGCCGGACATTTATTAGGAAATAAAATAAGTAAGTATTACAATTTTCAATACATTTACTGTCCATAATGTTGACTTATATTACTTTGAACTTAACCCACAAGAAGTGAAACTTGTCCAATTTTTCCATCGCCTTACGGGATCAAATCAGGACAACAAAGAAATGAATAGAACATACCCGGCGGCGGTGGCGGCAATGGTGGTTTCGACCCACTGCTTTGGGGATCCATGGAGGATAGCCCTGTAAAATTCCTGAAGCAGAGAAAGTGTACTTTTTACGTGGTTGAAGTTGGAGTTATTTTGCGTTCTCTTGGATTTCCTTTTATAGAGGGACTTGTGGATAGAGCCTCCGAGTTCCTGCCGTAGGTGTCGTGTTTAACGCAGAAATGGAACGTTCTTCATGGGGAAGCGACACTTTCTTTCTCTTATTGACTACTTTCTCTTTCCGAATTGGTTTACAGATCACGCAAGGAACAATTCTCGTAACATTTCTCTTTTCCCGAATGACGATTTCATATTAAAAATTTTCATGACGTCAACAAACTCATCGAAATTCATTTTATTCACAGAAGTGTACAATTACAAATTTTACAAAAAGTAGACACAAGTGTCACATTAATTATCTATTTTTTCTTCCTTCCACCTTCCACCTACCACCATCCCCTGCTTCGCAAATAACACATTTAAATGGATTTTTATTCAATGCTCTAGCCATGTACAAATTTATTTACTTAAGCAGGTTATGCAACTTTTTATCTTTAACACGTAGATTTACTCCATAAACAGGTTTTCTGTTTTCATTCCGAGACTGCTTGCGTAAAAAGGACTTTTACACTTATAGTGAATGCAATATAAATCTTGTTTCGATGGGCTTTTATTCTGTATAATGACGGTGTAAAATTTTCTTCCGATGGTCGGGTTTTATGTAAGAGACGAGCATGCGGCATGGAAGAGATAAGAGAGAGGGGGTTCATCTTTGAGCTTTGCAGCATGGACCGATAATAGTGAAAACATTTCGATCCCTCACAAATGGCAGCCCGATAAATTTTATGAACTTCGAGGGTGGATATTTCGTGAGAAAAAGTTTGATAATTTTAAGTCCACTGAATTCGGACAAGGCAGTCCTTTTGCTTTCTCTGGGGTTTGAACGTATCAAAAGCGAAAGTCAAAAAAGAAAAAAAAAAGAAAGAGAAAAAAAAAGTTAAAGTTAAGTGCATTCAAAGTATTGAAATTCGTCAAGTAAGTGCGATTGAGTTTTAAAACTTTCAAAATATACAATTAAGTCTTTAAACTCGTAATGAAAGTATAATTGAGTCCTAAAATTTTTTTGAAAAATGCAATCAAATCATAAAGCTTATTAAATTGATACAATCAAGTCCTTTTGTTGATTATACTTTTCGAATTTTTTAGGACTCAATTACATTTTCATGACAAGTTTTAGGATTTGATTGCACTTTTGTAACAAATTGTAGGATTTGATTGCATTTTTTGAAAGTTTTCTAACTCAATTACACTTTCATGACAAGTTTTAAGACTTCTAGTGCAATTATTCCAATAAAAAGTTCATAAAGAAGAAGAACGATAAGCTTAGTATATAAATTAATATTAATTGTCATGGGATGGAAAAGCTTTAATTTGAATTTATAATCTATGGTAGAGATTTTTGTAATAATACAATTTTTCTGTGGATCTTTGTATATTACCATTTTAACCATCGTCTGAATAAATGGTTATTATTCATAAAATTTTCGTTATGGATATTTTTCGAAATTTCGGACCGAAGATGAGAATGTTATTGGATTTACTTTATAATGTAGAGATGGTGCACTGCCAAAACAGTGAGGTGTTGATGGTTCCGAACAAGGAGAAATTTTATGCTTGAATATTTTGAAAAGAAAACAACTTAGATTAACCTGGGCAACCTCGAAATCCAACTTAACTAGTTTTCGTGCCTCTATTTGGCAATTTAATTTGTACTGGGGACATGATTTCTTCCATTGTTGGTCAGAAAAGATTTCCTCCTATCAGTTCATGTGGGTTACATGCTTGAATGCTACCCATACACAATTCTAAAATATAACAAAAATAAAGAAAGGGAACAGGGAAAACCGAAATCAGCTCACCCCCACCATTTCTTTCTTTCTTTCTACTTGTTCAACCAGGCTGCTGCACTAACACTACACTCCACGTTGCGTCTCCGGCACTCGGCCTCTCTGCATTTACTGGCGTCTTTACTGTTTTCTCGTCCACCGCAAGCGAATTGTTGCCGATTGGGCGCCGGTGAAAACAGAGGTAGCAGAGAAATGCGGGCTCAGAAGAACAACCATAATGAACTCAGGCAATTTCTCTATTTTTCAAAAGGCTGAAGGAACTATCGAAAACACATATATAGCGTCATCATTTGAATGGAGATACAAGATACTGTAATCGGGTTAATAAAACCAAAGGTGCTGAACTTTTACCAATCATCCATCGTTCATAATCGTTTTTTCAATCAATTGGGTTCTTAGATTATATGCTTTTTTTTTTTTTTTTTATGAATTAGATAATGAAAATTAAAGGCGCTGAGTTTATCAATCATTTGATATCTTCCTTAAACTCATTTTATGGATAGGCAAGGGAAGAAAAACCATGCAGTTGCCTTACCACAGACGAGCATGAGGCCCACTAAAGAAGCAGCCATGCAAAAACAAGCGGAAAAATCATTGGTATTTTTTCTTTTTCGAATAACATGAATTGCATGGAAACATAGTTCGGACTCATTAATATTTATATTGAATTAATTTTTTTTTACTTGAAATTCGAAACAACATATTCTTTGAATTTTAAGTAACTTGTTATAATCCAGCTTATTAAATATGAGGTTTTTTTTTTTGTCAGAATTAAACATGAGTTAAAAAAAGTAGATTTTTTACCATTTCAACACCTATAGCGGTTTCCTTACCAAAAAAACATAAAAAATATTACCTTACCAAAAAAAACACCTATAGCGGTTCGTCCCCCCCCCCCCCCCCAAAAAAAAAAAAAAAACCCAAGGTAGGCTGTCAATCTTCACTTTGATTTGTGCGGCCTCGTGATCCCATTATAAAGAGAACTGACAAAAGTTGAAAGTTAACCTGTTAAAGATGTAAATTTCCTAATCAAAGATGCGCAATCCTAGGCAAGATTGCGTGTATCCGAAACATACCCGGCTCCTCTTTTAGGGAAAGAGAAGAAGTGATTTATATGAACACCTTACAAAAGTTGCCAAGTAAAGGATATAAGATTGCGTGGCTCTTAAGGAGTAGCATCATGTGAATACTAATTTCCTCCGCGAAAACCTTTACTCCAACATTAATTATTGTTTCTTTCGTTTAGTGGGCGGGGAAATCTCCAATCTCAGATCGTGCTTTTCTCGAGGCTTGCTAGCGCGACGGTGCCGTTAGATTGAGTTTCTAACGGTGCTATCTTCACCATAATTTTCAATCCTAGAACAATTCGCTACTGGAAGTTTCTAGGTTAGTTTGATTCTTAAAAACTTAAAAAACAATTCCCTAAAAGGAAAATAGATCTTAAAATCCTTTGTTTGTCCTTTCTAACTAAATCTCTTGAATCTCAATGTTCATCCCATCTCTCCTCTATGAACAACTTTGCAGCATGATCTTTCTTTTTTCTCTATACATTTTATTACAATGAAACATCATAATGCTCATAAAATAAGAATATTGACATTAAATGACATTTTATCTTGATAGATGTCGTAATATCTATATCATAAAATAAAACAAAAATAAGTACGACATTCACTTGTTTACAATAAAACTAAGTAATTATCTAAATAAGATTAAATTCCCATTCTATAAACTTTTGCCCTCATAATGTAGCGTTGGAAATTCTTTATATACTATGACAAGTGTAATAATAAAAAGATCATATTGTCATGTATTGTATAATATGTCACACTTGAAATATATATATATATATATATATATATATATATATATATAATATATATATATATATAATATAAAGAACACTATCAGTGGTGAGGCAATGTTGTCAAATTAAATAACAAGGCATTTTATAACATCATGTGTACATTATTATGATCAAACACGTAATAAATCTTTATAGAATATCGTAAGATAAAATAAATATATTTTACGATGTTTGAACTTGATCACATTTTCACATAGTAAATTTGCAAAATTCAATTTTGTTTAGGTCATACAAGCTATGCTGATTGAATCCAAGTGAAAAATGTCCTGATAATATTTTTGATGTACAGATGACCAACTCAAATCATCATTTCTCAAAAGAAATAAGGGGTTCTGAGTGCGAAAAAGAGAGAACTGCATAGCAAAATATAAAAAGGAAGTGCGATGCCATTTATGGGAATCAAATCCCACCAAGTGGGACATTGATTTCCCAAGGAAACGGGACAAAAAAGTCATCCGGTTTCCTTGGTAAATTATGGGGTGCAGATTGCACCATTACTCTGCATGGAGTGACGGTGCAGTCAGCTAAGTATTTTTCGCTTTTCTCTCTTCATCCCCGATTCTCCAGTACCAAGTATGCGTGCGTAAGACGCGCTGAAATTTTTGCTAAAAAAGTAAGAAATAAACTGATACGCCTAAAAACAGGAAAGCTGTCCGTGTAATTATCTCCGAACAAGCAGGACCGTCAAGATCCAGGATCAAATGGCAATTGTTGGTGGATTGACAGCGTTGCCCGCTTTGTGATTATACTCTAGAACAAGAACGATGTCCGCAGAGGACTAACTGACTGTTGATAAGTTTGTGCTAATAGTTGTGTTCCAGATAGAGTCGAGCATGTTTTGATCTTCTGGAGAAGTTGGGTTTCGATCACCGGAAGATTAAAGCTTAAATCCTGATTTCATCTGTCCTGCCCTGGGAAACTTGAGCCAGGATAGGAGGCGTCTTCCTGTCTTTGGAGAAGTCAAATGATGCATGCACTCCGAACCTAAATGGATCATACTCGTGCTACCCAAATGGCCTGCCAAAATAAGGTCCGCTATGACCGTGGAGGGCAGGGACGTCCCAGATAGGGCTTCTGGCAAGGCAGCAACAACAAAATTAGCATCTTATGTTAGATCTTTTATAGAATCAATGGATGGAAATTTTGAACAAAAATTTATGACTGTTGCGAGATAAAAAAAAAAAGAAGGTAAAGGACAGAATTGAAATCCGAGCTAAAATTTGTGCTTTTATGAGATAAAAAAATTTTGAGCCAAAAATAAAATCCGAACAAACTTTAATACTTGTTAAGAGAATTAGGCCTTGAATATCATAAATACACACAACATAGACATGCAAAAAGAACCATCTTTTCCGCCGACCAAGCAACTTTCCTTCGGTGAAACTCGTTCAAACTCGTAGTATGTATAATCCAACCAACGCAAACCACAAATGCCCAGGCAACACCACCTTCATCCCAATTTTAATTCGGCATTCGACAGCAGTTCGATAGGCGCCCAAAAACGACCCCCACATGGACGGTAATATCTCCGAAGAAGTGTCGGATTAGAGATGAATGTCGAATTCTTGATTCCGAGAGTTGAGTCTTCATAAATGTGTTGGGCATCTTTATATATGAAAATTATCCAAAAAATCATAAACCTATTAAGTCAATTTGATTATAAACCTTTCAATTGAATCAATTTAGTTTTAAGCATTTTAACGATTTACAACTTTTTAATAGTGCCAATTTAATCATAAATTTTTTAAAGATTTGCCAATTTAGTTTTTCCGGCTAATTTTGATTGGAAATCATTGACATAGATAATTTTTTCAATTTTTTTTCTGAATTTTTTCTTCTTTTGTCCTTTTCTTTTTTCCTTTTTTGTCCTTTTCACAGGCCATCACCGGGCCTCGATGATGAATGAATGAATTACTTTCGTTTTGAAGTCATTAGTATAGGATATCTGAATCTTGGGCAAATTTTAAACGGCCATTACTCTGTCATACGATCAAATGTGAATATATTGTTCGTTCTAAATTTGGTTATTTTGTTGCTGACTTGGATTGGCACGGGCTTATTGAATTACTAACTACTCTTCTAACATGCATGTGTGGGAGAATTTAAAATGTTCAAAGATTTATGGTGATGCTCCATCTAGTTTAAGTTTTCAGAAAGCTTGACAAGAAAATTTGACATGGCAGCTTTGGGAATTAAACGTACTCAAGACCCTCTCATTTGCTTCCGTGCGTAGAAATGCATTTTAGGGGCTCTGTATTAAGTCGATCTGTCAGTCCACATGTGAGGGAAAGTCAAGAGAGTGTTGAAGTATTTAGATATTGGTACATGCTTTCATGGAAGATAAATGAGGTTTTGTTACGGTTATCACTGATGTTTGATTAGTGAAGAAGATGTTAGAAGTTGAGTCGATTAACGGGAGAATTTCTTTGTGTTTTTCTTTCGTGATCTGCATGAGTTTGAACCTCACTTGGCTGAGCATGTTAATCAGACTCGTATAGGATCTGTCACACATGATGTTACCTCAGTTATTCGCATCCATCAAAATATGCCAATCGATATGATTTTCGTGAATCCATCGGTTGGCTTGGCTTTGGCTTTGTGTTCACTTCCTCGTCCTCATTGACCTAATACAGCTTCTGTCGGTAATAGTCGCATGATGAAGTAGACGAACATAGACTTTCTTTTTCTTGTTGTCTCTTCCGTTCTTTTATAAGCTCTGACTGCGATTTTAATCCATCGGATATTTTGATTGTCCTTGTTCACCATACTTCAGCTTAAGCGGAACAACTAAGAATATATTTGCGTTTAATGTTTGTGTTTGTATATATGACTCGTTAGGATTCATGGATCTCGACGCTTTGGGTCTTTCTTATAGTGCTTCAAGGATTGACCATCAAGCAAAACTTTTGTTTGAGCAATAACTTAGCACGAGAGGACATATAAATGCCAAAACTTTCAAAAATAACACTTAAGTGTCAATGGTGAGAATTTTTGGCCAAATAGCTGATATGACTTTTTCTGGTGAGAATTTTAAATGATGTGGAATTTCTTTAAAAAAAAATTATCTACATAGACATGGTGAACGACATTGCACCATCCACATAGACTACAGGAGATGAAGCTAAACGACATTGTTTTGGCACTTAAGGGCGCGTTTGGTAATGTTTATTCTAATGAATAATTTTTGAACAAAAATAGTTTTTATTTTTATTTTTATTTATTATTTTTTTTTTTTTTTGTAAAAGCAAAAGTAGCCTATTCCGATGAATAATTTTTGAACAGAAAAATGCATTTGGTAGCTACACAAAATTTCTATTCCAAATTTTTCTCAAATGTTTTTTTTTTTTATGAAGTGTAAACTTGTATTGAATTCTCATTCTGATGGAATACTCACCAATTTAATTTTGTTCATGGTAAGTGAAGAAAAACATTCTGAACATGGTCATATTTACATACTTGGAAGAAAATTTTGTAAGTAAAGTTCGTACAATAAGAGCTAGCAAAAAGAATAGTATTTTATAGATCTCTACATGAACCCTTTCGTACATGACATCACAATAATGAAGTAATATAGATCATTGTTCAACTTCATCACATTGACTTTGATAAGTGATTACTTAAAAGATTAAGTGAACGGTACAATGAGAATTACAACTCTCATGGATTGACTTTGATAAGTGACTATGTGAACAAGATCATGTCAATGTGAAGCGAAAAGATTATGATGTTGATATGACGATTTAGTTGCCTTTGCAGATTCTCAAAGTGAATGAGAGAAGAAAAATCTTCCCAACTCTCGTGGATTCAATGCATCAGCCGAGGTAGGAGAGCAATCTCTCCTTTTGGCTTATGTTTTTCTCACACACAAAATTCTTCCTCGTCCGGAGTTCAAGGCTTAACAGTACAATGAGAATTACAACTCTTCACGACTTCTAAATTGAGCTGCAGTCCTTGCATGGATGCAACTTCTCTAAATTTTAGAACGAGAGTGGAACCCACCTCAAGAAAAAACACAAGTTTTCATAATTTATCTACAAAGTGATGGTTTTGTATTTGAAGCAATATTGTTCGTGTATCACGAAAAAGTTACATTCCAAGGTTCTAATAATCCTTTGAAATTCAATGATTTGTTTAGTGATAGATTGAGCATACACTCTTACAGGTTTACCAGGTGAAGAAATGACTCAGATGAATACCAGGCACTGTACTATTGCTTAAACTGATGGAGAACAATAGGAAACACAAGAAGGATCACTAAGATCAAAATAGACGTACAGAGTATCTCAACCAAAAACCAGTCACTATTTCCTTCTTCAACAGAGAAAATCTCAATGTCTTTCTGTGTTGAGTCTTCATAAGCCATCAGATAATCAGTAAAGCACCTTCATCTGAACCAGCTGTTTGTCATCCTTCATTATCAGGTTAGGCCAGCAATATATCTAAGTAGACTGCTTGCGCTTCTGCAACAGTGGCCTTCTGAGAGCTTCCAACCTGCATCTCATTTGATGTCGATTTTATATATGCTTGTAATCTGGCAAACGAATGACTCAAAAGCGAGACACTTGTGACCCGTTCTTCAGTAAACAACTCCTGGACACATATTGTGAGTCAAACCATCCCTACCTAGACACATATCAAAAAGCAAGGACATCCATAAATAACTACACCTTCAATGGAAACGTAGCATCTGACAAGGTTTGTCACAAATAAAATTCTCGAGTATCTCACTTGGAGTTGCCTTTTCTAATCCACAAACTCTAAAGTTCAAACCAGGTCCTGATCTATTTGAGAACAATATGCACAAGATCATTAAGCATTTACGAGGTCCACCTTCAAAGGACAGAAGAACAGAAAATTTCTCTTCCTCAATGCTCTGATTCAGCAGAGGCTCTTGAATGGATAAGGTTACTCAGCAAAAACCAAAAGAAGAATCATGATCTTAATTATACTGGTGATCACAACTTAAACCACCGCATGAAGTTTGCAAAAAAGGAAGAACTATCAGGCACTGACTACAAGCACATTATATGACCAAAAGACCGGTAAATATGCGCCCGTGCCAAAAGCACAAGCAAGACCGCCATTTAATATAATTGCTGAACCAACCAATATCTTCAACAAGAATGAAAATGCACCAAACAAGCAAGACCAAAGAGCAAATCACATAGCAGAACGTACCCATATTCATTTGCCTCTTGGACTTCAAACATCCATTAACCAAATCCCTCACCTCTTCCTCCGTCAACGGCTCCCCCGATATCTTCACCCCTTTCTTGCCGGGCGGCGGCAACCGAAAGATGTCATATTAGAGCAGAGCCCTTCCACAGCTAGTATCATCGCTCAACAGTCTCGCAAGATGTCATCTCTACGCTCGCTCGAGCGAGCAGAGCGTTGCTGCTCTGCTCGCGACGCTCGCTCGAGCGAGCAGACGCTGCCGCAGATCTGGGCAAGCGCTGGCTTGAGCGAACCGTCGTGCTCGAGCCACGAGCAGCCGTCGCCCAGATCTGCGACGGGTGGCTCTCGCCGAAGCCCTCGCCGACGGCGTCGAATCAGAAGCTTCAGCCGGTGAAGGAGCAGCAGCCGGTGAAGGATGAAACTTACCTCGAATCAGAAGCTTCAGCCGGTGAAGGAGCAGCAGCTGTCGGCGCCGGAGAGAATGACGAGTTGGGAGGCGCCGGAGAGGATGACGGTGGAGAAGCTGTGAGAGACGTCGGAGAAAGGAGGGACTTGAGACAGAGAGAGGGCGCAGGTGGTGGCTGAGACAGAGGGCACGGCTGAAGCGAAAATAAACAAAAGAAACAAGTTTTGTGTTTTTATTATTTTGTTTATTCAAAAGTGTTTATAAAATAAGAAATAAATTTTTTTAATTTTTGTTTCTGTTCTAAATTTGTTTTTCGAGAATAAAAAAAATGAATTTTTTGTTTTCAGAAAAAAAGTGTAAACAAACACTGGTTCTTTTTTTTTTTCCTTCGAACAAAAGGACAGAAATTTTTATCCTAAGGAATAGAAATACAAATAAACAAACAGGGCTTAAATCACCGAGAAATTTTCTTATAGAATAATAGTATCTCTGTACGCTTTGTCATTAAACAGACTCAATACACTAGCTTTATGAACCTTCCACTATTTACACTCTCCCAAATCACAGCTACATTTTGAATTTTGATTTTCCCCCTAAATAAGCAAACCATGTAACTTTTTTTTCTTTTCAATTCTCTCGCACGTCTTTGTGCCTTTCTAGTGTCTAGAAAGAATATATTTTTCCTAAGGTTAGCTAATCTCAATGTAGTGTTCTGACATCGATGTACTAAATGATGCAAGAGTAGAAAAGAGGGAATAAGGGAGAAACCCTCTTTATCTCCTCCTAGAAAATACCCATGGAGCAAAAATGACAAAGACGTGACAAAATGGACACATTATATTGGCCTTGACTTCATGGCCATTCTGGAATTGATAAGAATAAAATCGATCATGATAGATCAAGGGCATGGCCATTTTCATGGTTATTACATGTTAAAATTAGAATGGACCGAATTTCTTGGCGCTTTCATCACTAACGTCCTAAAAAACTGCGAACCTAACATTAAGCAAAATTGATGGTCGCTTGCTTATACTAACTTAGCAAGCATTTAATTAGGAGGATCGACATGAATTAAAACCCAATCCAATATTTGACATTGCATGATTGGCAACTAATCCAACCCATTTTGGGTCATAATTAGGTTGGCATAATCTAGCCGATGAAAGGTAAGCGCATAGGTCAGCGATACTGTCTTATTCTAGTAAGAGTGATTCATAGGCTATAAATATGGATGATTTCCATCAAACTAATCATTCACAAAAAAAAAAAAAAGGGTCTATTTAAGCAAAGTGATTAGAGATGTGCCTTTGTTCGGGCAGTGATCCACCATTTTTTTTTTTTTTTTCTGATAGCAAATTTTGCCTTACTTTTGTTTTTGGTAAATCATTGATCCGATCATATTTGTCAATATCAACACGGCAGTGGAGAAAAGATATCCCGTGAGTATTCATTGATTTTCTAGCGATTTCTTCAAATTCTTATGTTTCTTTATCTAATTCCCATTATTATTATTAGCGATTTTTCTTTTACTGTTTCTTCTTTGTTGCAGTAGACATGTGCAACACGTATGTGGCATGAGGATAAAAGAATTCACAAGATATGCCAAGCAATGTTGTGGTAGATGAGATTCTTGTGTTAATTACTATAGTAGAAGTTAAGTTTATTTGCGTCTTCTTTTATGATCGTTTGGTAAAGATTAAAAGAGATTGGTCTCTAGGCAAGAACAAATTTTAATTACCATGATTGTAATTTTGGACTTTTCCTTGTTTTCCTGTTTGTCTAATGTTTACACTATGTTAACACCCACTTTTAATCATGTGAGTTTACTGACGACATGGAGGTTAGCAACGGTCTCCATTTGCAACTTTCAATAAGGACAATGCTCCTATAGTTGGTTGTTTGAAGATCCAGTTTAAACCTAAGTGAGTTTTTTGTGAGCTCTGGAAAAACTACACTAATATAAGTTTTTAACCATTTTTGATCAATTCTCCAAGATTTATGACCGAGAAGACAGGTTTTACCTGGCAACTGTTTATAATTCTTGCAAAGTAAAAATAAACGGATAAAAACAAGTCCTTAATTATGGGAGAAAAGTACAAAAAAGTCATAAACTTATCATATTAGTACCAATTCAATCATAAATATTTTAGTTGAATAAATTCAGTTTTAAATTTTTTCACATTGATATCAATTCAATCTATTTCGCCAAATTTTGGTCAACTTGTGGTGACATGGACATCGGCCAGTGCTAGCCATTCGACCCATGCTGGCGAGGTAATTTTTAAATAATTTTTTCTTTTTCCTTTTCCTTTTCTTTTTCATTTTCTATTTTCTATTTTCTCTTCTTCCTCCTTGGCCTACTTCTCCTCATAGTGGCCGACGAGACTCTAGTGAGGCTCGTCAGCCAATGGGCGAGGGCTTCACGTTCCTTGCCCCTTGTTGACCACTGTAGGGAAAGAAACCAAAGGAGGATGAAGGGGGAAAAGAAAAGGAAGAAGAAAAGGAAAAGGAAAAGGAAATTGAAAAGGAAAAAGGAAAAGAAAAAGAAAAAAATTAATAAAAAATTGAAAAAAATAAAAACAGATATTTAAAAATTACAACGTCAGTGTTGGTCGACAGACGGACCGGCCCACATCCACGTTGGTGTTGGTTAGTCAAAATTGGTTAGATGGACTAAATTGGCATCACTATGAAAATGTTTATAACTAAATTAGTCTAATTAAAATGTTTATGATTGATTTGAAATCAATACTATAGATAGGATATTTTTTGGTACTTTTCCCTTAATTATGGTGCTCAATCAGTAGAAAAATATGAATATCTACTAACTGAGCACCATACGTGAAGGCATGTGTTTTCCAGTTTATTTTATTGTTAAACATTAAGAAAACTTGCCTTGTAAGACGACTTGGTCATAAATTTTAGAGAATTTTTCCTCCAATTAAAATTTGCTTTGTTTATTTTTTTTATTTTTTTTAAATCGTTGATCCGATTAGAGTTCATTCCTTTTGACAATATCAACATGGCAATGGCCAAAAGATATATTTTCTTTCAATTTCCTCAAATTCTTCTATATATTTTCTTTCGATTTCCTCAAATTTTTTCTGTTTTTTCAATCAATTCCCTTTCACTATTATGAGTGAGTTTTCCTTTTTTGTTTCTTTTCTGTTGCAGGTAGATGTGACCGACACGTATGGGGCATGAGGATTGAAAAATTCACATGGTATGCCAAGCGTTGTTGTGGATAGATGAGATTCTTGTATTAATTCTGACAGTGGAAGTTAAGTTTATTTACGTCTTCTTTTATGATCGTTTGGTAAAGATTAAAAGAGATTGCTCTCTAGGCAAGAACAAATTTTTATTATCATGATTGTAATTTAGGACTTTACCTTGTTTTCCTGTTTGTTTGATGTTTGCACTATGTTAGCACCCACTTTTAATCATGTGAGTTTACTGAACGACATGGATTATCAACGGTCTCCTTTTGCAATTCTCAAGAAGGACAATGCTCTTAATATTCCGATTCCCAAAAACCTGGTTGGTTTGTTCGAAGATTCAGTTTAAACCTTAACGAGTTTTTGTAAGCTTTGTAACAACCACACCATTATAAAATCTACCCTTTTTAATAAATTCTCCAAGATTTATGACCAAGAAGGCAAGTTTTACATGGCATTGTTTATAATGCTTGAAAATTGAAAATAAATTGGGAAACACATGTCCTTCATTATGGTTCAATTAGTAGAAAAATATGATTTCTACTATATTGAGCACCATATATGAGGGCATTTGTTTCCAGTTTACTTTATTGTCAAACATTATAAACACTTGCCATGTCAAACGTTCTGTTCTTGGTCATAAATCTTAAGAGAATTTTTCTTCTAACTATACAGAATGTTTCCATCTTAATGCTTGTAATTTGTTGATTTGAACTTCTGAAAGTTTTAGTCACTATGTAATTTATAATGTGGCTTTTCGACATCACATCATATTTCACTGGAATTTATCCCGTAATGGAATATCTTTAATTGAAAATCGTTCTTTGGTTTTTTGGTTTTTTCATTAAAGGAAATATGTTCTGAGACAACTCTGGACAGTAAATATCACAAGTGAATAAGGAAATCAAAGACTTCACTTTAGATGATATTACATAAACATAAATCATGCCGGAATTTAATCAATGACAAAGCTTGGAATATACCCACCGACAAAACCGAACCCAAACAAACCATGCTATAATTTAATTGACGACTAGGCTTGCGAACACTAAGATGTTATGCCGGAATTTAATCAATTATATAACATATAGGATAAAGATACATGCTAGAATTTAATCAATGATGCGAGTCTGAAAACTAAGAATACAATGCAAGAAAGTAAAAACAATCGAAAGATTGCATTTTTGTTTGCATGTGCCTAGGCTTTCATGTAGACGAACAATCGTATTTATAAGGGTCATGCCATAACTGTCACGCCCCGAACCCTGGGCATGCACACATCCCTTGGCGGTCGATTAAAAATGCGACGTCCCATGACACGTCACTGACCCATTCTTTTTTTTTTTTTCCTTTTAATTAAGCACATGCGGAAGTGAATTAAATAAACACCCGACCAACAATCAAACACAGGAATAGTAGAAACGCAACAAATGTTGCTGAAGACCACATATTTATTTATTAACTGTTAACCCTAGGAAGTTTAATACTTATAAGCATTTCCACGGTCACTTCCTATCGACCCTCTCAAAATCCTCAGAGATTAGGGTCAACTTAAACTTCGCTAACGACAGGGCCAGTCAAAAGGTGTCGCATCTCGTGCCCACCACATCCGCACTTAGCAAATCTCCATGCTACGGCCTTGAAAAATGTTAGCCCACGACGGGGTGAGATAAAATCTCAGCGAGTCAAAACCCTAAACCCCGATTAGGACGCAAATTTGCCTCGAAGGCGGTCCTAAACACGCACCATGCAAAACTTACCTCGCCTCGGCGCGTCCTTGCATGTTAGCTCATCACATATGCTATTATTAATGCATCAAGCGCAATTTAATAATCGGAACACATCATTTTTATCACATGGGTCTTGATTATAAGGCCAAACCGTTATGATACATCCCATACCGTGCCACACAATTTTGCCCTATAATCAGGCACAACTATCACAACCAATCAGGCGTGTTCCAGTTATTACGACCCATCGGCCACAGCCAACTCAACAATCGACGGTTATCCAGCGTAACCGGGTATCGTCCCGCCCCATCGGGCACGGCATCATTTCGTGTATTCATACGCATCAAGACAGCATTCCATAAAGGAGCATCGGCCCGGCCTCCACCGCGACCGGTATCCGTTGACGTGAGGCATCCGAACTTAATCAGGCATCATCTTGCATATTCATATACACCAGGACGGGTTCATTACCCCGCATATTCATACGCATCAGGGTATTAGGTGATCACATGAGCACACCATCACTCAAGTCCATTGTTATCTTTCTCATTAGCTAAGAACACAAAAATCTCTTTTCAGATAATAAACCTCGCAACTCTTTTTTTTTTTTTTTGTTCAAAGCAATCCAAAATAAATTCGTGCGCGGTCACATACTTAAAATCAATCTATCAAACTTTGCACATTTCTACTATAAAAACTCCTTGTTTTATTGAGCAAATAAAATTTAGCGTCCAAACCTGACACCTCATTTATTTTCTATTTTCTTTTCTAAACACCCCTTTTTGGAACTAAGCTTGGGTAATCCTTTTTTTTTTCTTTAAAAATTTTGGAAAGAAATTCGTAGGTGCTTACGTACTCAAAATTAATCCGTCAAACTTTGCATGTACCTAGTTTAAAATCTCATCATTTTGTTGAGCAAATAACTTTTGGTGTCCAAACCCGACACCTTGTTGTTTTTCTAATTAATTGTCCATAAGGCTATCTTTTGTAATAACAATAAACAATCACCATAGAACAACCATTCACATATTATCATGCATAAGTTTTAAGAATGCCAAAAGTCAATCACATCACCAAATATACATTATCCAGCAAGCACTACATCAAGAACAACCACAAAACTACAATTGACCGTAATCGGTAGAAACCGGGTCCACTCGCACGTCTTCAAGTTTAATTCCAGAAACATAACCAAACGAGCTCAGAAAATTCTCAAATTTGAATAAGTCATAAATGACACTTAAATGAACACTTTTCATGAAGACATATTGACCAAGATATTTCTAGAATAAGAGCAGTAAATCGCTCAAACCGTTATCAAAACTGTGTCCGTATCCATAAATTATGTTTTCCAAAATCGGTTTAGTTCGAAGTCCAAAACTTTTTTGTTTGATCTTACTGTGTTAAACTAAAAGATGTGATGAAAAACTTTTGTGAAGGAACTCTTTCGAAAATTGAATCCTAAGAGTTGATAAAAATCATTTGGACATCAAAAGGTCACTGGTTCCAGCATCAACCGAAATTATGTTTTGCATGTAACGGAGCTAAAATCTTATTCTTTTAAATCCCTAAAATCTTGAGTAAAATATATGTCATAACTGAAGATGTCTAGAACATTTTTCAAGAATGAAGCAACCTCAAAATTGTAGCACATTTTAACCCACAAAAATAGCAAACGACGAGTGTCCAGTCACCAGTTCTAAAGATTAAGCTAATCCATCTTAATACTAATCTAAACAAGCTAATTAACACTAATCTAACTAAGATAATTAACACTAATCTAACTCACTAAGCACAATTAACAATCTAATCAAGGATTAGGGAGTTAACTCACCGGAATTCGACGGCGGCAAGCTCACGACGACGGCAACGCGATGGCTGAAGACACCTGAGACTACCGTGTCTCAAACGGAGCTCAAACAATGGCTGAAAACAGCCTTACAAGCTCACAGCTTGTGGCTGGTTACGGTTCTGTTCTGCTAGGCTGGGTTGGTCTCGACTTGGTGGGGCTGGCTGTTGGCGTGGCTGAGGTGGCTGGGCGAGCTGGGGGCGGCCGTTGGACGGTGGGTGGCCGTGTGAGGAGTTGCGGCTGCTGCTGGAGTGAGCTGGTGGCATTGGATTTTTGGACTACTGCTGGGTGAGGTGCGACAGTAGCAAACTGAAGGGGAAGAAGACTGGAGGGCGTGAGGTGCTGCTTGGTGAAGTTCTGGTGGACGGTTGCTGGTGATGGCTGCTGGTGGGCGTGTGAGATGGAGATGGCGGTGGAAAATGAAGCTGCCGTGTGTGTGCTGGTGGCTGTTCGGTGGAAATGGAGAAGAAATGGGATTCGGCTGCAGCAGGGGAAGAAATGGAGAAGGAACGTGGGCTGTCTTGCTGGTGAGGAATTCTGGCGTAAGAGAGGGAGAACGTGGGGTGGGCTGGACGCTGGTGAAGAAGAAGTGAGGAAGGGAAGGGAAGAAAGGCTGTCTGCAAAAGGAGGGGCTGAACCTTGCGCATGGGAGAGGGTGAGAAGGAGAGAGGAAAGAGAGAGAGAAGGGAAGAAATGAAAGTCCAAGCAAGGGCCAATGAGGTGCTTGGCCAAAATATCAAGCACTCATGGCCAAGGCCTCAAAGTCTTCATGCCAACTTAGTCAAGTGGCCATCCAATGAAGAATTTGCTTAATTTCTTCAAAAATAAACCAACTAAGGCAACCAAAATCCCTTTTTCCCTCTTGATCCAAATTTCCCTTTTTTCCTTTCCGTTTTGTTCAAAATTGATTTTTCCACAAAATCTTGGACTTGACGAAATTTCTCCGAAAGATGAGATGATGTCCTAAAAATGAATCATGACACGCTCGAACGTCCGATTCCTGAAACTGAATTCAATTTCATGGTTAAAATCGACCGAACGCGATTTTGGTATAACCTAACTTATCGGGTAGCTTTTACGGATTTTAGCACATTTGACCTGTGGTCGATAATTTTCGATCAACGTTTGTACATCTTCGACTTGTAAATGACTCTCGGTTGTCATAATATCGCAAGGTTTCAATTACATGTCCCGAGTATAATATTGATAGAAAATTGGGTCTTTGCCGCTCGATGCAAATTTCGCAATCAGGCGGAATCACCTGCAATTTAATTACGTATTTTCGTCTAATCGACTTATATTCAATTGCAATTCGATTATAATGGTGTCGTATTGACCCTTATCGATTATTATGGTCGAGCGGTCGATTTCTGATCGAATTCTCTAGTCTATCGCGTTTATATCCCTTAATGGCCTCACCTAATAGATTAGTTAATTCGAGAGTGATCAGTTCCAAGTAAAATGACCATAAGCGCATCGACGAAACAACCATTTCATATATTCGAGACGGAGTCAAATTTCAGGATGTTACAATAACCGTCTCCATATAGTTTGTAAAGGTTGTAGCCATGTTCTTCCTTCTCAGAAAGTTTTTTATCCATATTATCATAATGCCATGATTTTACGTTTAAGCGGTTGTTCCTTTAAAATCGTATGCTAATTGCTCAACTACCTCCATTGCTTGATTCTTCAGTGTTCTCAAATCCACAACGGCTTTCCGATGCCCTTCACACATCCAACTCCATCTTGATGCTTTGACTAGTAATCTATTGCCTTTATTATTCTTGTCGGCTATTGTTAACCATACTTGTATAACGACAGCTAATCAGCAGTGTCACCGATATAAGTTAATATTGACATCGATCCATGCAATCGTTGACAGTGCGTCCCATGCTCAATGATGTTTATGCTCTAATCACATACTTATCCATGTTGATGACTTGCTGATTTTTTGGTAAAAACATATCGAGACTTATTCAAAAGTTGAAAAAAGAACTTACAATGAAGAAAACTTCAATTGTGGTGCCTCTATTAGAAATCTGTCTATCCACCTGTCCCATGGTCAAAACCATTCGTGGCACAAACCCATAAAACATCTCGTCCAAATACATAACTACCCACCCGATCATTATTAGTCAAATCAATAATGTGTAAAATCTCTTATTGGAATTTTATATTTACACCTGTGGTATATGCATAAATAAATTTATTTTTTCTTCTTCTTTTTTTCTGCATGTCTCCCCTTTCTTCTTATGGCATTGGCGTTGCCTATCACTACTATAACCACCATCGAACACCCTACTTGTCAATTTAATGTTTTCGAGTCGATTAGATGATTGAGAAATTTTCTAATAGAATTAGAATATCGTTGTATGCTTATATTGCTGGGTAGGACAACCTTCTCAAGTCGTAATAATCTCTTTAGAATAAGTGTAAAGAAATACATAATACTATTAGTAATAGAAAAAAATATATACTTAAAAAAATTATCATTAGAAGTTGCGGAGATTGATCATAGTGAAGCTTGGGTCCTTAGTCATTGGCCGAGCAAGGAATTAGGGTCGTCCCCTCGTCCTCAATTGACATTCAAGCAGAGTGAGCTCAGCATTCATATTAGTCTCGCTTTCATTTTGGGATTGAGTACGATAAAATCAAGAATGATAGATCAAGACAACGAAAGCAGCGAGTTTCTTCGCACTTTCATCACCCTTGACTGACAAAATGTGAACCAAAGGTTAAACGAAATCGATCATTACTTCTATATATTATGCTTAATTTAGAAAAGCATTTACATAGGAGGATCGACATGAATTAAAATCCCACCAACTATTTGACATGGCATTATGGGAAACTAATTTAAAGTCATGATTAGGTTGACATTTGGTTCAACATTATAGATTGTAAGTGCATAGGTCAGCGACACTATTCTTGTTCAGGTAACAAGTGATCTACATGCTATAAATACAGATGATTCCCATCAAATTGATCATTCACAAAAGTAAAAGAAAGGCTTTATTCAAGCAAAGTGATAAGAGATGCACCTCTATTCGGGCAGTGTTTTATCAAAAAAATTATTTTGGCAACATTTTTGGCTTTGCAAATTTTCTGGTAAATCATTGATCTGATTAGAGGTAATTCCTTTTGTCAACATCAACAAGGCAATGTGAAAAGATGTCGTGCGATGTACCTCGATATCTACAACTCGAGAGGATGCTAATTGAGCAGTTGTTGATTTTTCTTGTTATTTCCCTAGGTTCTTCTATTTCTATTTCTATCCTCTTTCATTTTAGTGAGCGATTTTTTTTTTCTTTTTGTTCCTTCCCTTGTTGCAGGTAGATGTGTTTAACATGCACGGGACATGAGGATCGAAAAATTCATAAGATATGGCAAACATCATTGTGGGTAAACAAGATTTAAGTTCATTTGTCTTCTTTTACTATCGTTTTGTGAAGATTAAGAGAATTCGTAATCTAGGAAAGAGCGACTTTTTTTATTACCATGATTGAAAGTTTGTATTTTACAATATTTTTCTGTTTGTCCGATGTTTGTACTAAGTTAGTGCCCACTATTAAACAATGCGACCTTTTACCACACGTCATGAATATTATCAACGGTCTCCATTTGCGATGTCCAAGAAGGAAGATCCTCTTGTAGTTTTAATTCCCAAAGGCCTAGTTGATGTCTTCAAGATCCAGTTTAAACTTAAATGAGCTTTTGTAAGCACCGTGAAAACTACACTAATATACTTTTCACTCATTTTTGCCAAGGAAAGGGAAAGAATAATATGAATAGATACTAATCAAGCACCACAAGTTCATTGTCTATTTCCAAGCATTATGTACACTTGCCATGTAATACGTTTTCTTCTTGGTCATAAACCTTAGAGAACTTTTCTTCCAACTGCACAGAATCCCTCAACCTTATTGCTCGTAATTTTGATGATTTGAACTTCTGACATATTCAAAACTCGATCGAACAGTTCAAAGGTTTAAGTGCCGCACGGATCACGATCGAAAGACTCTAAAGAGTCATCTTGTGACAATTACACCATTTTAGAAGAGTTCAATTGTTGAGATGGTAACGTTCTCTTACTCATGAATCTCTCTCGTCATGTAGAGTCCTCTCTCTCGACATGCAGAGTTTTTCTATAAGTTTCTGGGTATTTCCGAATTGATCGACTTTCATCTCGGCTAAACCCTACTTCACATTTCTCCTCTTCTCAGTCCAGTTTTCTTAAATTTTCACTCAGAATTTCCATCCTCTCTCAGTAGATGATGATTCTCATCTTCGCGCTTTCCCTGGTAGTCCAGTGACTGGGTTTTTCTTCTGTATTTCTTATCGGAGCTTGCATGTCGACTTCATTGCCATTACCAGACATTTTCCAGTTATGAATACATCCCAACCTCCGGAAGATGTTCGCCTTGCTGCCTTATGTCACCGACTTGGCCGACTCTGGTCTGAAGAAGACGTGGACGTCTGGGATGATGAAATACCTCTGGAAAAGATGCAAGAATGCAAAGCAACCTTAGTGGGTAAAATTCTGTCTGACTCATCAGTTAATTTTCAAGCTTTACAGAGTACGTTAAAACGTGTCTGGCGTAATGAACATGTGCAAATTTCCCAACCCGAAGAAGGTCTGTATGTTTTTACATTCAATTCTGAAACTGAACGGCAAAGGATCTTACATAGTGGCCATTGGCTGTTTGGGCACCATCTCTTGATACTTAAACCGTGGTTGCCAAACACGCCTCTTCATTGCTATGATTTCACTACATGTGAATTCTAGGTGCAAATCTTTGGACTCCCTCTGGAAAGATGCACTGAGAGAATGTTCGCCAAGGCAGCGCGACACCTTGGTCAGGTTCAGGAAGTGAGCCTAGCAAATAAAGAGAGTTCATCTGTTAAAACAGGGTAGGTACGAGTGACTATTAATCTTCAAGAACCGTTGAAATTTGGTAAGCTACTCAGATTGGAGGGACAGAATATATGGATTGATTTCAAATATGAGCGCTTATCTTCCTATTGCTACTCATGTGGTATCTTGGGCCATTATGCAACACAATGTCAAAATATTCCCTTTGATGAGGCCAAGATGGAAGGGAAAGATCAGCTATCCTATGGCCCCTGGTTGAGGGCCGAGGTAAAAGTGCACAGTCCATTCTGGAAAGCCTTCTATGAGAAACAACCAGACCAAGATGAAGTTGAAGAAATTATACCAGAAACTCCACAGCAATCACCTTTATTACTTCCTACAGCACCTTCATGTACCAAGGATCAACCTCCATCTGTGGAGATTAATACCACACAGAACCCTCATAGTAATCCCTTGCCTACCCTGCAAATTTCTTCTATTGCAGAACCTATACTGCAAGCACCTGTGTTGAACAGCAAGAAGTTAAAAAGCCTACAATGGCGGTTAAGGCCAGTCCCCCTAAAAAAACAAAGCGTTACAATCCTTATGGGACTCCCTCTTTTGTTCATGTACCTCTGGACGATTCACTCCTTATGGATGCCCCTATATTTGTAGCTGAAGGGGTAGACACAAGGGCTGTGGTGGCTTGCCCAAAACAGCCACCGCCAGCACAATGAAAATTATAAGTTGGAATTGTCAGGGGCTAGGCAACCCCCTGACAATTCAAGCGTTAAAGGACCTAGTGGTCCATGATCGGCCTGAGATTATCTTTTTGATGGAAACAAAAAACTAGGAACCAGTTATCAAGAGATTACAACGAAGACTGCAATACCAAAATAGTTTTGTGATAAATCCCCAAGGTTTGGCTGGTGGCTTGGTTATTTTTTGGAATGAACAGGTTAATCTTACTATCCACACTCATGATCCTCATCATATTGATACTATCTGTTCAGATGTTTTGAAAAGGACAACTATGGGTATTACTTTTCTGCATGCACCAGCAGTATTTCAACAGCGGCAACATCTATGGACAACTTTGCGTCAACTCAGCCATCTACATACCCTACCTTGGGTGTGTATTGGCGACTTTAATGAAATTTTGAATCACTGGGAGAAGGTGGGAAAACGCTTACCTCAGCAACATCGGTTACAATCCTTTAGAGATTTATTAAATGACTGTGCTTTAATGGATCTTGACACCAAGGGCTGTGCCTACACTTGGGTGAATAATAGAAGTGGTGAGGAAGCTGTAAAGGAGCGAATAGATAGAGCTGTGTGCACAATGGAATGGCGATTGACCTATCCGGAAGCTGAAGTTTACGCTTTACCTGCTATAGGCTCTGATCATTGTCCACTACTCTTAACTACAGAAGTCAAGTTAAAAAGGAGGAAGATGAGGTTCACCTTCGAATCTTATTGGCTTCAAGATGATGAATGCCACCGGGTGGTCTCAGATGCATGGTTATCAGCCTTACGTCACCCCTTCAGCATCTCCAAAAAACTGCAGATGACAACTACAGCATTGGCTAATTGGAGTAGAATGAAGTTTACTGCTGGTCATCATCAAATAGATATCTTAAAGCAGCAGCTCCAGCATCACATTAATCAACCTGCTTGCAATCATAATAACATTCAGGTTAAATCGCTAAAGGAACAGATTCAGAAAATATGGATGCAGGAAGAACACTACTGGGCAATGCGATCTCGCATCAACTGGTTGAGGGGGGGGGGGGATAGAAACACTAAATTTTTTCATGCTATTACGATTCAAAGACGGAAGAGAAACGGAATTAGCATGCTCAAAGATGTAAACGAGGATTGGATTCGGGAACCAGGTCAGGTGAGGCGCATGACCAATTGTTTTTTTCAGAATCTTTATTCTACTGCTGGTCATCGAGACTATGGCCCAACTTTAATGCAATGCCCAAAGATAGTGACAGATGAAATGAACAATCATTTAATTGCTGAAGTAACAAGAGAGGAAGTCCAGCTAGCTACTTTCTAGTTGGGAGCAACCAAAGCTCCAAGACCTGACGGTTTTAATGGCCTCTTTTATCATAGTCATTGGGACATTATACAGGATGATGTTTTTACTACAGTGCAGTTTTTTCATTATTGGTGTGTTGCCTATTGATATTAACAGAACTTCTATATGTCTGATTCCTAAAGTACCGAATCCGGAGAGGTTAGGTCAATTTCGCCTCATCAGTTTATGTAATTTTCTATACAAAATTATTTCCAAAGTCCTAGCCAATCGATTAAAATGCTGCCTACCAGATTTGATTGTCACAGAACAGAGTGCATTTGTGTCAGGTAGACAGATACAGGACAACATTCTTATAGTTCAAGAGGTCTTACATCAATTTAGAATTCGACAGAGAAAGAAGAAATTTCAGGCGCTCCTAAAACTGGATATGCAGAAAGCCTATGATAGGGTTGAGTGGGACTTCTTGGAGGACTATTTGCGCCAGATTGGTTTTCATGATCGATGGGTGATATGGCTGATGCAATGTGTTAAAACTACCTCTCTTAGTGTCAAGATCAATGGCGAAGATCTACCTTACTTTAAACCAACCAGGGGAATTAGGCAGGGAGATCCTCTTTCACCCTACTTATTCATACTCGTGGCTAATATGTTATCCACTCTTATCCAGCAAGCTATTACTATGGGTCATCTACGAGGACTGAAACTTAACAGGTGGTGTCCTGTTTTATCCCATCTATTCTTTGCTGATGATGCGATCTTTTTTCTAGATGGTAAAACTCAAGAATGTCAAAACTTGGCTAGCATTTTAAACCAGTACTGTATTGCAACAGGACAATAGATAAATCGAAATAAATCAGGTCGTGTTTGTTAGCAAAAACTGTCCTATGTCTCTCAAGTTAAATATGGCAGGAGTACTAAGAGTTCCAATCCTTGATAAAACCGGAAAGTATCTAGGCATTCCCTCAGACTGGGGATCCTCAAAGAGAGATATGTTTGCTTGGATTCATACACGAGTGAATGCTAAATTGGCAGGGTGGAAAGAACAGTTGATTTCCAAAGGAGGGAAGGAGGTTCTGTTGAAATTTGTGATTCAGGCTATACCTCAGTATGCGATGTCCATATTTAAGATTCCTATCTCTATATGCAAGTCTGTTGAATAGAAAATCGCCAAGTTTTGGTGGCAACACACTAGTACTAAAGCTGGAATTCATTGGAAGTGCTGGGATATTCTAAAAGAGAGCAAAAGTACAGGTGGGGTAGGTTTTCGAGACTTATTATCTTTCAATAAAGCCCTTATGGGAAGGCAGGCCTGGAGAATGTTTCAACATCCTTTATCTTTGTGGTGCAAACTTTTCAAAGCCTTATATTTTCCATTTACAGATTTTTGGCATGCTGAACAGGGATCCCGACCCTCTTGGGGCTGGCGAAGTCTTCTAATGGGCCGAGATTCAATTTTTCCTAAGTTGTGTTGGTCAATCGGAAATTGCCAGAAGATTAATGTTAGACAAGATAAATGGCTACCTATGGGAACCCTCTGTGGACCTCTTAACAGAGAGGAACCGAGAACGGTTGCAGGCTACATAAATACAGCACAAAATGCATGGAACACCCAGCTTCTCAACCATACATTTGACGAGCCTATTGTTAAAGAAATACTAGCAATTAAATTGTGGCCAACATCTACTGAAGACCGACTTGCATGGACAGAAACTGTCGATGGACAATATACAGTGAAGAGTGCTTATCATTTCATACAGAAATCAGAGGCTGCACAGATCGTTTCTCGTCCGTCCTCATCTTATATTACCCCCAGTCATCTATGGAAGCAAATTTGGAAAACTAAGACGGCTCCTAAAATCCGCATCTGTCTCTGGTCTATCAGTCAAAATGCGGTTCCTACCAAGTCTAATATGTTCTGTCGCCGAATCACCAATGATCCTTTTTGTATACTCTGTTCTACCCATTCCCCCGAAACAATAGAACATTTATTTCTGCAGTGCCCTTGGACACAACAGATTTGGAACCATCCTACTGTGCAAGTTAATGTAACAGATTATGCAACTCATCGCATCGATGCTTGGCTTGCAGATATATCACAACAGAAAGGTAACGTACCGGATTTTGAGACCATAGCAGCTCTTTTATGGCAGATCTGGAAGGCCAGAAACCATGTCATCTTCCGCCATCACTTCACGCAGCCGGACCAGCTTGTTGATTCCGTTCTGGCTCTCGCCCACTTGCATATCACAGTTCAGAAACAGCAATTACAACAGCAACCGAAGACAGGCAAAAAATCGCCAAACCTTAATACTACCTGGCTCCCTCCATTGCAGGGCATGGTCAAAGTGAATATAGATGGTGCCTTCCCTATTGCAGAAAATCTGGGTGCGATCTCCAGCATCACTCTGGATCATACGGGCAATCTGCTCGGAGGCTTTACCAAAAGCGTTCCAGCAACCTCTGCACTTGCAACGGAGATTCAAGCTTTTTTATATACTCTAAAAGATCTTCTACAACAAGGAAAGCATCACTCTGACCTGATCATTGAAACCGACTGCCTCATTCTGGTTGAAGCAATCAATCACGAGCGCCTTCCACCGTGGGAATGCCGTGCCCTTCTTGCCCTAATGTGAAGATATTTTGCCCTCTTTTTCCAATCTGAAAGTGCATCACTGCAGAAGATCGGCAAATGCCCTAGCCGACTGGGCTGCCAAACCCCACGGTTGGGGTTTCCTTTCCCCAACTTGGGCCTCTTCACCTCCTCCTCCTATGTTAGATTTGATTTGTAATGAAACCCTGCTAGCGGGTTGTACTCTTTTCCCTACGTAATGAGTAATATCGTCTATTTTCCGACCAAAAAAAAAACTTCTGACAAATTCAGTCATCGCGATTTGCTGGCCTATGCAATTTATAATATAGCATCTCAACCTCACATTCAAACTTACTCAAAAGTTGAAAAAAGAATACACAATGAAGAAAACTTCAATCGACAAGTTTTGCTCCATCAGAATCTCTCTAATCCACTTGTCACGTGGTCAAAGCCACTCGTGGTACAAACCCAGAAAACATCTCCATCCAAATACATAACTACCTGCTCTATCAATATCAATCAAATCGATAATGTGCAAGATCTCTTCTCGAAATTTTATATTTACACCTATGACATACGCTTATATATATATATATATATATATATATATATATATATATATATATATTTTCCATTTCTCCCCTTTCTTTTTAAGGCATTGGCGTTGGCTATCACCACTATTATTGTTGTCGTTCGTCACTTCTGCCACCCGATGACTTGCGGCCACGACATCACTATGACCACAGTCAAATACTCTCTTGTCAAATTGATGTTTTTGAGTCAACTAGATCACCGAGAAATTGCTAGGTAGGATGAACTTCTCAAGTCATAATCTCCTTAGATTGAGTATAAACAAAAACACCATTACCAAAAAAAAAAAAAAACAAAAACAAAAACACAGTATTAGTAGTAGTAGAAAGAACATATGTACATATATATTAACATAAATTATCATTAAAAGTTATGGCCATTGATCATAGTGAAGCTGAGGGGTCCTCAATCATGGCCAAGCGAGGAATTAGTGTGGTCAACCGGTCCTCAATTGACATTCGACCAAGAGTGCGCTAAGCTTTCTTTTTAGTCTCGCTTTCATTTTGGAATTGAGTACGATAAAATTGCGGATGATAGATCAAGACCACGAAGCTTTCCATGCCTATTACAAATCAAATTTGAAATTAAGTGAATTTCTCCGCACTTACATCACCCTTGACTGACATAATGTGAACCAAACATTGAAAGGAATCGATAATTTCTTGTATATATCATGCTTAATTTGGAACGCATTTACTTAGGAGGATCAACATTGTTAACACCTAAATTTTGGAAGTTTGGTCATTTATTTATTGCATAAAAAATTAGAGGTTAACTTTATCCTTGAAAAAATATTAATTGCATAGCATATAAGTTTATGTGCATTTGTTTTTAATTTACATTTTGTGCATTGGACGGGTGGCAGAAGGGTTCGAATTAGCGGTTCTAAGCTTTAAATTGACGGGCCGGACTAAGCCTATGAAGTGAGCAAATTGGTCCAAATACCTTTTTTTTAATGATAAAATTTATCTTGTGGAAAATGGAAATTTTGAAATTTTTCCGGGATATGAATTTTTTGGATAGATGTGTGAAAAAAAAATATTGCGATTTATCTTTGCAAGATTTGGATTTAGAAGAAAATTTTATCGTAATCTTGAATTCTTATTAATATGTGATAAATTGGCAAAAAAATATTGCGGATGTAGATTTGGAGGGGAATTTGAAAACCTATTTCCCTAGCCCTATGAAAGGCCTTACGCACGTGAAGATTGGGGGGCTTTTTCTAGGGTTTCTTTTGGTGAAGAAGAAGAAAAGGGAAAAAGTAAAAAGAAGGTGTAGAAAGTAGAGAGGGGACAGGGAGACGTGAGAGGGAGAGACTGGTGAGGGAGATGTGAGGAGAGAGAGAAAAAAAAAAAGGTAATTGCTCCTGTTCATCTTCCTCGACGAACCGAAGCCCTTGCCGCCCGAGCTGCTGGTCTCCAACCACGAACGCCGGTGCCGATCGTCGCGCTCGCACCGCTGTGCTGCAGGCCCCGCACGCGACCACCGCCGCCGTTCCACCAGTCGCCCGAAGCCCTGCCCTACCGGTCGCCGTCCGTGAAGCCCGACGTCGGAGCCGTTTTTGCCCTGTTTTGTCACTTGTTCGCGATTCCCCGGCGCTGCTTGCTACTGCGTCGAAGTCCTGAGCCACACTGCCGGTTTGCTTGCCTCTGCCGACCAGATTGCAATCCTACGTCCTTGCTTGCCGTATTGACGCCGCCCAGAGCCGAAGCCCACCGCGAGTTTCCCCTGTTGCACCACCACCCTCCGATTGATCGCGTCTCTGCTCTGCCACTGCCTGACCTACAACAGCTGCAACCCGACGCCCCTGCAGTTTCGCCTTTTGCTGCTGCTCGACGCCACCGAAGCCCGCATGGCCGGCTTGTTGCCCCGCCAGACACTGCGCCGATTGCTGCTCACGCCCTACAGCACCCGAGTGATCACCCGAGCCGGATCTATAGTTCTCCGCCCGCGTTGCCCGCACCCGGAACCTTCTGACCGCAACGCCCTTGTTCCGCCGGCTGTTCCCACGCCCGAGCGACGCCAGATTTGGTCGTTGAACTCCTCTCCGCCCAGCCTCATCGTCGCCATTCACTAGCCGTGCCAGACGCCGCACCGCCGCCAGTTCCCCCACCGGAGCTCCAACGCCGGCTACCCTCCTTCCGGTGCCGATCACCGCTGTTTCTCTCCCTCCAGAATCCCTTAGGTGGTTTATTTTTATTTTTTTTTACTTTTTACTTTTGTTTTATTTTTCATTTATGTTATCTTACTTTATTTTATTTATCATTGTACAGTTTGAATATTGAGAGGTGATTTTTCAGTTTATGGATATTGTAGACATTAACCTGGGTTTTATCCAAAATTATTGTAATTATTAATTTGATCCGTAAGATGTCAGATTGTTTTTTTTAATTATATTAATTTTTGAGATTTGTTGATAGTATTTTAATTGTTAAATTATTATAATTATTAATTTGATTTGTAAGACTTCGGATCAGATTTTTAATTATTTTGAACTTTATGCCGTGATGTTTAGGGTTAGAGTAATTGTTAATTTAACTTATGAGACAATAGGTTATTTTTTCGATTACCTTAATCATTTATTTGTTGAATATCTTGATTGTTTTATTTAATATTTATTTGATAATTCTTTGTCTTGTAAAAAAAACTAAGAAATCAAAAAATCAAAATTTTGCATCAAAGCATGTAGGTTTAATAAATCAAACATGTAGGATTAGGTTTATGAAATTTTCATCATCTTGTGATTGTTGCTAGGTTTATTTAGTTAGAAATTGCTCGTAATTAGATTTAGGTCATTTGATTAATTTAGATTGCATATTTCATTATTGCATTTCTTTAATTTCGAATTTCATGGAAAATACAAAAAAAAGAAGAATAAATTCATTTCATGCTTTAGGATAGATTGCATGCTTATTCATGTTATATAGTTTAGGTCATATTGCCACATCATATCATTTCATGTTAAATTAGTAGCATGCATTGCATGATTCTCATTAAATAAAGTGAATTAAAATTGAGTGATTGCATGTTAATTCGAAATAATATGTAGGATTATCAATATGAATTCTGAGCTAACATTACAGATACTTTTGTTACTATGAGGTAAGTCATGCAATTTATTTATTGCTTCATTTGGGGTGTTTAATTAGTGGTTTGTGCACCCGCATGATCACCTTACATGTTAGGGAGGTAAATTAAAATCAATTCAAGTTGCTTGTAAAATATTTTTTAAAATAAAAAGGGAAAGGTACTGAAAGGGCGTTAGAGAAATTTAGTGTAACCAAGTCCCTGAACTCACAATCTTTGGTTCGTAGGAATAAAGTAAATATCCCGTTATTTTATTTGGGTTTCTAATCAACCCACCAAATATAGATTAGTGGCGACTCCTAATTAAAAAATTAATCACATGTTAAGAACTTGAACCTAAGTCGCGAATTGGTATGGGCTCTTAGAACCAGGGAAGGAGAATAAATTTCCCGCAGGTATGCATCCCACATTGGGCGAACAACTCCCGTTCAAGCCCTTTAGGGACAGCCTCTTAGCATAAAACTACTCAGCCCTTTAGTTCAGAGCCTAGAGACACCCAAAAATGCCAGGATGGAAACGTTTCTAACCTACCCAAGCTGCATTTCTCGAAGGATCATACCTACAGGAAATTTATTCTCCTTCCCTGGTTCTAAGTCTAGGTCCATTCATGGTATCAGAGCCATGGTTTCGTTTGTAATGCTATCCATTCCATGCACTTGATAGGTGAAACCAGTGCTGAGAAGATCATTTCACATCATGACCACACAACCAGAGTCTACACAACCAGAAATCCTTGAAGCACCCGTTTCTCTTGTGGCCTCTTCCTCATCCTCAACCCCCCAAGAATTTCGTGTTTCCAATGCTTCTAAGATAGATTATCTTTACGAAGTCTCTCTTAGCGATGAAACAAAAATTTCTGAAACCCAACTTCCACTCATGAACCCTTATTCTGCTTTTGCCAAACCAAACTCATCATTTGCACTTATCCGCTCCATCCGTCAACTGATTCACCAAACTCCAAAGCAAGTAAAGGAGTATGTCCAGTCCTCTAAGTTTGACCAGCATCATATTCCTGCTACTGAGAAGGAGTACTTTGTTACTCTTCAGATCCCTCCAGAATTTCCCAGACAATGGGTCCAACAGGGATATTCTCATGTCCATTATGGAGCTGTTCGTCTTGCTCTTACCTTTCATGGTCGTAAAGGTTTGCCAGTTGTGGCAAGAATAGCATTGTTGGATACCCGGTTTTTACAATACCAGCATGCATGCATAGGTACTGTTCAAACCACTTTAAATGCTGGAACAGTTTTTGTGACTTTATATCCAAACTTTAATATCGCTCTATCAGACCCCCAGCTACTTTCTTTTCTGAAAGTCCAAGTCCAGCTCACTGGAGCCCCTCAGACTGCTGACTCTGTAGCTGCAACTCTACATTACCAAATGGTTTACCGAGTGCAGAATCATGCCCTCGACCTCAACTTCAACAATGGTAATGAAGATGCGTTGTTCATCTCTATGCAGAATGACCAAGAATCCTGCATCCATGTCCCCAGACAGATCCCGAAGGATACTTTGGCCAAGCTCCTTCCAGAGACTTGGATCACCAACTATGAAAAGCTCCACCAACATAACAAGCCTTTCTAGTCTACAGACTCAGAGTTTGTAAGAAAAAAAGATGGAACTGTTTCCATCAAATTTGGCAAAGAAAAGGAAGAAAGTCCTTCTATCTTCCAAACCCTTTTCATGATTGAACCATGTGTTCCTGAATCCATCTCCGAACCAGACCCAAAAAAGCATGTTCGACATTTCAATAGTGATGGACATCCTGTTCATTACTATAAAGATAACTATGGTCATTGTTTTTGGGACCCTTTTTGCCAATGTTCTTACTGTCTAAATTCCCCCGACGAGGTAGATCCTCTTGCAAGATCTCCACCTCGACGGAAAAAGCCAAAGGATAAGGTGTACCAAAGGTACTTGAACGGAGACTCCTCCGTCGATACTCTTGGTGAGTGTGACAAATACCAGTTCATGGTCTCTTATGCACCACCTTCATCACCAGAGTCCAGTACTATGTTCCAAACCCTACCAGATCCACCAAAATCACCTCCACCCTCTCTTCCTCGGAAAAAACAAACCCTCTCCCCATTTTACAAACCAATCCTCAAATGGGCTAATAAACATTCTTACCCACTTGAAATCCCAGCACAAACACCACCCACTTCTTCTATTGCCATGTTCCAAGACACCGACTTTCCTCCTCTTGTTAAGGAAAGTTCTAAACTCTCGTTCCCCGCTACAGACGAGTTTATTGATCCACATGGCAGATACCGCCATGTTCCTAAAATTCCTACCCCCACTGATGTGGATGAACATGGGAGACAAAAGAAAACCCCTGCGGCTGAAGCTATTTTGAATTGGCAATCAGAGACCCTGTTGGCACAAAACAATGCCTTCAAGACTATTGATTCCAAAATTGGAAATGTGCAACAAGAACTCCGAAGATATGATGATAGTACCAAGAAGATACTTTCTGAGTTCCAGAAAAGGCTTCATGCCTTAGAATCAGGACAACATCTTGGGTACCACTATCTTGAAAGTCCGCAGCCAGAGATAGACAAGCTCAAGAAGCAAATCCAACTTCTTGAAGAAGGAAGGTTTAGTAGGCCTTTCGATCCATTAGCACCTCCTGTTCGAACTGGGTATTTACCTCCAGCACCACAAACGTCTGTTTTTGCCAATATCCCAGCAGATCCCTACAGGAGAGAACCAGATATGGTAGAAATCCGAAATCGCCTCAAAGCCCTGCAGAAGGAAAAGGGAAAAGAAAAAAGCTCACCCACAGAATCCAGTTCACTCGTTATAAGAGACAAGCCAGATTAGATGATGCTATCAAATCCATTAGAATCCTTTCTAAAGGATTTGGGTACTCAGGAATTTGATCCTACTACCCAACAGCCTGAGCCTGATCCTGTTAGCCGAAAAAACCAGATTCTGTTTGCTGAACAAACTTCCCCTATTACATCAGACTCAGCATCTTTTTCTTCTTCATCCATTTCAGATCATACAGTCGATTCTCCCCCTATTGTTCCACCAACTTCACAAATATTCATGGCTGACACCCCTCCAGACTACGAAATGGAATCAAACTATTCTGATCCAGAATTTGGACAGACTAGTAATCCCACCAGGAACAATTCCGCCAGGCATGTGTCCATGGCATCAAAAAAATTCTTCTCCATTGACGATATTCCTTATCCAAAATGGCCAGAAAGACTTGAAGAGTTTCATACATGGTTGAGTACATAGTACCTACCAACCATGATATGAATGATGTCCTTTACAATTTTGTCACAAGGTTCACAGGGAGCCTTAAATTCTGGTGGCAATCACTCGTAGAACAAGACCAGATTATGTTTCTAATGTCACCCAATTTCAGCCATGCTCTTACCTATCTATATCATGTTTTTGTGGGAACACCCGGAGATCTCAAAGAGCTAAAAAGAAGAGAATTCTTCGAAAGAAGATGCTGCTCCCTTCAGAAGAAGCATCTTGATAAGCATTATCGATTAATGCTTCAGCTCTTTTACCAAATTGGCGCAGATCCAAATCTAAAGCATGTCTTCCTCACTTCTATTCCTAAAGAGCTATCCCAGATGGTTGAAAGATCTTTCTTTGGAAAGCAAAGAAGGATACAAAATGTTCCCTTGGGAGAAATTCAGCAAGAAGTCCATTTATGCCTTGAAGAATTATGCTTAAAACGTCGAATGGTCCGCACATACATTACAGATGACAAGCGTCTTGAATCAGCTTGTTCCCATCAGAAGTTAAAGATCAAATGCTCTAAACAGGATTGTCATGGTACTTGTGGCCAGTATTCCTGGAAGAAAAAGCACTACAAAAAGTACTCGATTAAGAAATCCAAACATGGCTCCAAGTATTTTCGGAAAAAGAACAAATGGCGATACCTGCGCAAAAGAAAAGATAGCATGGGCCATAAGAAGACAAGCCGTTGCTACATTTGCAACAAAAAAGGACATTTAGCCAAAAATTGTCCTCAGGCGAAAAAAGGTAAGAATCATCTAATAGAGAATGAAATAGGTTTTTCCCTTGAAAATGATGATATTGAATCCTTATTCTCTGCTGATGATGAACCCACTGAACAAACTCTTTGTGTCATCCCTTTTTACCAAACTTCCAGTGAAACTGAGTCTGACTCAGAATTTGAAGACATCTTTCACATATCTTCCACATCTTCAGAATCAAATCCTGACATATTCTCAAGTCATACTCACTGTCCACATTTCCCTGTCAAAATCCTCACCTCGAAATTTGCCAAACCTATCAATGTCATTGCTCTTATTGATACAGGAGCAAGTTGTTCCATTCTAGACATTAAAGTTCTACCTGAAGAATTCTGGACTCCTTACATCCGATACTTTAATTCTGCTTCAGGAGATACTTTCTCCACGAATGTCAGAACCACACTAGTCTCTGTCCAGTTTTTTCCCCAGTGTTTCATAACCACAAAGATTTTTGGATCAAGCCTTCTCAATAAAGATTTGATAATTGGGTGGGATATCATGACTCAAATCTCTCAACTTCGAATCATTCTTGGAAAAGGTCTTAGATTTAAAAACCAATTTTCTGAGTTTGTTAATATCCAGAGACTCTTTTCCATTGAGATGAGTTTATTAGATCCAATCATGCAAAGGTTGCTCGAATCTTGTTTAGAATCCCATTCAGAATTTGTCCAGAAATGTTCTCATCCTTTATGGCAAAACCCTGAGTTCTTTGTTCGCCTTCCCTTCAAAAAAAAAAATGAAGATATAAATCCGACCAAGGCAAGTCATATGGGAATGAAGCCAGAACACTTGGCTTTAGCTCAAAGGGAATGCTCAGAATTATTACAACAGGGCCTTATTGAAATCTCTGATTCTCAATGGGCTTGTGAAGCTTTCTATGTCATTAAACGTGCTGAGCAAAACAAAGGAAAAATGAGATTGGTAATCAACTATCAACCTCTCAATCTTTTCCTCCAAGATGACAAATTCCCTTTACCATCTAGAGATTCTCTCTTTACTGGTTTAACAAGGCCCACATTTATTCCAAATTCGACCTCAAAGCCGGATTTTGGCAATTGGGCATTCATCCTGAAGACAGATCCAAAACAGGATTCTGTATCCCAAACCAGCACTTCCAATGGAAAGTTCTTCCTTTTGGTTTAAAGGTAGCACCATCCCTTTTCCAAAAGGCCATGTGCCGTATTTTCCAACCAATCTTGTCAAGTGCAGCTGTATATATTGATGACATTCTGCTCTACAGTCCTGACGAACAATCACACTGCCAACTCCTTGAGCAGTTTGTAGAAATTGTGAAAAAGCATGGTATTATGCTTTCTCAAAGAAAAATGAATATTGCCCAGACTGAAATTGAATTTCTTGGTATGCACCTCAACAAGGGTACATACTATCCAGGGCCACATATCGCTCAAGAGCTACTAAAATTTCCTGAAGACAACTTCACGACAAAACAAGTTCAACAATTTCTTGGGATAATCAATTATCTCAGGGATTTTGTCCCAAATATTGCAAAGTTCCTGATTCCTTTGCAAACCATGCTGAAAAAGAACTCCCCACCTTGGGGAAAAACTCAGACCAAAGCAGTCGCTGAGCTTAAAGAGATTATGCAGAATCTCCCACCACTGCAAATACCATCAACAGGTAAAAGAATTCTTCAAACCGACGCCAGTGATGAATACTGGGCAGTCGTCCTGTTCAAAAAAATTGATGGTAAGAGACTCCTTTGTGCTCACAAAAGTGGAAAATTTTCCCAGGCTATAATGCATTACCATTCCACTTTCAAAGAAATCTTAGCAGTAAAAAATGGGATAAAAAAATTTGAGTTTCATCTCATAGGCCATCATTTTCTGGTATAATTAGACATGGCATCTTTTCCTCAGATGACCAAGTTTAAACAGAAACAAATTCCAAACTCCCAACTGCTTCGATGGGCTGAATGGTTCTCAAAATACTCCTTTGAAACCAAACACATTTCTGGAAAAAAGAATGTACTTGCTGACTTTCTGTCGAGACCCAAAGCACCAACTGAAATCAACATGTACATCAAGAGACCTGCGTTCCATATGCTCAATCATGGCGTGAAATACAAGATTGAGAAGATCAAAGATTTGCCAAGCTGGAAATTTCCTCAAGAGATTATTCAGCAAATCCAGAATGACAGTCTTACTAAGAACCTGGAGAACCTCATGTGGCAATCCCACACAGACCTATTCAGATTCAATGGAGGTTCGATTCTTTATCCTTTCAGGTTAAATTTGAATTATCCTTTCATTCATCCTCTTATCTGGAAAGAAGATGATTTCCCCGACCAGCTCAAAACGCTGTTATGGTACTTAACAATAAGTACTTAATAGCCATTGAAATTCCCACTAGAAGATTCATTGCCAATCTCACAAGAATTTTCATGTTAGGAAGAAACATCGAAAAAGAAAGTGATAAGAATCTCTTAGACTTTCTTAATTGGTTTTATCATCCTACATGCTGGAAACAAGACTTAGAAAATGAACTAAGAACCATGACACCAAATCCTGAAGTTCACACCATCCTGTTTTTCCGACGCCCATGGAATTTTTGCAGAAATAATGGTAGTATTCTGGATAGGCCACTTGAAATAGGAACCACATCCTATAAACCTCACTTAAACAGTCGAGAAGCCCGGATTCACAAATCTTATCCAAGATCCGTTAGATTTTTGGAAAACGAGTATCGAGAACTCCAGAGAATCCTATGCCAAGAAAACAAAACCATTCCTGAAGATATCTGGAATAATGTACCCACTACGTGGGATCATTATGACCTAGCACCAGAAGCTAAGGAAGCACTCAATCAGTACAGACAAGCTACATCATCCCAAGAGCATGAAATGACAAGCGAAGATGACATTGTCCAGCCTACTCAAGACCCCTATGCACGCTTTGGACGTCCTCTGTCCCAGGATTCCTACGAACAGGGATCTTCGTCCTCATTCCAGAACATGGAAACATCGTATTATGCACAGACATCAAATTGGCCTCAGCCAAGCATTCTTGCCCGTCCTACAAGTGAAAACACAAACTAGGCTGAAGAAGAAGCATCCCATTGGGCTCATGTACAAGCATCCTCATCAAGAAGGCTAAATCAAATTCTCTCACCAGAAGATCTTGAAGCCCTTCAGCAGAAGTACGAAGCTCATCTCCTAGAAGACAGTTCAAATGACTCAGACTCAGTCTGTAGTTACAATGCCCGCGACGGACGAGACCGTTGAGTCTGTACATTTTTCACTGTAGCAAAGTCACTGTTCACTTTTACTGTAGCACTAGGCTAGGGAATGTACTATTCACAGTACAGTTACTGTTAATAGTGTGCGAATAATTCCCTCTCGGAAATTTCTGGTGCCCCTGTTTGTACCCGGACCCACGAGCTTGGTCCTTGTTTGTTGCTTTGTGTTCTCATTTTGCCTATATAAGGCAATGAGGTTGTATTGTGTAGGGTAGAGTCCCCTGAAGTAAAGTGTGTGCTTTGTGAAAAAACTCTCCATGGCTTTCTAAATTCCTCTTCTTCTCTAGCTTGGTATGATCCTTCGAGAAATGCAGCTTGGGTAGGTTAGAAACGTTTCCATCTTGGCATTTTTGGGTGTCCCTAGGCTCTGAACTAAAGGGCTGAGTAGTTTTCTGCTAAGAGGCTGTCCCTAAAGGGCTTGAACGGGAGTTGTTCGCCCAATGTGGGATGCATACCTGCAGGAAATTTATTCTCCTTCCCTGGTTCTAAGTCTAGGTCCATTCATGTTCTTTTTCAGCATGGTTTGCAAAGGAATCAGGAACTTTGCAATAAGCCTAATTTTATGTAATGCACCCGAAAAATTGGTCACGACAGCTTGGCGACTTCACTAGAAACTTGTGTTAAAACACTTTGTGGACTTAGGCCAATTTTTCTTTTTCTTTTAAAAATGTTTTTATTTGGCAACAAGAACACCAGGTACGTCTCTAACATTCCTAAGGTGTTAAATATTGTTGCAAATGGGAGGTATAAGGGAAGTAGTTTTTGCTAACCCTTGTATTGTAAGTTGGAGTTAGGGATGAATATTTGAATTAAAACTATAAAAGTGTTGTTTGCATTTAAACTGTTATGCATGTTTTATTGCTTTTAGCACTACACTATTGCACACACAACCTGTGATTGGACCTAGGCTGCAATATGATTTCTAAGATGGTGTTGATAATGATACTTCCTCCAAAACAAGACCGCTATGTAGAGGTTGACATTCTCTTCCCCGAAATTTCTTTTATGGTGTCGAATGTGTTTGTCAATATCCTTGAGACTAAGAGATTATTGGACATTCCATTCAATTAAGCTGGAGTTAGGGGGGACCTGACACGTTAATGCGAGACTGCAACGGTTAGATCATCCCCTTAACTCCACTTTGTTAAGCCATCTAGATAGAAATCGAGCATCACATTTCATACGTGTGTTTATGTGATTGTCATCCATTTCCGGTGAAAGTAAGTTGTTTAAATTCTTCGCAATTTACTTACTTTATTGTAATTTTGTCGGTCCATGACAATATGTTTCGTCGTCAGTCTTATTTTATATGCGATAGGGAAAACCGACGTACAATTTATTTCCACTCCCAAAAAAGAGCTTTAAATGTGGTTGGATCAGTTAGATCAAGATGGTTAGAGATATGTGAAAGCTAGGATCGCTTGACTTCTCCCACTGTTAGAGATCAACATCTATTACGGTGTGATATAGGCGCTCCCTCACTTCTGGTGTCCACAAACTTCCACCCTCATATTTGGTGAGTATGAGCGAACTCCGACATTAGAGGAATATAGTATTGCCATTGGAATGCCCCTGGAAAAGGAACTTATTAGGCCGCCTATCGGTATATATTATATTTTTGAATTATCACATTTTTTAGAAATCGAAGTCGAAAGAGTGAGGAAAATTGTCAAAGCCAATTGTTTTGCATGCCCATTTTCATTGTTGGAAGAATGTTTTGCAAATCAATTAATGATTTCAAAAGCTAGGATTTTCATGTTAGCATTTTTTGGGCTAATTTTTTTCCTTATTGAAAAAATGCCATTAATCCTACAATTTCATGGGTGGTTAATCGTGTTTGTGATGGGTTAAATTATGTCAATATGGTTTTAGCTGAAATATTTTTGTCATTAAACCATTTCAAACGAAATGAAGAAAAGTCCATGCGTGCCCTCCTTGAACTTTTACAAATATGGTTTTTCTCACACATAAAATGTTTTGGGCACCTTATGAAACAATTTAAGATTAATTAAGGCGCCCCATACAAAAATTTGCGGTCCTAGAACGTTTTTCGCCAAATAAACAGTATGCCCGTTGGATTAATTTTTTGACAAACCCTAATCCTAAGGCATTCCTACGGCATACTAAATGGCTCTATGTTGAGGAGGCTTGTTTCTCTCACAAGTACGATGAGCCAATTCTGTTATTGGGCCTTTCTTGTGCCACTTTCTATTACCCATATAGGGTGGCTCGTCAGTACATAGCTCTTCAAGAAGTTCCTTCACCTCTCAAGACGAAATTGTTCCAAGTTCGATTTGTTCGTACAGACTATGACTATTTCAACGAGATCTAGATGATCATTAATGCATGGAATGAATGCCATCTAGAGAAGATTTTGGTGCCTAAGAGACTGAAAGGCGAGGAAGAGATCCACCACGCGTCAGCATTCTACATCCAGCAACACCGGATTCCTGCTGCCTTACGTCCAGTGGTCCCTGATGTGATTGAGAAGCCCACTTAACGAACACAAATTGAGCATTTTAAACGGAAAGTAGAAATGATTGAAGTTGAAAATAAGAAGCTTCGCAAGGCGTTGGGATTCCAAAAGCATATAAAATGAGATCTTTTGAATTTTGATTCTTAGTTCAATGTCTAGGGACCTTGATTTCAAATTTTCAATTCAATGTTTTTAATTTTTAGTTCAATGTTTAGGGACTTGAATTTCAATTCTTAGTTCATTGTTAGGAAGTTTGGTTCAATGTTTCAAGTGATTTTTGAATAAAATCAAGCGATTAGACCATTGTCATAGACCATTTTCTTATCTTGACATTGGTTCTTACATTATCTCTTATCATTTAAGTGACAACGGATTCGCCACACTCGCCTATTATTACACGATCGAGAGCTAAGATGGCCGACCAAACTAAAATGCGTGATCATATGTCTGCCATGGAAAACCAACTCAAACAGTTGCTCACCTCTATGCAACTCATGACAACTCAAATCCAATCTCTTCGAGCGAATCCGACTCCTGCACTTGCTCTCCTTGAGACTGTAGTTCCGAAGTAGGCAAACAAGGCCCAAATTAGCAATGAAGACATGCTTGAACTAGAGGATGACCCACTGTTGGTCACTGCCGAAAAAACTAAGCCTAACAATGTCCCTAAGATGGGGCAAGATGAAGCAGAAGTGATGGACACTCTAGGACAGCCAAGTGGCAAATTCAATTATTTGGTGAAATATTTAACTCATCCCAGCTTTTACTTTGACCCCCACAACATAGTTCCAAGTGGATGGGATAACATGGATGATCTGACGCCTCCAAAGATAGAGAACTCTGATGACGCCCTGGAAGGAATCACAAGCTTGTTCGACGATCTCGTCATAGGAGACATCGATAAAGGACCTTTGGAAGAAATGGGTCCTGAAGAGTGACCTATTTATCGCTTTTGCACATTTTCCTGCATGGGAATTTTTATTGCTTCCTAGGAATTGTTTTCGATTTCTTCTTTTTTGGCTTTCTTTTTAGGGATTAGGAATCGCATTTTCCATTCAATAAATGTAATTGATTGAGGAATTTCAATGAAATTATAAGTTTTATTTAGAGGGCATGATGAAGTATACCAAACCAGCCCGATGATGATATCCAGTCGATAAGCAAAAAGAAAAATCCAAGGAGAATTATGAGGCCTGGGCTTCATCATGCCTTCTTATGTCAAAATGTTTAAAAAGAAAATGCTTTTCCAATTGCTTTTCAAAAAACAATTTCAAAAAAATCTATTTTACCCTATTTGTCCTTTTTATCCTTATACTTTCTGTTTTAAGGACGATCATATAACATGCAAAGAGCCAATCCAATGCAACAAATGCTGATAATGATGATCCCGAAGACTCGATCAAAACTGCCATTGAGGTGTAGCATAGCTGGCAACAAAATGAAAAGATCCCGGGGGCAAGCTTGCTCCGAATTACAGTGGTCCACATGTGGTAAAGAAGGTACTTCCTAGAGGTGCCTTGATCTTGGCAACAATTGATGGTCATGAGTTTTCCACTCTAATTAATTCCGATGCTATCAAGAAATATTACCCATGATAGAATTTGTTGTGTCATGTTTTGAATTGCAAGCATTTCTATGATTGCCTCAATGAGTTGCAAATTCAATGGTTCATAATTGTTACAAATCTTGCATGTTTTCCTTGATGAATTGTGTGAGATAAATTGAATGTGTCAAATGGGATACTTTGGAATGACAAAAGGCAAACCTAATTCCATACACTATTTTATACACTAATCCCTAGTGAGTTGTGTGGAGAAATTCCATGCCCACAAGGAAAAGGGTAATCTCGCAAAGGGTACGTCAATCGAGGTGACGATAGGCAATTTCTTCCTCTACCCGAAACACTATAGGTATGCCCATTGTTTAGCCCTTTGAGCCCACACACATGAAGATTTTTTTAAATTATCCATGTCAAGGATCATCCCACATTGGGACAAAATTTGAGATGAATGATAGGAATGTTTTTACTCACACTTGCATCGATTTCGAGTATTGCTTTCATAGTGTAACTTATATGATAATTGAAGTGCCTTATGTCACGCCCCGAACCTTAAGCACGTGCACATCACTTGGTAGTCGATAGAATTTTGCGACGTTCCCAGGACTCGTTGCCTACCCTTTTCATTTTATTGCACATGCGGAAGCGAATTAACTAATCTCCTGACAATGACAAATATGGGATAGAAAAGCAGGACAACCAATTTTAAATCAAATACACTTTTATTAACACTTCAAGCTTATACAAAAGGTCTATGTCGAAAAGAACTACTGAGCCACCTATGCTCCTGACCTTTCTGCTTCAAGCTTCTGGCTCTTCACACTAAGGACCTGAAAATGGTTATTCAATAACCAGTGAGATATAAATCTCAGTGAGTTCCACCCCTAAACCCCGATTAATACACCAACTCAACTTAGGGTATCTATCTAAAACTATCCCACCACAAGCAACAACTAACAATCGATTTGCATACAACTTTACCTGGTATGCCATACCTTGCACGATATCACTCAGCATGATACACAGAAAGCACATGGCCATTAGATGATACATTTCATCAATCACATATGAGTCGCGTCACAAGCGATCTCACTTGGCCATTGCCACACTTTGCACGTTATCGATTCATGCGTGTGCGCCATAAACGATGTGATTCACTCACACATATAATCAATGCATATAACAATTTCACACATCAATGCATCAATTTAGATCGAGCTATCGATCAATCGACTCAATCGATTACATGTCATTGAGATCATCACACAGTCATTCTGACTATTCATTCTCGACTCTCAATCATGACCCTACAGGCAAGTCAAAATTTAGTGGTAATCACAGCCCCACTCGGTAATGTCATATGTAGTGACATCACGGCCCCACTTGGCAATGTCATATGTAGTGGCATCATGGCTCCACTCGGCACGACCGATTCCAAATTCGGTGGTAAATCACAGCCCTAGTGGACACGACCTCTAACATGTGTTAAATCACGGCCCAACAGGGCATAGCTGTACTTTAGCAGTTTTCTAGATCCACTCACAACCTTTCACAATCAAATTCTGATTAAATACCGACACTAATCAATTTTGGGATAAATCCTCACATAAACGTCAATTCACTCAATCCAATTAATCAATCGATTCAAACTGGTCATACAAACCAAATACGGTGCCAAAAGCCTACACCGGGTATTTTCAAGTTAAATACCAAAACTTCTCCAATTTCACTCAATTCCACACTCATCACTCAATTTATATGGATGCTCATGTATTTTCACATCCATTTACTTCATAAAATCAACACACATGAATTTTAGACATTTTTCGCATTCTGGATGAACAGTGCTCGTGAACAGTATTTTTGTAAATAGTGTCGTGTGAACAGTAATTTTCAGAATTCAATAAACAATAAATTATATTCATAAATCATTAGAACAATGATTAAATTAAGGAAACCAATCAATTAAGATAAACATGCTTAATTAACCACATAAGCATCATTAAGCTAATCAAGTAAAATTAAGTTAAACTAATCTTAGCTATTAATCTAACCACCTATCTTAGGACTAATACAACTTAATTAAATCATTTAAACTAGAATTAAATCTAACTAAACCAACTCTAAGCAAGTTTAGGCACTAATCGAAGGATTATGAGCTAAACTCTCACTCGTTAAGCGGGCCGGAGACACCGATGCGGTGGCGACGATGGAGGCGATGCTCTAGGACCTCAACAACGATGATCCAAGGCGGTCCCAAGCTCAACACAGCAACCATAGCTTGGACTCCCACTGAAAACATTGAAAAACAGCCATGCCGAAGGAGAAACTGAGTTGGATGGCTTGGTCGGAGCTCCGACGAGGGGCTTGGCCGACAACCGGCAGCTCCCCAGGGTCTTGGGGATCTTGTGGGTGGTTGGGATGGGTGGAGGAAGGACCGAAATGGGAGAAAAATGGCTTAAAATGCGAAACAGTGCAGGTTGCAGGCGGACCGACGGACTAGCGACCGGTTCCTTCACGGTGACGCCCAGGCCGGGTGGCGGCTCCATTCGAGGCGAAACCAAACTTGTTGGAACGGTCTGTCTCTCCTCGTCACTTTGATAGGTGGCTCATTGGCTTATTCATCATGGAAGACCACTTTTGACTCAATTCTTCACCAAAGGATCAGCTGGAGCAAAAACTGGAGGAGAGGGAAAATGAGGAGAGAGAAAGCTCTGTTCGAGATGGGGACCGAATGAAGAAGAGAGAGGGTGATGGGAGAGCTATTGCACTCCTCATTAAATCCATTAAATGGCCACTTCAATTCCCCATGCAACATGACATCACATTCTGTCTCTTCTCTAGTTTTTTCTCCCTACAACTAGGGGTATTTTGGTCATTTCACCTTGCACAATTACCATTCTGTCCTTGTGCTAAATTTGGTGGATGGGCCTAAGGATTGGGCTTGGCCATAAATAGGAATGGGCTTAGGAATTGGTTGGGCTTGAAATGGCCAAGAATTGGCCCATGGGCTTAAAAGATGAATAATGGATTGGGCCCAATGGGCTCGCTTTGGGCCCATCATGGGCTGTTCCACCTTGGACCTATGGCCCACACTAGCTTGGCCCAGCCCATGTCTTCATGGACTCGCTTCCTTGGTATGAAAATCCCCTTTCCAACTGCTCAGCTTAACTGGCGTTGTCGACTGTTTGAAGTAGCTTCATCCAAAGTCTGATTCGGACATTCCCAAAATTCGAAGCTCAATCTTTAGTCCTCAAGCCATGTCAATTCCGCCTAATCCCATTTTGGTCACAACTCAGACTGATAGACGGCTTCGAGGATTCACGCATAACCGACTCGTGCCAAACCACGCTCAAGACATCTCGACGCATGGACGTCCTTAACTGCATGAAATTACGAAGGATAGATTCTTATTTCAAAGTACACGATTACTGAGGATCGACATAAGGTCGTTCGCGGGTTCAATAACGGTAAACGAAATTACCTGTCATTCCATTATGTTCTGTCCACGAATCAACTTCTAATCGTCCTTGAAATCGGTCTGTCTATCTACAGGATCGTTCTCACATAAGTCTCACAGTTAAGTTGTTTTCCCAGGTTGAGTCCTTTAGTCACACGAGTTTTGTCCTCATTAATCTTTCCCCTCAAGGTCAGTATCTCAGGAGTGATCAATTCCGAGTGAGATCAACCAACAATGCATTGACGAAATTTCCATTCATTCATCCCTTATAGGGCTCGAATTTCAGGATGTCACACCTTAGGACAACGAAGAGCAATTCTTTCTCTTTCCTATACACTTTATCTATTGCATAGCCCTTTTGAGCCTATGAATTCATTTCACATTAAACCCAGTTGATGATTATCCCCCACACTAGGGCAAGGCAAGAAAAAACAAACCACTCAAGTAGCATGGTTTACAATGCTGATAAAAGACGAAGGCTATGCAAGTCCAAAGAAAGTGTGAAAAATGAGACATGAAAAAGCAGTGTACCTAGTAAAAGCAAGGTCAATGCCTATAAAAAAGGTGAAGAAAAAAATGAATAAGAGCTAGAGGCATGAAAAAGCAGTGTGTCTGGTAAAAGTAAGACCAATGCTTATAGAGAGTCAAGATAGGTGACTGTCAATTGCAAGAATTGAATCCTAATGGAGCAATACTCAAAGAACTCAAATGCTGAGTTTTTACAATCAATGGGGCACTTCATGAAGACAATCTCCGATGGTGAAAAAGAAAACTAGTGGCAATGCCAAGATGATCATCAACTCTCACCCTACACACATCTTTGAGCCTAACAATCTTTCATTTCTCAACCCATGAACCTAGCCTGAGTTACGTCTCTTGCAAAGTCTCTTCAAATTATGGCACTTAAATTAACGTAAAAGTTCTTATGTTTGAAAGCATTGCTTGAAGAAGTGCGAGTAAGATAATTTCTGCTTCATTTCGTATGTTTCTTGACTTGTAAACCTCAAGACAATTGTGAAATGTCATTCTTCAATAATCTCAACTCAAAGAGTCCCATATGTTAGGCCATTCACCAAGCCCACATTACGATCCTTGTTAAAGACCTCTCAGATTGGTAAGGTCGTACAATTTGTGAGATTGCTCGAATTCTTATTTGGCATGATGATAATGAGATAGAGTGACTGTTAAAAATCCTGCATCAAATGTCAGGATGAAATGACCATTTTTAATTAGGATGAGTGAAAAGTCCTTTCAGACTGAAAGATCCCTCACTTGACACATCCAAGGCACTCATGTATTCAGATTGGAATATTCTTTTGAAATGTCTCCAGTGGAAATTTGAGTGATGCAAATGTCATTACGCATGAACCTCAATTGAATTGATAAAAAACTTTAGTAGATTTTGAAGTGTGCATTCCAGAATAGCCTTAATTGCTTATTTCTTTGGTGAATGCACTTTTGCTCTAATCATGTCTGACATGTGATGTTTTCTCAAAGACCCAAGAGTTTCTGACATTTAGGTTCCTTTCAGAATGCCTCATTATATTAGGAGATAAGAAACCATCACGAACATTTAAGGTGCATCCTTGATGTTCCAAAACTTATTTCTACCAGGAGGTGAGATGTCACGCCCAAAACCTCGAGCACACCAACATCCCACCATGGTCATGCAAATGCGACATTCCCAGGTAGTGTCACCGACCCCATTCATTCATTATTGTGCAAGCGGAACGTATTATAAAACCCCTGACAATAAAATACGGGATAGAAAAAGCAGGAAGTAAAACCACAACATTTTCATAATTCAACAGAATTACAAACAAAAGCCTACAGCCAAAAGTCTACAAAAGACTGGCTCTTAAAAAGGAACAGTCCTATGACCTATAAGTCGGACACGTTCTCCAATCCTTATAACTTCACCTCTGCAACTCCTCAAGGCCAACCAAAGCTATCTAGCCGCTCCGTCCACCAGGGACCTGAAATTTTAATCCCCAAACCGGGATGAGATAATGTCTCAGCAAGTTCAACCCCCTAAACCCCTATTAGAAAGAAAATACGCTTCGGGTGGCCTAGCCATATCACACAGAGAACTTACCTCACCTCAATTCCTTCCTGCAGGTTAGCACAATTTATATAATTCAACCACGTGCAATTATGATAACCAAACAATTGCGGCACAATCACATAATCAGTATAATTCAACCACTTGGATCATCTCAGCTATCAATCGACTCGGCGGATTATATGTCATTCCAGCAAATCAATCATTGCTCTCAATCACGGCCCCATATGAAGGTTTAACAACCAGAGGCAATCACGGTCCCACTCAGCAAAATTAGAATTAGTGGCATCACGGCCTCACTCGGCACAATCTTTAAAAGGTGGTAGATCTCGGCCCGATGGGCACAACCTCTATTAGGTGCTAATTCATGGCCCCACTGGGCGCGATCTTTATCAGGTGGCAATTCACGGCCTCATTAGGCACGATCTTTAGTAGGTGGTAATTCACGGCCTCACTGGGCGCGACATTTATCGGGTGGTAATTCACGGCCCCACTGGGCACGACCTCTAATAAGTGGTAATTCACGGCCTCACTGGGCGCGACCTTTATCAGGTGGCAATTCACGGTCTCACTGGGCACGACTTCTAATAGGTGGTAATTCATGTCCTCACTGGGCACGACCTCTGATAGGTGGTTAATCACGGCCGATCGCCCATCAATTTCCACACTTAGAATTTTATAAAAAATCCCTATTTATCACAATCAATACTCAATTTGCCACATCCATTCATCAAATTCAAATTCTAAATGCACAGTAGCGATTAACACGAAATTCTGAGAATTTAGGGTCCCAAAATAATTTTCGGAATTTATTACATAATTAAATTTATTTCGAAAATTAATTAAATAATAATATCCATATTTTTCGCAATCCACAATCAATTTATAATATCCAACCATAAATTTCAAAATCCGAATACACAACAACGATCGGCACGAAATTCTGAGCAACCGGGTCAAAAATAATTTTTCCATTTTTTTTAATAATAATATTTTAATAATTTCGGAATATAATAAAATATTATAAATTTCCAAAATTTCGAAGTGATTAAATAATTCAAGATTAAAATCCTGTTATATCCCATTCAAGGTTTATTATTAAATAAACTCTCTTAGCTTTTAATTAAACATGCCTTAAATTAAACAAACATCTTAATCTAATTCACAATTAAAAAAATTAAACTAATCACCTAAGCTTACTTAACTTAGGTTAAGCACACTTAGGGCATCATTAACCGTCTAATCAAGATTTAGTGAGCTAAACTCACCCGATTAGCGAGTCGAGCGAACCAAAACGACGAGGACGACGCGAGGATCGACTTTCCTCAAGGCGGGCCGAGCATTCGAGCTCGGGAAGGCGACCAAAACGGGCCAAACATCCGTTGCCATACCCATTTTCTGCAACTACTGATTTGGGGCTGGAGGAGGCAGATCCGACGCCGGTTTGGGTTGGAATGGGCGGAGGAGAGGGGCGGCAGCTCGGGCGGTGGTTCACAGTGGCTAAGCGGGGCCTTCGGCGGCCTTGACGACGACGAATGGGCGGCTAGACGAGCTGAACAGCTCGCTGGAACAACGAGCTGGACGAGAGGGAGGCCAGGACAATGGCCAGGACGGCGGTGACGCGTTGGAGGCATGTGAGCGGCGGACGGCGCGCGAGGGGTGCGTGACGGCGGTCTAGCTGGACCGTGGGCTGCTCCGGCGTCTTCGGATTTGTTGGTGCGTCGAGCTACAGCGAAGATGGAGGAGAGAGAGAGAGAGAGACCGCAACGAGAGAGGAAGGGGGAAGATGGAGGGCACGCAGCCAAGGCGGAACGATGACGGTGCGCGGCATGAGGCGGCGACGGCTCCGGCTCCGGCTGCAGCTGCAATGGCTGCTGGCTTCCGGTTGCTGGGTTTCAAAGCTGGAGAAGAAGATGGAGATGGAGGGTGGTCGCACGGAAGAGAGGAAGAAGAGAGGGAGAGAGAAGGAGGGGGACATATCTTTTTCTTTTTCCTCTTTCTTTAATCCAACTAAATGGCCCACCATGACATCATCCCATGTCATCTTCCACTCACTCAAATCCTCCACGACTTATCTAATGGTTGCACTTCATTTTCTGCCGGGGTCCAATTCTTGCATATCTAATTTCTTCAATTTTTCATTCAATTCTCTTCTAATTGAATTTAATTGAAGCCCATAAAATTAATCAAATGTCATCACACTTCAATTCACATCTTCACTTGTCCATAGAACCAACTTAAGTCCCAAAAGCGCGACCAAAAGCGGCCTACTAATTTTTCGAACCAAATTAACCATACCTTGATTATTTTGCTGAAAAAATCGGCTTGCATGAAAAATCTTCGAAAAATGATTCAATGATCCTTAAATGATTTGTGACATACCCAGACTTCCAATTTCTGAATTCGATCTCAATTCCACGATTAATTTCACTTTGGCATGATATTAGTGCGGCCCAACCTACCGGGTAGCCTTTAGAAATTTTCATGCATTTGACCTATGGTTGATCATCTCAAGCCACAATGTACCTATTTGAAACATTGGCGACTTTCGGTTGTCGGGGTAATCTCAAGGTTTTAAATACAAACACGGGGTACCTAATCGATAGAGAAGTCGATCCAGTGCCGATCGACAAGAATTGTGCGATCTAGTGGAATCACCCACACCTGATCACATGTCTCTGTCAAGTCGACCTATCTCCGATCTCTAATCGATTTTTAATTGTGCCATAATGACCCTTGCAGATTAGGTCGGTCGAAAGATCACTTCCTAATCAAATTCTCGGGTCCGATGCATTAGAAACTCTTAATGACTTCACCCGATAGATTAGTTTTAACATGAGTGGCCGATTCAAGGAAAAGAACTATATGCGTGCCAACGAAATGCCCGTCTCAATTTATTGAAAATAGAATTGAAAAATCGGGATGTCACAACTCTTCCCCTCTTATAAAAATTTCGTCCTCGAAATTTAAACATTTACTAATTCTTAAACAAAAAGGTAGGGGTACAGTCGTCTCATCTAGTCTTCTCTTTCTCAAGTTGCTCTTTCTATATCGGTACTGCCAGATCACTGCTATCTTGCCCAAGCCACTTCGGATCCAAAATGCTAAACACTTGCCCACTTAAAATTCCAAAGGTCTTCAACACAAAATCTGCGAAGCTAAATTGACAATTCTGAGCGATCTCAAGACGGTCTTTGCTAGTTGCAACTGAATCACTGATTTCCGAACCATCTCTGGACCTGCAATTTTCTAATCTCTGATCTCATCTCAACCGACTGAAGTCCTGTACACTTTACTCTGCACTGATTAAAAGGAAACTATCTGATTGATCTGCTAAAACTGGGAACCTCTGGTCAAGGTCTAATATAACCCTGACACTAATCTCGTCAACTGCAATCACTAACTACTGTACTGACCTTGGCCTATGATCTTTCTTTCCCTGACTTCATCTCAGCAATTGAAATTCTGCACTCTCTGCTATGCGTTACTTAAGAAGAACCATCTGAAAGCTTTGCCAACTTAGAACATCTGATCTCGATTCGAAATACAATTCATCCCTAGCACCCCATGCAGATAAATTATATGATATACACACTTCGGTATACCTATTCTAATCGAGATCTTTTCGTGCTGCACTAAGGTGAGTTGACTTTGTTCATCCGTCGACCACAACCCATCAAGAATCAATACTCTTCCCAACTCCTTAATAAGCTGTCATAACATTCCATCATGCTATACTTCCATCCCCACACATGACTCTCTCAAGTGCTTGAAAAAGCTTTCCTAGTTTACATTACCAAATTCTTACTTACTGATACATCCAACACTTACAACGTGTTCGGCAATATCTATCTTCATACCGATCTACCAATCCTGATTATGTAGATTCTGACTCATCTTCGTACTGTTTGGACAACGCTAAAGTTGCTATGATGAGCTTCCCATAAGATTTCTTCTTTAATCTCCGTATTGTCAATTTCTTCTTTAATCTCCGTATTGTCAATTACATACAATCGTCCTCAAAGCCTTAGCATCCTATCTTCAGAAATCTGAAAATCAACCTCTCTTATCTGCATTTTCTTATAGAATCTTCTGCATTTCTGAATCTGTCCACTGAAGTGCTTTGATTTTGATTTGAACTTTTGGCTCAACTTTAAAGGTAGTCATAAGATTCAAAAGTTGGCCAACCTTAGATTTGAAAACCAAATTTCGAACTTTCTCAAATAAGATCCAATCCTTGAGTACCAACTACGCAACTAAGGACTCTCAACTCTGTGCATCTGCGACTTTGCTCACCTTTCCAGAGAGATACAAAATATCATAGTCATAATCCTTAATGAGTTCCATCCAGCGACGCCGTCTCATATTCGACTCCTGAGGTCTCAACTGATGGGACGCATATATCATACTGTATCAACACATAACCCAATCCTTTAAACGATGCATCACTGTAGATCTCATAACTTCCAGGATCAGATGGAATAGTCAGCACAGGTGTAGTAATCAGCTCTTGCTTAAGCTCTTGTAAACTACCCTCGCACTTACCTATCCATACGAACTTCTCTTCCTTTCTCAGTAATCTTGCCAACGGTAATGCTAACGCTGAAAACCCTTCTATGAACTGTTTGAAATATCCTGTTAATCCTCAGAAACTTTATGATCTCTATCACTGTAGTCAATATCAGCCAACTGATCACTGCTTTAATCTCAGACGAGGTCTACAGAAATTCATTCTCCTAAAATCACATGACCTAGGAACACAATACAAGTTATCTAAAGCTCGCATGTGCTAAACTTAGCGTAAGATTTAAGAGTCCTCAGGTCTGAAGTATCATCTTCTAATGTCTCTTGTGCTCCTCAGCACTCTTTGAACACACTAGAATAACTTCAATAAATACGATCACAACTAATTCAAGTACCCTTAAACATTTTGCTCATTAGACCCAAACAAACAACTAAGATGTCCATCAAACCACACGGTATTACAGTGAACTCATAACTGCCGTATCGAGTACGAGATGCTAACTTCGGTGTGTCTTTCTTTTTAATCCTCAACTGATGATACCCTGACCTCCAGTCGATCTTAAGGAATATTGATGTACAACCACAATGAACCAACTTTCTTCTTCATGAATAGAATATGTGCCCCCCAAGGCGATACATTGGAACGTATGAATCTCCTATCCAACAATTCCTGCATCTGCACTTTCAGTTCTTTTAACTTAGGTAACACCATCCGATAAGGAGCCTTAAGGACTGGATCTGTTCCGAAGACTAATTCAATCATGAACTCTATTTTCCTTTCTGACAATAAACTTGATAATTCTTCAGAAAATATCTTAGAAAACTTATGTACCATGGTTATGTTCTCCATATTCGGCTCCTGAATTGACGCATCCATTATAGTTGCCATGTAGATTCGAGAACCAATAACCAGAACCAAGTCATCTTCAGTGACGAATAACAAGGATTGAAGTTCCTCTTCAACTTTCAGTGATTCAAAACTTTCGCTCGCTAGCTGAACAAACTGAATTATATCACTACCGCAATTCAAAACAGTAGAAAGCTCCTTGAGCTAAACCTTTTTATAAATGACTTCCAAGTCATACTTAAGCAAACCCCTACAAGTACAACTATAGTTAGAGATTCATATTTCTATTACTTTATTACCAATTCGAAAATCCTACAACCTTTACTGAAAATTCTACTGCACTACTCTGATAAAAACATCTCAAAACATTCTTCTTCTGATTGATGCATGGTTGATCCCTTCATGCTCCTCTAGCCATCCTAGTGGCGTCCTCTTTGTAGTAACAGTGCTTACGCTCTCCTGAACTTACACGGACAGTTCCTAACCTGACGGCCGTGTTGGCCACATTCAAAGCATGTTCTCCTTTTTACTCTGACACTGGGCTGACTTAAGCCTCCTTTCCACAATCTCGGCACACAATCAGCAAGTTCCCTGCCTACTGTCAGGTAACAGCATGCGCTCTTTCTTGTACTAAAGGCCTGTTCTAAAAACCCCATGATGCGTTCTATGGCGCACTCCTTTCGATTTGTCCCATCGGCTTTCCATGACCATTTCTGACCAGGTAACTCTGAAGGTCACATATAGAACAAGCACCCGTCTTACCAGGACACTAGGCTGATCCATGTCAGCTTCTGTCAGCATAACACACTCCAATTTGATTCCTTGCTGACCTAACCATCCCACTTTTCCAGATGGGCGGAATGGAATACTTTTCTATGATCATAGACTTCTTCCTCAACTGATTTCCATCCCTACTAAATCTGAACCTTGACTTAGATACGGCGGCTTGATCCTCGATCACAACTCCAAATTAGGCCTTAACAGGCGTGACAACAACAATAGTCATAACACCGGCAGTGGTAGAAACAACGGCAACAGTAGCAGCTTGGTCCTGGGCTTAATGACCCAAAATGCTTCCAAGGAACACTAGCGCCTAAACAATCCCATCAAACCTAGGATCATTCGGTGCTGCTACACTCTTAGTACCGACCTGCGGCGGTACTCTCACACTCGCGTTGGTCTAAGCCTGCACTTTACCTCGGGTACCAACTCTTGTCAGCGTCCTACCCCGAGGTATAGGTCCTACCGACCTTCTCCAAGGAGTCCTCCACTCCTGGTCACTCATCCTACAGGCTCTTTATAGACACCTGTTTTTCGATTCCAACATCAAGCTAGAATTTGAGTGACCCCACAAACACATTACCAAACAGTTATCAATCACATGCATCAGCATATTAAAAGCCTTTCCTACTAACTATCCCATGACTCATCGCACCTTATCACTCCATACACAGACCATGCTCTGATACCACTTAAACGGGGTTGTCATGCCACAAACCTCGAGCACGCCAACATCCCACCATGGTCATGCAAATGCGACATTCCTAGGTAGTGTCGCCGACCCCATTCATTCATTATTGCGCAATCGGAACGTATTATAAAACCCCTGACAATGAATTACGGGATAGAAAAAGCAGGAAGCAAAACCACAACATAACACTTTCATAATTCAACAGAATTACAAACAGAAGCCTACAGCTAAAAGTCTACAAAAGACTGGCTCTTAAAAAGGAACAATCCTACGACCTACAAGTCGAACACGTTCTCCAATCCTTATAACTTCACCTCTGCAACTCCTTAAGGCCAACCAAAGCTATCTAGCCGCTCCGTCCACCAGGGACCTGAAATTTTAATCCCCAAACTGGGATGAGACAATGTCTCAGCAAGTTCAATCCCCTAAACCTCTATTAGAAAGAAAATACACCCCGGGTGGCCTAGCCACATCACACAGAGAACTTACCTCACCTCAATTCCTTCATGCAGGTTAGCACAATTTATATAATTCAACCACGTGCAATTATGATAACCAAACAACTGCGGCACAATCACATCATCAGAATAATTCAACCACTTGGATTATCTCAGCGATCAATCGACTCGGCCAATTACATGTCATTCCAGCAAATCAATCATTGCTCTCAATCACGGCCCCATATGAAGGTTTAACAACCATATGTAATCACGGCCCCACTCAGCAAAATTAGAATTAGTGGCATCACGGCCCCACTCGGCACAACCTTTAAAAGGTGGTAGATCCCGGCCCGATGGGCACGACCTCTAATAGGTGGTAATTCACGGCCCCACTAGGCGCGACCTTTATCAGGTGGCGATTCACGGCCTCATTAGGCATGACCTTTAATAGGTGGTAATTCACGGCCTCACTGGGCGCGACCTTTATCAGGTGGCAATTCACGGCCCCACTGGGCACGACCTCTAATAGGTGGTAATTCACGGCCTCACTAGGCGCGACCTTTATCGGGTGGCAATTCACGGCCTCACTAGACACGACTTCTAATAGGTGGTAATTCACGGCCTCACTAGGCACGACCTCTAATAGGTGGTTAATCACTGCCAATCGCCCATTAATTTCCACACTTAGAATTTTATAAAGAATCCCTATTTATCACAATCAACACTCAATTTGCCACATCCATTCATCAAATTCAAATTCTAAATGTACAACAGCGATCAACACGAAATTCTGAGAATTTAGGGTCCCAAAATAATTTTTGAAATTTATTAAATAATTAAATTTATTCCAAAAATTAATTAAATAATAATATCCATATTTTTCGCAATCCACAATCAATTTATAATATCAAACCATAAATTTCAAAATCCGAATACACAACAACGATCGCACGAAATTTTGAGCAACCGGGGTCAAAAGTAATTTTTCCCTTTTTTTAATAATAATATTTTAATAATTTCGGAATATAATATAATATTATAAATTTCCAAAATTTCGAAGCGATTAAATAATTCAAAATTAAAATCCTATTATGTCCCATCAAGGTTTATTATTAAATAAACTCTCTTAGATTTTAATTAAACATGCTTTAAATTAAACAAACATCTTAATCTAATTCACGATTAAATAAACTAAACTAATCACCTAAGTTTACTTAACTTAGGCTAAGCACACTTAGGGCATCATTAACCGTCTAATCAAGATTTAGTGAGCTAAACTCACCCGATTAGTGAGCCGAGCGAACCAAAACGACGAGGACGACGCGAGGATCGACTTTCCTCAAGGCGGGCCGAGCATCGGGCTCGAGAAGGCGACCAAAACGGGCCAAACGTCCGTTGCCATACCCATTTTCTGCAACTACTGATTTGGGGCTGGATGAGGTAGATCCGGCGCCGGTTTGGGTTGGAATGGGCGGAGGAGAGGGGCGGCAACTCGGGCGGTGGTTCACAGTGGCTAAGCGGGGCCTTCGACGGCCTTGACGACGACGAACGGGCGGCTAGACGAGCTGAACAGCTCGCTGGAACAACGAGCTGGGCAAGAGGGAGGCCGGGACAATGGCCAGGACAGCGGTGACGCGTTGGAGGCACATGAGCGGCGGACGGCGCGCGAGGGGTGCGTGACGGCGGTCCGGCTGGACCGTGGGCTGCTCCGGCGTCTTCAGATCTACTGGTGCGTCGAGCTGCAGCTAAGATGGAGGAGAGAGAGAGAGAGAGAGAGAGAGAGACTGGGACGAGAGGAAGGGGGAAGACGAAGGGCGCGCGGCCAAGGCGGAACAGCAACGGTGCGCGGCGTGAGGCGGTGACGGCTCCGACTGCAGCTATGACGGCTGCTGGCTTCCGGTTGCTGGGTTTCAAAGCTGGAGAAGAAGATGGAGATGGAGGGTGGTCGCACGGAAGAGAGGAAGAAGAGAGGGAGAAGAGAGAAGGAGGGGGACATTTCTTTTTCTTTTTCCTCTTTCTTTAATCCAACTAAATGGCCCACCATGACATCATCCCATGTCATCTTCCACTCACTCAAATCCTCCACGACTTATCCAATGGTTGCACTTCATTTTCCGCCGGGGTCCAATTCTTGCATATCTAATTTCTTCAATTTTTCATTCAATTCTCTTCTAATTGAATTTAATTGAAGCCCATAAAATTAATCAAATGTCATCACACTTCAATTCACATCTTCACTTGTCCATAGAACCAACTTAAGTCCCAAAAGCGCGACCAAAAGCGGCCTACTAATTTTTCGAACCAAATTAACCATACCTTGATTATTTTGCTGAAAAACTCAGCTTGCATGAAAAATCTTCGAAAGATGATTCAATGATCCTTAAATGATTTGTGACACACCCAGACTTCCAATTTTTGAATTCGATCTCAATTCCACGGTTAATTTCACTTTGGCACGATACTAATGCGGCCCAACCTACCGGGTAGCCTTTAGAAATTTTCATGCATTTGACCTATGGTTGATCATCTTAAGCCACAATGTACCTATTTGAAACATTTGCGACTTTCGGTTGTCAGGGTAATCTCAAGGTTTCAAATACAAACACAGGGTACCCAATCGATAGAAAAGTCGGTTCAGTGTTGATCGACAAGAATTGTGCGATCTAGTGGAATCACCCACACCTGATCACATGTCTCTATCAAGTCGACCTATCTCCGATCTCTAATCAATTTTTAATTGTGCCATAATGACCCTTGCAGATTAGGTCGGTCGAAAGATCGCTTCCTAATCAAATTCTCGGATCCGATGCATTAGAAACTCTTAACAGCTTCACCCGATAGATTAGTTTTCACATGAGTGGCCAACTCAAGGAAAAGAACTATATGCGTGCCAACGAAATGCGCGTCTCAATTTATTGAAAATAAAATTGAAAAATCGGGATGTCACATGAGAGGCCTCCACAGGATATTTTTAAGTTTCAGAAGACATATCCCCAAGAATCAGAGATATCATCAGGTAAGTATATCTCTACCCATTCTCGACACTTGACTCGGCCAAGCTATCCTTGATATTGACCCGGCGTGCTTTCGTAGCCCAGCATCCATTTCATCGACCCGGCGTGCTTCCGTAGCCTGGTGTCCTTTAAATTGACTTGGTGTCCTTTCGTAGCCCAGTGTCCCTTTTTATTGACTCGGCGTCCTTCTATAGCCCCATGTCTCTTTTAAATAGACCTGGCGTGCTTCCGTAGCCCGTAGTTCTTGACCTGGCGTACTTTTGTAGCCTAGAGTCCATCTTTATCAACCCGGCATGCTTTCGTAGCCCGATGTCCATTTATATTGATCTGGCATGCTTTCGTAGCCCAGAGTCCCTTTTATCAAACCGGCTTGCTTCTGTAGCCCGGATTTCTTTTATCGACTTGGCATGCTTTCGTAACCCAGTGTTTCATAATGTTGACATTTTAGTCTAGATTTGGATGTCTTAATGATTTTCGTCTAAACACTTCACTCTAAATGTGAATGTTTTTTCGACCTTGCTCGTTATACCTTAGTCTGAATCTAGGTATTTTGAGTTTAAAAATCTTGACATCTCAGTTTGGACTCGGATGTCTTGATTAGTTTCGTTGAACATTTTACTTTGGATGTGAATGTTCTTCGATTTTCCTCGTTATACCTTAGTCTGGATCTAGGTATTTCAAGTACAAAAATCTCGACATCTCAGTTTGAACTCGGATGTCTTGATTATTTTCGTTAAACATTCACTCTGGATGTAAATGTTCTTCAATCTTCCTTGTTATACCTTAGTCTGGATCTAGGTATTTCGAGTTTAAAAAATCATGACATCTCAGTCTAGGCCTGGATGTCTTGATTATTTTCATTTAAACATTTCACTCTAGATGTAAATGTTTTTCAATCTTTCTCATTATACCTTAGTCTGGATTTAGGTATTTCGAGTACAAAAATCTTGACATCTCAGTCTAGATCTGGATGTCATCATTATTTTCGTTAAACATTTCACTTTGGATGTGAATGTTTTTCGAGCTTTCTCATTATATGTTTTTCGAGCTTTCTTGTTATACCTTAGTCGGGATCTAGGTATTTCGAGTTTTAAAAACCTTGACATCTCAGTCTGGATTTGGATGTCTCAATTTTTTTCGTTGAACATTTTACTTTGGATGTGAATGTTATTCTCAATCTCAATGTCTCACTGACCAAAAACAAAAAAAAATCTCAATGTCTCAATCTATTACCTGTTACACTCTTCAAGGAACTTGAGTGAGAGTTGGGTACTTGTGGAGTAAATGAGAATTTATCATGTACCTCAAGATACTCTATCGCACTGATTGGTAAGTGACTGTAGGTACGTCCTTTCCTTTCGCATCATGCATTTGCATTAGCATTTCCATGCATCATATAAATTGCATTTTAAAATGGGATACATGTTCCGAAAAAAAAAAAAAAAACCAAATCATTCAATGCATGTGCATGGTCAAAATTTATGTTTCAATTTGTCTTTAAATGCAACCTCTACGAGCTCACCTTCAAAGATGGGCAGCTATTGACACCTAAATTTTGGCAATCCGGTCATTTATTTATTGCATAAAAAATTAGGGGTTAACTTTATCCTTGAAAAAATATTAATTATAGAGCATATAAGTTTAGGCGCATTTGTTTTTAATTTACATTTTGTGTATTGGACCGGTGGCAGATGGATTCGAATTAGCGGTTCTAAGATTTAAATTGACAGCCGGACTAAGCACACGAAGCGAGCAAATTGACCCAAGTCCTTTTCTTTAATGATAAAATTTATCTCATGGAAAATGGAAATTTTGCAATTTTTTCGAGATATGAATTTTTTGGATATGGTAGATGTGTGAAAAAAAAATATTGCGATTTATCTTTGCAAGATTTGGATTTAGAGGAAAATTTTATCGTAATCTTGAATTCTTATTAATATGTGATAAATTGGCGAAAAAATATTGCGGATATAGATTCGGAGGGGAAATTGAAAACCTATTTCCCTACCCCTATAAAAGGCCTTACGCACGTGAAGATTGGGGGGCTTTTTCTAGGGTTTCTTTTGATGAAGAAGAAGAAAAGGAAAAAGTAAAAAGAAGGTGCAGAAAGTAGAGAGGGGACAGGGAGACATGAGAGGGAGAGACCGGGAGAAAATATTGGCTGGGTCTTACACTCCACGTGGGCGTAGGGTAAGACCATTCAGCGATCGACACGTGGCTCCACATTCAGCGATTTGCGTGTGCCGCTCCTGGGGCCCACCACTCTGACGCTCTCTCTCCTCTGCTCTCTTCTGCGACTTGTCGACTCGTTCTCTCTCTCCTCTCTCTCTCTCTCTTTCCCCGTTCTCCCCGTTCTCCGTTTCGTTTTGCAGGAGAATAAAAGTTGCAGGTGCTTCTCTTCGAATGCTCTTCCCCCTCCTCTGCTCTCTCTCCTCTGCTGGTTGCCCGCGACGCCAACGCCAACGCCTTTACTCTCTCTCCTTCGCTGATTGCCTGCGATGCCCACGCTGACGCCCTTTCCACCTCCACCAACGCCTGTGCTCTCCTCCGCTAGTTGCTCGCGACGCTGACACCGACGCCCTTTCCACCTCCACCGACACCTCTGCTCTCTCTCTATTCCACTGGTTGCCCGCGACGCCGACGCTGACGCCAATGCCTTTGCTCTCTCTCCTCTGCTAGTTGCCTGTGACGCCGACGCCCTTTCTACCTTCGTTGATGCCTCTGCTCTCTCTCCTCTGCTGGTTGCCCGCGACGCCGATGCCGACGCCCTTTCTACCTCCATTGATGCCTATGCTCTCTCTCCTCTGCTGGTTGCCCGCAACGCCGATGCCGACGCCCTTTCCACCTCCACCGACGCCTCTGCTCTCTCTCTCCTCTGCTAGTTGCTCGTGACGCCGATGCCAACGCTCTCTCTCCTTCGCTGGTTGCCCGCAACGCCGATGCCGACGCCCCTCCGCCTCCGTCTTCGCCCTCAACTCTTCTGCCTTCGCCGTCGCCCTCGACTCCGACACCGTCGCCAACGCCCCTTCGCCTCCCTCTCGTGACCTCTGCTCTGCTCTCTCCCTTTTTCCTCTGCGGAGCACCCTTGCTAGCAACCCTAACGCCGACGAACCTCTTCTCGCGTTTTGGCCTCCCTCTTAGTGAACAAAGGTCGCTCTACTCGCTCTCTCCCTCTCTCTTTCCTCCGTGAAGCGTCCCCTACTCTTGAATATGGACGCCGCCGATGCTGCCGTTGCCTCTCGCCGTCGCCTTCCCAAGCCCCACCAATAGGCACCCCATTGGTGACTCCCGTACGTCCGAAGGTTTCTTTTTTTTTGGATTCCACTTAGTAGAATTCATGTTAAGGTTTATAGTCGGATAAGGATGGAGCACATTTGCATTAGGATTTTCTACACCTCAATGGTAAACATGCTCTTGTAGATAGATGGCTCTTTGAAAGCAAGTTTCCATTATAATGTAGATTGTGAAGGAAGATTTTTTTTGCTTTGTATCATTTTGATAAACCTCTTTGCTTTATATTGTTATAACCTAAGATTCACATTGCCTTGTGATTTGTTGCAATTCATTTGCTTATCATACATTTCTCTAATTCCTCTTCACTTGATGTAGCATGAGTAAAAGGTAGAGACGGTTGGTGACAAAGCTGGAGGCATTTGTTCATCTAGTTTTATTCAGTGACTGTTTGTTTTTCTTAAACCTCTGACGCCGTCGCCTACGTGGAGCCATTTGTCGATTGTTGAATGGTCTTACCCTACGCCTACGTGGAGTGTGAGACCCAGCCAATATTTTCTCGAGAGATCGGTGAGGGAGAAGTGAGGAGAGAGAGAAAAAAAAGTAAATTGCTCCTGTTCATCTTCCTCGGCGAACTGAAGCCCTTGTCGCCCGAGCCGTTGGTCTCCAACCGCAAACGCCGGTGCCGACCGTCACGCTCGCGCCACCGCGCCATAGGCCTCGCACGCGACCACCGCCGCCGTTCCACCAGTTGCCCGAAGCTCTGCCCTACCAGTTGCTGTCCGTGAAGCCCGATGTCGGAGCCGTTCCTGCCCTGTTTTGTCACTCGTTCGCGATTCTTCGGCGCCACTCGCTACTGCGCCAAAGTCCTGAGCCACACCGCCGGTTTGCTTGCCTCTGCCGACCCGATTGCAATCTTCCTTGCTCGCCGTACCAACACTGCCCACAGCTGAAGCCCACCGCGAACTTCCCTTGCTGCACCTCTACCCTCCAATCGATCGCATCTCTGCTCTGCCACTGCCTGACCTACAGTAGCTGCAACCCAACGCCCCTGCAGTTTCGCCTTCTGTTGCTGCCCAACGCCATCAAAGCCCGCATGGCCGGTTTGTTGCCCCGCCAGACACCACACCGATCGCTACTCATGCCCTACAGCACCCGAGCGACCACCCGAGCCAGATCTACAGTTCTCCGCCCGCGTTTCTCGCACCCAGAACCTTCTGACCGCAATGCCCCTATTCCGCCAGCTATTCCCACGCCCGAGCGACACCATAACTGGTCATTGAACTCCCCTCCGCCCAGCCTCACCGTTGTCGTTTGCTAGCCGTGCCAGATGCCACATCGCCGCCAGTTCCCTCGCCGGAGCTCCAACGCCGGCTACCCTCCGTCTAGTGCCGATCGCCGCTGTTTCTCTCCCTCTAGAATCCCTTAGGTGGTTTTTTTTTTTTTTTTTACTTTTTACTTTTGTTTTATTTTTCATTTATGTTATCTTACTTTACTTTATTTATCATTGTACAATTTGAATATTGAGAGGTAATTTTCAGTTTATGGATATTGTAGACATTAACCTCAAGAGTTTTGCCCAAAATTATTGTAATTATAAGATATCAGATCATTTTTTTAATTATATTAATTTTTGGGATTTGTTGATAGTATTTTAATTGTTAAATCATTATAATTATTAAATTGATCCGTAAGACTTCGGATCAGATTTTTAATTATTTTGAACTCTATGCCGTGATGTTTAGGGTTAGAGTAATAGTTAATTTAACCTGTGCGGGTTATTTTTTCGTTTACCTTAATCCTTTATTTGTTGAATATGTTGATTTTTTATATTTAATGTTTATTTGATAATTACTTGTCTTGGAAAAACACTAAAAAATTAAAAAAATCAAAAAATCAAACTTGCATCAAAGCATGTAGGTTTAATAAATCAAACATGTAGGATTAGGTTTATGAAATTTTTGTCATCTAGTGATTGTTGCTAGGTTCATTTAGTTAGAAATTGCTTATCATTAGAATTAGGTCCTTTGATTAATTGAGATTGCATATTTAATTGTTGCATTTCTTTAATTTTGAATTTCATGGAAAATACAAAAATAATTTAGAATAAATTCATTTTATGCTTTAGGATAGATTGTTATATAGTTTAGGTCATATTGCCACATCATATCATTTCATGTTAAATTAGTAGTATGCATTGCATGATTCTCATTAAATAAAGTGAAAACCAAAATTAAGTGATTGCATGTTAATTAGAAATCATATCTAGGATTGTCAATATGAATTTTGAGCTAACATTACAGATGCTTTCGTTACTATAAGGTAAGTTGTGCAATTTATTTATTGCTTCATTTGGGTGTTTAATTGGTGGTTTGCACACCCGCATGATCACCTCACATGTTAGGAAGGTAAATTAAAATCAATTCAAGCTGCTTGCAAAATATTTTTTTAAAATAAAATGGGAAAGGTATCGAAAGGGCGTTAGAGAAATTTAGCGAATCAAGTCCCCAAACTCACAATCTCTGGTTCGTAGGAGTAAAGTAAATATCCCGTTACTTTACTTGGGTTTGTGATCGACCCACCAAAAATAAATTAGTAGCGACTCCTAATTAAAAAATCAATTACATGTTAAGAACTTGAACCTAAGTCGTGAATTGGTATGGGCTTGGGAGAGCCCGAGCTAAGTTTAGGTTTAGTAATCCATTAGCTTAATTTTAGGTGGTGCACCCAAAAGATTGGTCGCAACAGACATGAATTAAAATCCCACCAACTATTTGACATGGCATTGTGTGTAACTAATCCAAAGTCATGACTAGGTTGACATATAGTTCCACATGATAGAATATAAGCACTTAAGTCAATGACACTATTCTTATTCAAGTAACAAGTGATTTACAGGCTATAAATATAGATGATTCCCATCAAATTGATCATCCACAAAAGTAAAAGAAAGGCTCTATTCAAGCAAAGTGATTAGAAATGTATATTAGCTTGAGCAATGTTTTATCATAAAATTTCTTTTGACAACATATTTTGCTTTGCCAAATTTCTCGTTAATCACTAATCTGATTAGAGTTCATTCCTTTTATCAACATCAATATGGTAGTGTGAAAAGATATCGAGTGATTGTACCTCAATAATTTGCAACTCAAGAGGATGCTAACTAAGCAGTTGTTTATTTTCTTGTTATTTCCCTAGGTTCTTCTATTTCTTATCCTATTCTCTTTCATTCTAGTGAGCGATATTTTCCCTTTTTGTTCCTTCTTTTGTTGCAGGTAGAAGTGTCCCTTTTCATGGCTACACATGTCAAATTTGAATCGAGTGATTTTTTCGAACTTGCATCACCTACGAGTAAACAAATGAGACATAATACTGAACTGAATCGATGATTACTTGCATATTCATTGACATAAAAAGCATTTATTTCGGAGGATCGACATTAATTAAAACCCAGCCAATAGTTTGGCATGCATGATTGGTGACTAATCCAACTCTTTATGAGTCATAAATAAGCTGGCATATCTTTCAACTTGATAAGATGTAATCACATAGGTCATTAAGGCCAAATGCGCTTACGAATGAAAAAATATTAGTATGATATAGTTTGCAATCTTACTGTTTTAGTTTTATTTAGTTGATATCTTTTCAAATAGAAGAAGTCTGATTTGTGTTAATAGTATAATCGAAAGAGAACCATTGAACAACCTGCCTGTCAAACTGTTGTTTCTGAGTTGATTAGATTACTGGGAAATTTTCTTATAAAATTGAAGTATCCCTGTATGCCTATATTGCTGGTTAGATAAACTCACAATAATCACTTTAGAATGAGTATAAAGAAAAACACAGTATTAGTAGTAGTAGAAAGAACATAGTTCTTTTTAGTTCTTTTTGCTAAAAAAATTAATTATCATTAAAAGTTGTGGCAATTGATCATAGTGAAGCTTAGGGTCCTCAAGGAATTAGGGTTGTCCCCCACCTGTCCTCAATAGACATTTGACCAAGTGTGAGCTAAGCTTTCTTATTAGTCTCGCTTTCAATTTGCGATTGAGTACCATAAAATCGAGGATGATAGATCAAAACCATGAAGTTTTTTTTTTTTTTTTTTGGTCGGAAAAGAGGATATATTTCTATTCAAGTTGGGAAATAAGAAGAACCCATTAGAAGGGCTTCATTACAAAGCATATTTAGCATAACTTGAGGTGGATTAATAGCCCAATTTGGTGAAAGGGATCCACGTCTGTGGGCTTTTGCGGCCCAGTCGGCTAGGGCATTTGCTTCTCTTCAACAATGTTGTAGCTTGAGGTTTCGGAAACAGGACGGAACAGCTTCAGTTTCGGTGAAAAGGGTGCGGCATTCCCACGGCAGCAGATGGTCGCAGTTGATGACTTCAACGAGAATGAGGCTATCGATCTCCAACAACAGGTGGGAGCAAGTATTTCCTTGTTTTGAGAGGTCCTTGAAGGTGTATAGCAGTGCTTGAATCTCCATCTCAAGTGCAGATGTTGCTGGAACACTCCGGGTGAAGCCTCTGATCAGTCGGCCCGTATGATCTCGAGCAATATTGGCGATTGCGCCCATTTGATTGGCTATAGGAAAGGCTCTGTCAATATTTACCTTGATGATGCCTTGCTGCGGTGGGATCCAGGTGCGATTAGGGTTTAGCGAAGGACGTTGACTTGATTGTTGTTGCTGAGTTCAAAGATGGAGTTGAGCAGAAGCGAGAGCTATTTCAACAAGCTGGTTCGGGTGGGTTTGTTGACGGCGAAAGACAAAGTGATTTCAGGCTTTCCAAATCTGCCATAAGAGTGCTGCAATTGTCTCAAAATCAAGTACATTCACCTTTTGTGCTATTAAATCAGCTAGCCAAGTGTCGATGTGGTGTGTGCTGTAATATGAGATGTTGATCTACACTTGGGGGTGGTTCCAGATATACTAGGTCTAGGGGTAAAACAAAAATAGATGCTCCGTGGTTTTAGGTAAGTGAGCAAAACAAAGTGTACATAGTGGGTCAGAGGTAATACTTTGTCGGAATAGATTATCTTTGGTAGGTAAGGCGTTTTGACAAATGGACCAGAGAAAAGTGCGTATCTTTTGGGCTGTTTTGGTTTTCCATATCTGCTGCCATAATTTTCTGGGTGTATGGAAGGAAGAGGAAGCACGAGAAATTACCTTTTTTGATTCTGTCTGCTTGATGACATTATAGGCACTCTTGATGGTATACTGGCCGTCTTTTGTCCCTGTCCATAAAAGTTTGTCCTCGGTAGATGCTGGCCACAGCTTAATATTAAGTATTTCTTTAACAGTGTGCTCCTCAAACGAAAGGTTAAGAAGCTGGACATTCCACTCATTCTATTTTGGGATAATAAACCCCACTATTGTGTGAGGTTCCTCTCTAGGAGTTGGGCCGCCTAGGATTCCCATAGGTAACCAGTAGTCTTCTCTAACTCTTATCTTTTGGCCATTACCTACTGACCAACGAAGCTTCTTGAGAATAGAATCTCTGCTTAACAGAATGCTCTGCCAACCCCATGATGGTATAGACCCTTTATCAGCATGCTAGAAGTTTGTAGATTGGAAATATAAAGCTTTAAAAATTCTACTCCACAAAGATAATGGGTTTTGAAAGAATCGCCAAGCTTGCTTTCCTAGAAGAGCTTTATTAAAAGTTAGTAAGTCTTTGAAACCTAGTCCTCCATTGTCTTTTCTCTCTTTTAGAAGGTCCCAGCTCTTCCAATGAATCCTAAGTTTGTTGCTGTTGTTTTGCCACCAGGACCTAGCTATTTTTTGTTCAACAGCCTTGCATATAGATACAGGAATTTTAAATATCGACATTACATACTGCGGTAAAGCCTGAACCACCAATTTTAATAGAATCTCCTTCCCACCTTTGGAAATCAAATTTTCTTTCCACCCTTCCAATTTAGCATTTACGTGTCCTGGGATCCAAGCAAACATGTCTTTCTTGGATGATCCCCAATCAGAAGGAATGTCGAGATACTTGCTTGTTTTGTCTAGAACTGGCACTCTTAATTTGCTAACCATATTTATCTTAAGAGAGTCGGGGTAGTTTTTATTTAGGAACGGACCTAATTTATTCCTGTTAATCTCTTGTCCTGTGGCTAGACAATACTGGTTAAGGATGTTTGCTAAATTTTGACATTCTCGAGTTCTACCATCTAGGAAAAATACAGCATCATCAGCAAAAAATAAATGTGATAGAGTAGGACACCACTTGTTAAGTTTAAGATCCCGTAAATGGCCCATGTCGATAGCTTGCTAGATGAGGGTGGATAGCATATTTGCCACAAAGATGAATAAGTAAGGTGAGAGAGGATCGCCCTGTCTAAGTCCCCATGATGGTTTAAAATAAGGTAGGGTTTCGCCATTGAGCTTAACACTGAGAGAAGTTGTCGTTACACATTGCATTAGCCAAAGCACCCATCGATCTTGAAAACCAATTTGACGAAGATAGGCTTCCAAAAAGTCCCATTCGACCCTATCATAGGCTTTCTTTATATCTAGCTTTAGGATCACCTGAAATTTTTTCTTTCTAGTACGAATTCTGAACTGATGTAGTACCTCTTGAACTATCAATATATTATCTTGTATTTGTCGCCCTGACACAAAAGCACTCTGTTTTATGGAAATCAACTCAAGTAGGCAAGATTTCAATCGGTTTGCAAGAACTTTTGAGATAATCTTATAGATTAAATTACATAAGCTGATAGGTTGAAATTGATCTAACCTCTCTAGGCTAGGTATTTTAAGGATCAGACAGATTGCTGTTCAGTTAACCTCAACAGGCATCACTCTAGTAATGAAAAGTTTTTGCACTGATTTAAACACATCATCCTGTATAATATCCCAATGACCATGATAAAAAAGACCATTCAAACCATCAAGTCCGATGCTTTGGTGGCTTCCAATTGAAATGTCACTTTCCTTACTTCCTGTCGCGTAGCTTCAGCTATTAATTGTGTATTCATTGTGGCTATCACTACTCAAGGACATTGCATTAAAGTAGGTCCATAGTCTTGCTATCCAACGGAAGTATAAAGATTTTGAAAGAAAGTAATTGTCATGTTCCTCACTTGAGCTGGCTCTCGTATTCACTGCTCATTTACATCTTTCAACATGCTGATTGTATTTCTTTTCCACCTTTGAATTGTAGTGGCATGAAAGAATTTGGTGTTTCTGTCCCTCCACTGCATTCAGTTGATTCTAGAATGCATCGCCCAGTAGTGCTCTTCCTGTAACCATATATTATGAATTTGTTCCTTCAGTGAATTAACCTGATCTTTGTTATAATTGCAAACAAGTTGATTGATGTAATGCTGAAGTTGCTACTTCAAGATATTTATTTGATGATGACCAGTAGTAAACTTCAATTTGCTCCATTGGGCCAGCGATGTAGTTGTCGTCCAAAGCTTCTGAGAGATGGTGGAGGAATTAATTGATTCAAATGACCAAGCGTCTAAAACCACCCTGTGGCATTCAGCATCTTGAAGCCAATAAGATTCAAAGGTAAACTTCTTCCTCCTCCTTACTGATTTGAGCTCTAGATTTAAGATTAGTGGACAATGATCCGACCCTAAGGCAGGTAAAGCATGAACTTCAGCTTCCAAATAGGTTAATCGCGCTTCCATAGTGCACAAAGCTTGATCAATTCTCTCATTGACAACTTCCTCACCACTCCTATTGTTCACCCAAGTGTAGGCACAGCCCTTAGTCTCGAGATCCATCAAAGCACAGTCACGTAATAATTCTCTAAAGGAGTACAACCGATATTGCTCAGGTGATTGTTTTCCCACTTTCTCCCAGTGATGTAAAATTTCATTAAAATCATCTATACACACCTAGGGTAGAGTATGTAGATGGCTGAGGTGCCGCAGATTTGCCCATAGATGTTGTCTCTGTTGAAAAATTGCCAGTGCATGAAGATAAGTAATGCCCATAGGTGTCGTACTCATATCATCAGAATAGATAGTATCAATAAAATGTGAGTCATGAGTATGGATAGTAAGTGTGATATGCTCATTCCAAAAAAGAACCATCCCTCCAGCCAAACCTTGCGGATTCACCACAAAACTATTTTTATACTTCAGCCTTCGCTGTATACGCCTGATAACAGGTTCTTGGTTCTTTGTTTCCATCAAAAAGATAATATCGGGCCGTTCTTGGGCCACTAGGGCCTTTAAAGCTTGAATTGTCAGGGGGTTGCCTAGCCCCTGACAATTCCAACTGATAATTCTCATTTGTCTGGCGGTGGCTGTTTTGGGCAAGCCACCACTGCTCGTTTGTCTACCCCTTCAGCTGCAAATATAGGGGTATCCATAAGGAGTGATTCATCAAGTTGTACATTGACATAAGAGCATGTCCCATAAGGATTATATCGCTTGGCTTTCTTGAGGGGACTCGCCTTGGTAATCATTTGTAGACCTTTTAGCTTCTTACTATTTGTGGATCCCTCGGATGTATTACCAATTAAAGTTAATTGGTTCGCCACTTGTTCTTTCAGTGTAGGTTCTGTCATTGAAGAGAGCTATAGGGTAGGCTTAGGAGTGCTATGAAGGTTATGTGCTGTACTAGTCTCCACATATGTTGGTTGATACGTGGTGCTCGGAGGTGCTGCAGGAAGTAATAAAGGTGACTGTTGTGGAGTTTCTGATATGATTTCTTCAACCTTGTCTTGATTTGGTTGTTGCTCATAAAATGTTGTCCAGAATGGACTATGTTCTTTGACCTCTGCCCTTAGCCAGGGACCATAGGACAGCTTGTCTTTTCCTTCCATTTTAGTGTCGTCAAAAGGAATATTTTGACAGTGTGTTGCATAATGGCCTAAGATGCCGCATGAATAACAATAGTGAGATAAACGCTCATATTTAAAGTCAATCCAGATATTCTTTCCCTCTAATTTGATTAGTTTGCCAGATTTCAGCGGTTCTTTTAGATTAATTTCCACTCGTGCCCTCCTTGTTTTAAATTTTGAACCTTCTTTGTGCTCGATGTTCACCTCCTATACCTAGCCAAGATGTCGAACAGCTTTGGCGAACATACTCTCAGTGCATCTTTCCAAAGGAAGCCCAAGGACTTGCACCTAGAACTCAGAGGTCATGAAGTCATAGCAATGGAGAGGCGTATTTGGCACCCAAGGTTTTACAATCACAACATGGTTTCCAAACAGCCAATGACCATTATCTAATATTCTTTGCCTTTCCGCTTCTGAATTGAATTTAAAGACATAAAGACTGTCTTCATGTTGAGAAATTTGTACATGATCATTGCGCCAAACACGCTTTAATGTATTATGAAAAGCTTGAAAATTAATTGATGGGTCAGGCAGAATTTTACCCACTAAGATTGATTTGCATTCTTGTAGCTTCTCTAGAGGTACTTCGTCATCCTAGACATCCACTTCTTCTTCAGACCAGAGTCGGCCAAGTCTGTTGCTTAGCGCAGCGAGGCGGGCATCTTCCTAATGTTGGGATTGAGTCATAAATAAAACTGCCGATTTATAGCAGTAGATGCGACATGTAAAGCTCCGAAGGGGTTACACAAAAGAGAGCTCAGTTTGTCACGCCCCGAACCTCGAGCGTGCGCCCAACCCTTGGTGATCGATAGAATTTCACGACGTTCCCAGGACTCATCACCGACCCTTTTTATTTTATTGCACATGCGGAAGCAAATTAACTAATCCTCTGACAATGACATACATGAGATAGAAAAGTAGGACAACCAATTTCAAATCAAAAACACTTTTGTAAACACTTCAAGCTTATACAGAAGGTCTATGTTATAAATAACTACTGAGCCTCCTATGCTCCTGACCCTTCCGCTTCAAGCTCCTGACTCTTCACACTAGGGACTTAAAAATGGTTATTCAATAACCAGTGAGATATAAATCTCAGCAAGTTCCACCCCTAAGCCCCGGTTAGTACACCAACTCAACTTAGGGTATCTATCTAGAACTACCCCACCACAAGCAACAACCAACAGTCGATTCGCATACAACCTTACCTGGTATGCCATACCTTGTATGTTATAATTCAGCACAATACACGCAATGCACATAGCCATTAGATGATACATTTCATCAGTCATATACGAGTCGCATCACAAGCGATCTCACCTGGCCATTGCCACACTCTACACGTTATCGATTCATGCGTGTGTGTCATAAACGATGTGATTCACTCATGCATATAATTAATGCATATAACAATTTCACACGTTAATGCATCAATTCAGATCGAGTTATATTGAGCTATTGATTAATCGACTTAGTCGATTACATGTCATCGAGACCATCAAACGGTCATTTCAATTATTCGTTCTCAACTCTTAGTCACGGCCTAACGAGCATAACCTAGATTAAGTGGTCACCACGGCCCCATTGGCATAATCTAGATTTAGTGGTAATCACGGCCTCACTGGCATAATTTATACTTAGTGGAATCACTGCCCCACTCGGCAAATTTATATGCAGTGGCATCACGGCCCCACTCGGCAATGTTATATGTAGTGGCGTCACGGCCCCACTCGGCAATACTATGGATAGTGGCATCACGGCCCCACTCAGTAATGTTATATGTAGTGGCATCACGGCCCCACTCAGCAATGTTATATGTAGTGGCATCACGGCCCCACTCGGCACGACCGATTCCAAATTTGGTGGTAAATCACAGCCCCAGTGGGCACGACCTCTAACGGGTGATAAATCACGGCCCAACAGGGCACAACCGTACTTCGTTGGTTTTCTAGATCCACTCACAACCTTTCACGATCAAATTCCGATTGAATACTGACACTAATCAATTTTGGGATAAATCCCCACATAAATGTCAATTCACTCAATCCATACAAACTGGTCCTACAAACCAAATGTGGTGCCAAAAGCCGACACCGGGTATTTTCAAGTTAAATACCAAAACTTTTCCAATTTCACTCAATTCTACACTCATCACTCAATTCATACGGATGCCATGCATTTTCATATCCATTTACTTCATAAAATCAACACACATGAATTTTAGACATTTTTCGTATTCTGGATGAACAGTGCACGGTGAACAGTACCCCGTGAACAGTAAATCATGAATAGTGTCGCATGAACAGTAAATTTTCAAAATTTAATAAACTATAAATTAAATTCAGAAATTATTAAAAGCATTAATTAAAGCAACCATCAAATAATTAAAGCCAAGCATACTTAATTAACCACATAAATCACATTAAGCAAATAAAGCAAGATTAAGCTAGACTAGTCTAATCCATCCATCTAACCACCTATCTTAGGGCTAATAAAACTTAATTAAATCACTTAAACTAGAATTAAATCTAACTAAATCAACCCTAAACAAGTTCAGGCACTAATCGAAGGATTAGGAGCTAAACTCACTCGTTAAGCGGGCTGGAGACACCGACGCGGCAGTGACAATGGAGGCAACGCTCCGGGACCTCTACCACAATGATCCAAGGTGGTCCCAAGCTCAACATAGCAACCACAGCTCGGACTTCCACTGAAAACACTGAAAAACTGCCCTGTCGGAGGAGAAACTGAATTGAACGGCTTGGTCGGAGCTCTGACGAGGGGTTTGGCCAGCAACTGGCAGCTCCCAAGGGTCTTGGGGATCTTATTTGGGATGGGCGGAGGAAGGACTGGAATGGGAGAAAAATGGCCGAAAATGCAAAACAGTGCAGGTTGCAAGCGGACCGACGGACCGATGACCGATTCCTTCACGGCGGTGCCTAGGCTGGCCGGTGGCTCCGTTTGGGACGAAATTGGGCTCGTTGGAACGGTCTATCTCTCCCGGTCATGGTGATAGGTGGATCGTTGGCTGATTCATCCTAGAAGACCACTTTTGACTCGATTCTTCACCGAAGGGTTAGTTGGAGTAGAAACTGGAGGAGAGGGAAAACGAGGAAGAGAGGAGCTCGTTCGGTTTGGAGGCCGAATGGGGGAGAGAGAGAGTGAAGTGAGGGATGAAAGTACTCCTCATTAAGGCCATTAAATGGCTGCTTCAAGTTCCCATGCATGGTGACATCATCTTCTCTCTCTTCTCTAGATATTTTCTCCTTACAACTAAGGTATTTTGGTCATTTCACATTGCACAATTACCATTCTGTCCTTGGGTTGAAAATGAAGGCCAAGCCTAAGAAATGGATTTAGAAATAAACAGGAACAGGCTCGGGAATTGGTTGGGCTTGAATAGGCTCAAATGGGCTTAAGGTTTATTAAAGGGTTTAGAAGAAGGAATAGTTGGTTTGGCCCAATGGGCTCATTTGCTTAACTTAGGCCAATTATGGTGGCTGTCCTACCTTGGGCCTAAGGCCCACATTGGCTTGGCTCAGCCCACTTCCTCACGGGCTTGCTTCCTCAGTCCAAAAATCCCTTTTTCAATTGTTTGGCTTCAATGGCTCTATCGATTGTTGAAGCAGCTTCATCTAATGTTTGTCCCGGACATTCCCAATAATTCGAAGCTTAATCTTTAGTCCTCAAGCCATGTCAATTTCGCCTAATGCCATTTCGGTCACAACTCAGACTGACAGGCGACGCCGAGGATTCACGCGTAACCGACTCGTGGCAAATCACGTTCAAGACATCTCGACGCATGGACATCCTTAACTGCATGAAATTATAGAGGATAGATTCTTATTTCAAAGTACACGATCACTGAGGATCGACATAGGGTCGTTCGCGGGTTCGATAACGGTAAACGAAATCATCTGTCGTTCCTTTATGTTCTATCCATGAATCAACTTCTAGTCGTCCTTGAAATCGACCTGTCTATCTACAGGATCATCATCGTTTTCCCAGGTTGAGTCATTTAGTCGCACAAGTTCTATCCTTATTAGCATTTCCCCTCAAGGTCAATATCTCAGGAGTGATCAATTCCGAGTGAGATTAACCAACAATGCATTGACGAAATTCACATTCATTCATCCCTTATAGGGCTCGAATTTCAGGATGTCACACAGTCGCTAGGCCACCAAAAAAAAAACTAGGGAAGAAATTTGGAGCTTGAAGAGTATATTTGTCAATTGCAAGAGATACATCCTGGTCGTCAACACAGAGGGAAATGGGCAACTAAATCAACAAGCGAGAAGGGATTGCGGGCAGATAAGGCAGCTACTTCAATGGTGAGATGGGAGTCGTCATCTACCGAAATGGGAATGAAATTCTGGGTAATGAGATGAAAGAAAGAAACGAGGGGATTAGAAGGGGAAACGAGGGTTTGGCTGAAAACGGAAATACCCAAAAGCAAAAAAGAACTCTGCATTTCGAGAGAGAGAACTCTACAAATCAAATTTGACATGGAGCGAGTTTCTTCGCACTTACATCACTTTGGACCAATAAAATGCGAACCTAACATTAAACGGAATTGATCAGTATTTGTATATATCCCGCTTAACTTAAAAAGCATTTACTTATGAAGGTTGACATGAATTAAAATTTGACCACTTGTTCTTGAAACATTCAAGCACATTGGAGTCGGGGAAATTATCAAAAAATTTATAAACCTATTGCCCTTATACCAATTTAGTTATAAACTTTTTAATTATGTCAATTCGGTCATAAATTTTTATATTTGGCCATTTAAGCCCATTCGGCTAAATTTGGTTAGAAATTGCTAGCGTGAACTTCGGCTATTCTATGTGACACAACAATGCCGACTTGAACATTTTTTAACTATTTTGATATTTTTTTTTTTACACTTTTTTTTATTTTTCTTTTCTTTTCTTCAATTTTATTTTTAGACTAAAGGTTGGCGAGGGTTGCCAATTGACTCTTCCTGGCACTGGGCAAGGGCCTTGCGGCCCTCAACAGATCTAGATAAGAGCTGTGACGCCCTTGCCTAGTGCCAATGAGGGGTTTGTTGCCTTTGCATGTGGCTAGTGAGAGTTGTTGGCCCTCAGTTGAGACAAAAAAAAAATCTGTAAAGAAAATAAAAATAAAAAGACCAAAAAATATTAAAATTCTAAAAGAATTAAAAATTGTAAAAAAAATCCATGTTAACACTAGCTATGCCGGTAGGATTGTTAACATTCATGTAAGTGATTTTTAGCTTAAGTTAGCCGGATTTAGTTAAAATTGACAAAATGTGAACAAATTTAAAATTAAATTGACATAATTGAAAGAGTTATGATTGAACTAGTACAAATGCAATAGGTTTATAATTTTTTTGGTAATCTATACTGCATTAAATAGCATTGGCATATGAGATTCGTGAAATAAAAACTTCCCAACGTCCAACGAGTTTTAAGGCTCGTTTTATATCTAATACTTTTTCCTTCGGTCCTTGGGGATTTATAGTTGCACCTTACGGTCAGTCAATGCCAAGAGCTGCCAATCAACCAGACTTCCTCAAGCAAAGTCACCCGACCATCTTTTTCGTTATTGCTTACTGGTATTTCCTGTTTCTTAGCTCAAGCTTCATGTACATGTACATATAGCCAAAAGTAACATGTCAGGGCTATCCTCATTTCAGCTTATCATGCCAAACTTGAATGAATTACGCAAAGTAATTTTAGTAATGCTTAGCACGGTTCTTTCCATTTGCAGCTCATGATTTAATGCGTTTCGCATGGCATCAAGAGCTCATGCGATGCATGCATAGCTCTCTTCCCCTCTAATCTAACGAGCTAACATTATTGTCGATAAACAGGGATCTCGATCAAGCTAATTAACTGGCCCTTGACTGGAACAAAGACGATTAACTGAACTTTGAACCAAGACACAGAGCTTTCATTTGTCACCTCCAATTTGCAATTTTGCATGGTCGATGAAATGAAATGCTGGGGGTGCCACTAGAGGGATAGTAATGGTCGTTGCTACTGAACTCAACGAGCACGTCAAACGCTCGAAGTGCTTCTTCAAACACCAATGTGCAAGTTCGAATTCCTCCACCCACATACCGACGATGCCTCGCTACCAACCATCACAGCCATCACCCATCACCTGCTCTCGCTTCTCGCCTCTCTTTTGCTTTAGTTCTCACTCTCTGCGAACTCAAAACCATCCCAATAACATAGCTTTCACCATCTTCCTCATTATTTTAGGCGTTTTTGAAATTTTTTTTTTCAAGAAGTCATTTTTCAAAAAATGCTATTATTTTTCAATATTTGGATGAAACTTGAAAAATGAAATAAAATATATTTGTCACTGTATAATAAATAAAAAAAAGCTTTTCCACCGTACACTATTTTTCATTTACTTTAGTTTTTAAAATCGATATTTCATTGTTTTTAATTTTTTTTTAAAAAATTAGTTATTTTTTAAAAATTGATTTTTAATTATTTTTTATTTTAAAAAATTGATTATTAACTTATTTTTTCTATTATTTTATTTTTGTTTTTCTTTTCTTTGTCTTCCTCCTCTTCTTCTTGCCCGCTCGCCGGCCCCGTTGCCCAGCCACAGGCGAGCCTCGGGCTTGCGAGGTCAGGCTCGCCACTCGCAAAAAACGGTTCTTGCAGGTCGTGTGGGGTCTCTTTGGCTTGCCACACTCAAGCGAGAGAGAGAGAGAAAAGAATAGAATCCCGAAGCTGCGTTTCATTATCTGTGTTTGCCTTTTCGTCGAACACTTCATGTGCATTCTCGCTCCCCACGCATATATTACGCTCGCTACAAGTTCTCCACTCTCTCCCCCTCATTTCGCCTTTGCCTTCGTTTCCCTTCCTGCTACGAAGTATCAGTGTTCATGGCTGCTTGCACTTTGCTGAGTGGTGTCGACAATGGCAGCAACACCGACGACGGCAACAGCTGCCGCGAGAGCCTGAGCTTCATGAGTTCCTCCAACATCGTCCGTGGTGGGGGTGGTAAGGACAAAGAGGAGGGACAGTGCTTGCCAACGACGGAGATTGTCTGTAGCGGTCGAACCAGAGAGAGAGAGACAGAGAAGAGAAGAGCCAATCGTGAGACTTGTTTAATGTAATTCTAGTATTTTGGGTTGAAAGTGGATCCATAATAGACCCACTAAAATCCATATTCTTTCTAGGCTTTTCTCTTTGGACCCTTTTATGACCTATCTTCTACATTTTATGTGACTCATATCTAATCCATTTCAACAAACTTGAGTCAAAATATGGGTCTGTCTTAGGTGGAATGTATCACCTGTTGGCACCTGCAAAAAACAGAACACGTTTGTTTTTTTTTCTTTGGTTCACTTATAGAAGACGATTGTAGATCCAGCAAAATCGTGCTTCTTCATGCAGATCGTGGTGAAAATCGTGTCTTAACGTATTGTTCATGCTGTTTTACTTGTTTAATTAATGTATAGCCTTTCTCTGTCAAAGATGCTACATGACTATTTTCCTGTCCTGAGGTGACTGTGTGGCGCTCTTCATTTTAAAATAAGTGACTATCACATAGCAGCACAAATTATTGGCCCTAGCTAATTCAGACAGCTTGGAATTTCGCTTCAACAAAAATCTAGTTTTGCCTGTATAATTGGACGTGTACTGCTAGGATAGAACTTTTTTTGAGGTGGTCATTAGCTAGGCGGTTTTACAGAGCCTAGGAATGGAAAATTTGACTTTAAGAATTTCTTGTCTTCTTATGATTTATTAAGTTTCAAAAGAGGCTTTGCTGTGCTGATGTTATCATCTGAATGGAATCTTGTCTATCAGAACGTGGACAATCAAGTAATCTTAATCATCGAAATGGAAATACTTGATCATCGGTTCATTTTTTCCTGCCAAATATCCCGGTGACTTAGAAACTTCCATATCCGTGTTAGTGTTGGTTCATTACTTTGCTGAAAGAAAGGTTTTAAGTGCTTGACTATAAAGTCTTCAGACACAAGCGCCCCAAATGCTCTTTTGCAAGTTCTATAGTGCATTAAGTGATTCACGCTAGACTTCATGACATCCAATATCAAAATCTGCTTGTTCTGTCGTCTAAGATTGCAGTAGTATCTGATTAATATTGTAAAATTGCTTTCTGTGAAGAATGATTTTTACACTATTTGGTTGTATTATGTTGTTCTGACTTGGTTTGCCAAAATCTGTAGCCTGATGTTTGACAAAGTACCAAGTTTTAACTTATAGCAATATGGCCTTGATTGTTTACCTACATAAGATACTGCTATGCTGGGCTGGCATTTTAAAAGCAAACATGAAATAATGAAAAATAAATTGCCTATCCTATCACCCTTAAATATCTTATGTCTTGGTGTGATTGCGCCTGCAATTTGTTGGAAGCTTCTGAAGAGATGCTCCATCATGAAAGTGTGAACTGGTTAATTTATTTAATGTCAGTCGATTGGTTACTATTCTAGGGCTACACCTCCTGGACTAGCCCAATGCTCATCCCAATGAGAAATTGGATAACGGTGGGAACTTTGAAGTGTTTTTCCTGTTGCTAGAAGCAGTCTAAATGTTTTGGGTGGTGGAATGCACAACATTTGGTTGTCCATGTGTAACATCATTAAGTTTAGCTTGTTAGGATGGTGAGAGCAGGTTTTTTCTTCTGTTTTTCCTTTTAACATAGGCAGCCACTTTTTGTCTAGCTACCAAATATAAATTCCAAAGTCTGGTCCAAAATCCGAAATTTAGTTGTAAAGGTATCTCGGAAGAAACGCAGCATCATGGTGTTCAATCGTTGTCAGTAAAGGAAAAGAGAAGCTGTTAAAAATTGCAGTACTCAGAAGCAAAACATCCATTATGCAGCATAGGAAAACCCCGGATATGAGTGTATGGTATAAAAGTGAAGGTGATCTACATCTGCTGGTGCCGGATTTGCTCCAAGGTTCGGATTCTATAATGCTTGATGACAATCTATTTTGATCTCTGTATATATTCCATCTAAAGCAATGCTTTAAGAAATTTATGATTGTGACCTCCAAGTAGTCAGATTTATGGTCAAATGATGGTTTTTGAAGTCCTCTCCTTTCTTTCTGTGATTTCTCAGGAAAGGCATATCGAACTATTATAGTGGTTAGGCAAAGTTCTTCACGAACCTTGCAGAGGCCTCGGCCTCTTACTCCATTAAAGACCTTGCAAAACCTGATAATCCCTACAACAGGACATGCAAGATCTCCCTGGCTCACAGTAATTTCAGCTTCAAGAATCATGGCTATGCTTTCAGAAATAGTGGCAGGAGTGGGATACAGAAAAGATCAGTTAACTGCAGTCAGAGTGCATTACCAAGTACAAATTGTAGTAACATGAATAATTTTAAGACCATGTCTACATTGCCGTCTTGTGTTCTTCCACCAATATATCCACAAAGGAGAATACCAGAGGACATTGGGGCATCAACACAGCCTTGGTGGTGGAATCTGTGCTGGTCCCTATCTCTGGCTGACCTACAAGCCATGGCAGCTCCGATGCCTAATGTGTCTGCATTGGCAATTCACCATGAAGACAAGGACAAGAGAATAGGCTGATTGGCCAAATGGAGCTCATCTTGGAGGTTCAATAATGTAAGGAGATTGTGAAACTCCAAGTAGCTAATTAGTACTCTGCATCTTTAAGATGGTAGATTGTATGTTTGCAGATAGATTTTTTTTTTTCTTTTTTGTTAACCTGATAACCACCGTCCTTCTTCCATTTGTGTGTTTTTCACTCTTCGCCACCTTCCATATCTTATATCTCATCCTATTTGAAGGTGTCTTTTTCGATATTTTGATGCCATCGTTCTTCTTGGTTTTATGTAAATAGATCTTTGCATCTCTCTTATTTCTGTATCTTTCATATCTCATTCTACTTAAAATTACCTTTCTGGTTACTTTGATCCGCTACTTGTCAGCATCTAAATGGCCTTTCTGAATCTTGCAGATGTAAGCATTGTCATGTTTATAACTTTCATTTATTACTTCGTGAGTGTGAACTTTCACAATCCCAACAAACTCAATTGTAAGAATTATTTAAAAGAACTCTAGAGGTGTGGCATGATATTTTTCTTATACATTTGCACCCAAAAATTAATCCAAATTGGCTCTCTTGACCCATTTACTAAAACTAATTTTCGTTTGACAAAAAAATCCAAAATTGATAACCCATGACACATTTATCCCAAATCAATCCTTCGTTAGCAGTTTGGAATATGATGTGGAGAGTAAATTTAGATCAAAAGTACTAGTTTGTGATTTTTTATAAGGCGAATATTAGTTTGGATAGAAATCTAATTTAGAGTAAATATGTAATGAATTGTCAATTTGAAATTTTTAATGATATTAATCTTTTCTTGAAATGCCAATAGCTTCCATTGACATATTCATAATTAATTTGGCCTAACTGAGAAACTATAATTTCTTTTCGCCGAGTAAACAATTTTCCCTCTTTCGGCAAAACTCGTTCGTACTCGTAGTCTCGTGGTATATTATCCAAGCGATGCGAACCCCAAATTGCCCGGGTACCGCCATCATTTTTTACTGTCATAGCTGCGAACTTCATCCCCATTTTTTACTTCGCCATTCAACCACAGTTCTATAGGCGCCAACAGAGTCCTGTTCTTCTAGTTTCGAAGGTATGCTTTACACTCTTATCGCTTGTTTTGATGCGAATTGTGAGATTAATTTGACAGATGCAGAGCAGCTCAGTTCATGTCAAGGCACCCAGAAACCGACTCCACATGGACTGTGTTATCTCCGAAGATGTGTCGGATTATTGATGGGTGTCGAATTCTCGATTTTGAGAGTTGGGTCTTGAGTGAAACGCGTTGGCGATTTTTGTATGGTGGGAAAGAACTGTTCTTTATTGATTTTTTTGCAGTGTTGGGAGCTTGAACATGGAGACGAGTCCAGCCGGCGAAGAACCCACCTCGTGGGACGAACGGTACAACATCAATTTGATGCCCTCCGAGTTGTTCCTCAAGTTTCGGAAAAAAATTCAGGGAATCCGAGTCGGTGTTGATCTGGAGGCGTTTCTTCTGATGTGCCTATATTTTGCTTGCCTTTGTGTTGCCACGTATTTGAAGTATGGTCTCTAGCAAATATGATTGGCCTGGGTAAATGAAAAAGGATGATCTAGTGACTTAATTTTGTTGAGAGAGCTGTGGAAAGATGAACCAAACCATTTTCGGCAAAGGCTTGAAAGGAATGAATGAAATGTTTTGTTTTGAGGTCATCTGCATAGGGTATCTGAAGCTTGGGTCGATTTTAATGTTAATAGCTTGTTCGTTCTTATTTTAATTTTCATGTTGCTGACCTGGATTAGGTATGCATATTGGATGTGGTTCCTGTCTAATTTGATACGGCATACTCTGTTCTTTGGTCCTGAAGACAAGTGCCGGATATTTCAGTGTGCGGATGGCACAACTTCGCTGTTTAATTAACTTCAGAGATTGCGGCACTGGTTCCTATATTACTGACTACTCTTCTAACATGCATGTGGGAGAGAATTTGAAATGTTAAAGGAATTTTAGTGATGCTTCTGTCTCGTTTAAGTTTGCACATAGATTGACATGAAAAATTGACTTGGCAAGTTGCCATTGGCAACTTCATGAGTTATACATACTCGAGGCCCTCTCGTTTGCTTCCGTGCATTGAAGTCCATTTTAGGGCCCTGTGTTAAGTCAATATGTCAGTTCACATGTCAGGGAGAATCCGGAGAGTGTTGAACTATTCAGATATCAATCCATGCTCTCATGGGAGATAAAAGAGGTTTTGTTACAGTTTTCACTGATGTTTGATTAGTGAAGATGTTAGAAGTTGAGTAGATTAACGGGAGCACTTTTATGTTTTTTTTTCTTTCAGTGATCTCCATTAGGTTGAACCTCACTTGGCTGAGCATGTTGATCAGACTTGTATAAGATCTGGCATGCAGGATGTTACAGCCTTATAGTCATTCGCGTAGATTCCATCAACATATGCTAATCTATAAAATTTCCATAAATTCACTGCCTGGCTTGGCTTTGTGTTCACTGTTTCGTCTTTATTGACCTACTACAGCTTCTGTCAGTAATAGTCGCATAATGAAGTAGATGAACATAGACTTTCTTTTTCTTGTTCCCTTTTGTTCTTCTATAAGCTCTGACTGCGATTTTAATTCATCAGATATTTTGATTTTTGTGTCCTCATTCACCATACTTCAGCTTAAGTGTGAATAATTAAGAATATATTTGTGTTTAATGTTTGTATATTCATGGTCCTCAAAACTTTGGGTCTGTCTTATAGTGCTCCAACGATTGGTCATTGAGCAAAATTTTAGTTAGAGCCTTTAAGGCCTGGTGTGATTCTGCTTGTTCAGTTAATGCAGTTATGGAATATAGCCTCATTATGACATCTTGATTTGATACTTTGATTCAGTTTTACAATGCTCCAAGGAATGATTTTCAAGCGAAGCTTGTGTTCAAGCCTCTCTCCCCAGACTGTCTGTGGAAGTTTGTCTATGAACCCATACATCAAGACGTGCGCATTCTCTCGAAAAAGATTCCTGTCACAAAATTCTTAAATCTCCAGGTCTGAGGCTTCTTTGATTTCACCTCTGTTTTGTGCTGGCGTGGCCGAATACTCTCAATCATCAATAAGTCTGTTAACTTCTGTGGGTATTGAGCAGTAATTGGTAAAGCTTTTGGGGAGTCAGCTTGGTGTGCTTTGAAAATTACAGGTTGGCGTAGGCCACAATTTTCAGTTAAATGGAATTAGTTGGAAATGGAAGCTCACCACATGTTTGGGTGAAGACGGTGTATCTCGAATTAGAAATAAGACCACTCTTGGACTGTGTCCAGGTGTAGATTTTCGATTTGGGTGGAGGGCTGATTATGTTCTTCCAGAAATCAAAGGGTAAGTTTCTTCCTTCTCAACTACAATATATTTCGCTCTTGGAAGAAACTAGATGGGCCATATATCAAAACAAGTTCTAATTGTATCAACTATTCGGTGTCATGAATTAAAATTTTGCTATTACAAAGCATGATGTTTATAACAAACAGCGAACTTACAGGTGTGGGTCATGTGCTTCTGTGATTTATGTCACTCTGTTTTATTAATTGTTTCTGGGGTTCAAGTTGTATCTTTCATGTAACAGGGGTCTTGGTACTGATGAGCCACTATTCAACATGAACTCTGGGCAGTTGCAAGCATCGCTAGATAGAGTGGAAGCCATTTTAAGCTATCCAGATACCGTATAGAGGATATTGGTGAAGAGATGTTATGTTAATTGGTTGGCTCCTTTGAACTGCGTTGAGATGACAACTACTGGAATCTAATGTGCACAGGATGATGTTTTGACAAGAAAATTTTGAACATGGCTGAGCAAAAAATCGTTTTGCTTTTGAGTGTTCATGTTGGCCTCAGAAGTTGCTTGGTTATCATTGTTTCTCAGCACATGTTCATATTTAATTGCAGCATCAATTGTTTGCCTGAATTTCATATTAAGCTGGAGAAGCGGGAATATGGGAAGGGATGACGAGGTTCAGTGGTGCAGTGAAGAATGAACATTGAAGCCTTTGAATATCATCAATTTTGTCGGACAATGTTGTTGTACGTAAGGGAAGTAGTGGAGTGGTAAAATACGTGCAATCTGTTTCATCAGTTGTTTTAACTCTTCATTTTTCACTTCCATTCCCTTTCTTTACATTTACTGAAATTTCAGTCATCTACCAGATATTTATAGAAACGAAGGTCCCGTCATCATCAATGGGATTAATTTTGTGTCAAGGCAGATGATTTGGAACGATGATAAGGCATTTCTCGTGACATCCTATCAAGCAATATCCATGTGCATTTCATACACGTCTTTGATCATGTAATTGAGCAATCCCTACTCTGTTTTCAAAATTGCTGCCCAACGGTATATGCTCTCTAAGGAACTTTTTCCCTTTTGGTTTTTGTTTATGGGTGTGGCATTTGCTAGAGTAGGGAGATGCCCTAGGCATGCTAGCAAAAATCCCTAGGGATGTACTACCAGAGGTGAATCATAGAGCGCCTGATGCTTTGGCCCTGATTAATTAATCTACTTTATAATGCATTCTCAGAAGTTACAACTACATATCCAAGTGAACCAGAAAATGGAGCTCAAAACATTTTCTTGACTATATGCATTTTTATGAATAGTATTTTTGACATATACTTGTAAGTAGTAGGCAGTATTTTGTTCTCTCGTTGTTTCAATTTCCTCTCTCTCTCTCTCCCTACAATTCACATGTAATTTTGTGGAAAGACAAAACCTTCTCTCATAAGTCGATAAGGAACCCTCACCGACAATTCTGTGCCTTTTGGCTTTTGAAACACTTGGGATAGAGAGAAATGAGTGATGCCCACCCATTGCACCACCCAAGACAGAGAGTAATAAATGTAAAGGCGGTGCCCTCTCCAACCTGTGTCCTAGCCGTTGAACTTGAAACTTTGCCTTCTTTCACTTTCAAATTCTCCCCTCTTGATCCATATAAAGACAAACACCCAAATAGACTCCCCAAAATCAAAAAGAAAATGCCTGCCGTAAAGTTGAGAAGTTCTTATTCATTCCCGAGTCTCCTGCTCTCTTGCTTACGATTCATTCTTTTCATGCTTCTGCCGCGTCTTTTGCTCCCTCGGCCCTCCTCAAAATTCCCCCAGCTCACCCGCTTTTGCTTCATGACCCACTTCTTGATCCTCCTCGCTTTGCTGTCCAGCCAGGTGCTCAGCATCCGGGTGCTGTTCACCAAAGAAAAGTCAAGACTTTCGCTGCTGAGATCGCTGAGACTCGAAAGAGGCTAAAGTCCCGGTGAGGCTGGAGTGCGGGGTTTTGATGGCTATGTGCTGCTGGAGTTAGTGGTGTTGGCGCTGACGTGCATCGTGCACAATTGCTGGGTGAGGGAGTGCGAAGGGCTGGGAAAAAAAAGGGACGCGGTGGAGAAGAAGCGGAGCATGAGGATCGCCATAGTGCAGGAGGAATATATGGCCGACACAGCTAAGACCGTGGAGGTCAAAGCCAAAGAGTTGGATAAGAGGATGAGGTATGGGCAGTGGTTAACAGTAACACTAATTTCGCAGCCTAAGCTTCCATTAAACTGAAATTGTTTTTTTTCTTCTGTGGTTTTTTTTTTTTTTTTTTTGCCCCCTAGGCTTTGACTGCGATTTTAATTCATCTGTCATTTAATTTTCTGTTTCCTCGTTCACCGTACTTGAGCTTGAGCGGAACAATTAATAATATATTTGCGTTTAAATTTTTATGTACGAATTTATGACTCTTCATGATTCATGTTTCTCGGCACTTTGGGTCTATCTTATAATGCTCTATAGTGGAAAAAAGTAACAAAAAATATCAAATCTATTGCATTGGATTGGTACATTTTAATTGGACCAATTTATTTATAATTTTTTTTGCATTAGTATCTATCTAGTCTATCACGTCAATTTTTATTGGAAATCATTTATGAGGACTCCAATTATTTTATGTGACATGATCGGCATTTATGTAGATAATTTTAAAAATATTTTAATGATTTTTTAAACTTTTTTTTTAAATTTTAAATTTTTGTTCTTTACTCTCTCTTTTTTTTTTTTTTTTTTTTTTTTTTGTCTCTGAGGACTGGCAAGGGCTGCCAGCAATGGGCGAGGGCTGCCACGCCCCTCCCGGCTCTGGCAAGGGCCACCATGCCCTCACCAGCCAAAGCGAGGGCATGTGGCCCCTCGCCTAGGTCTAGCAAGTAACCCAACTTCGCTCGGCCTTGTGTTCCTCATAATACCGTCCACCCGTCTCATATTCCTAGCTCACTCTTTTCTGCTTCAGGACCCTCGTCTTGATCCTCCTTACTTCGATGTCCAGCCAGGTGCTTAGCGCCCTGGCGTAAACGTCAAGCCTTTCGCTTATGAGATCACAGAGAGACCTGAAAGAGGGTAGAGTCCTGGTGAGACTGGAGTGCTGGGTTTTGATGGCTATGTGCTTCTGGAGTTGGTGGTGTTGGTGCGGACATGCACCGTGCACCGTTGCTGGGTGAGGGAGTACGAAGGATTGGGTGCAAAAAAGAACGCGATGGAGACGAACCGGAGCATAAGGATAGCGAAACTGCCAGGAATCGATGGCCAACGCGGCTAGGTTCGTAGAGGTCAAAGCCAAAGACTTGGATGAGAGGATGAGGCGCAAGTATGGGCAGTGGTACGACTGGTTTTGAAGGCTGAGCCTCCATTGAACTGAAATTGTTGTTTTCTCCGCTTGCTACATCGGAAGTTACTTGTGTTGGGCCACTAGTTGGGTGGCCATTATAGAGAATTTGTCTGGATCTTTGCTTTTACTTGATTGGATGAAACCCCGTTGAGTATTTGACGATCATGTTGCTGATTCTTTGAAAATTGGGTTCACCTTGTACAAGAATGAGCAATGAAGTAATTGCTCACAGTTTGGGGGGAAACAATCCCATAACACATTGTGGCAAGGTGTGCGCTTGACAGCATATGTGAAACTTTAGTACAAGTATTATTGATGTTACACTTCAAGTCTTTAAAATGAGTGTAGCATGACATTCGCATCACACACAGTAAGAAGTGCTAACAAAGATGACATTACTGATGTCTTTGTCTAACAATAGTAGAGATTATTTCCATATCTTAATGGGACGGTAGAGGGGAGGCCAGCCAGTGGATTCGACCATTTCAACGTACAAGGGAAGCTGTAGGAGTGCAAACAATATGACAGGAATGGCAGCAAACAAAGTAATTGGGAGGTAGATCCACTCTAATCGTTGGTTTAAGACCATTGTAAGAGCAGAACCAAATGCTACCATCATAAAGGCCAAAGAGAGGAAGAGAAAAGTGAGGCCTAGTATCATTTTTCTCGGCAGCGAGTGGACGAAATCTTCAATGGCATAGCGTGAAGTTAGGATAGCCAAGAACATCAAGGTGGCGGTGACAGAGGAGAAGAGAGCAAGAGCGTCTGCAATCGCAAATACAATAAATGAGCTCTTCTTCAAAAAGATCGGGATCCCCGTGTTCTGATCGTTGCCTCCAGGTGCCGTAAAAGCAGCAGCAAAAGCTACCGTAATGATGAGAGTCGAGATGAGACTACTAGATGATGATGTATCCTTCATCCATTGTCCAGCCTCTTTGAGCAAATCTTGGCGTTGTTCTATAAAAACTTCCCAATATGTTTTCCCTCTCCTTTCTTCTGTTTCTTCCAATTTTAGACTTTTGAAAGAAGGATCGCTCCCATCTTCCTCTTTCGATACCTTCACAAAAATAAAGGGCGCCTATTAATGTAAGTGTACATTACAGCTCACATAAGGGTCGCAAACAAATAAAATGAACTGACCTTAAACTTCAGACGTTTTAAAGAAGGATCGCTCATATCTTCCACCACCTTCACAAAAATTAAGGACCCTATTATTATAGATGTAAATTAAAAAACACGAAATTGTGGTTGGCGAATAAGGTCAACCAACCTTAAACCACTGAAGTTCCCTCTGTATTAGAAAAGCTGCTCCAGAAACATCTGCCGATACACATCTTGGTGACCATTCTACTACTGCCTCCATCAGGCTACGTCTTGTCAACTCATCATCAGTCAAATATGGAGTTGTGTTGTGTGCGCTCAGTCGTCTAAACAACTCGACATGCCGTCCCTTCACAACTTCTTTGATCAGTTCTTTTGTGAAATTTTTTTCCCACATCAACTCCGGGAAAAACGTCAAACATAATTGGACAAAGTCAGAGATTCCACGAGATGCAGCGTCAATGACAATGTTTGAAGTCAATAAAAACTCCAGTATGGTGGGAATATCCATACTAAATATCTTGTTGACAAGAGCTAGATTTCCAAATTCGTGCCTCAACTTCGAGTCTATAATCCTTTTGATGAAAGAAACTGCACGTATTATTAGATAAGCAATTTTTTATAACAAGGAAGAATCAGAAGGCCAAAGATATTAAAGATGGATTTAGGCTGTTTTGTTACATCTACATAGTAGTTTAGAAGAAAATGATGGATGTAAGATATTAATCAAGATTTTTTTTTTCTTAATATAGCTTGAAAATAAAAATGCATGCATGAGAGACTAGGCGAATGTATTGATGAACACACACAACTTTATGGAAAAAAGTTCTTTTTTTTTTTTTTTTATGAAAAATGGGAAGATTCAATAATGGATCAATAGCTGTATCTTGGATAGAGTATTTTTATAGATTCACGTAAAGCATATATATCATTTAGACTTGGAATTAAATTAAACTAATTCGTATCTTCATAATACGAATTGAGGACCAGTCCATCTTAATACCTATGATTTCAAGGGATACTGAAATATCAATTTGCACTTTAAATTTAGGGATCTCTACCTATGATGAAATGAGGTCATTTTTCCTATAAATACCATGGTAATGTCATGTACCTAGTTTTGTGGTAAGATTCAAGAGTGATATCATAAAATGCTTTGCTATAGCCACGAAGAGGAGAGACAATCATGTCAGCAAGTTAGGAATTGATGATTAACAAAAGGATACATATCACACTCATGAATCGAAAATTGCACATGCAATGAAATTTAATAATGCTTGAATATGTTAGAAAACAACTTGGACTGATCAACCTCTATATGAAATCCAATTCTACAATTCTCAATAATTCTACCTGGAAAATTGACATTGAGTAAGACGTCTTGCCTTACTTTAGAACAGTTATACATGACTTTGATTTGTGACCTACCTCATGATTTGGATATTAAATACATAGACGTAGTCATTGTCCCTTCAATTTTTTATCGATAGGATCTATCAATGATATGCTTTTTGTCATGTTAGTCCATCAATTAAGCAGATTCACAGAAATACCTTTAGGCAACTTCATTTCTTCATATTTGCCAGATGATGTAGTGACCAAGCATGGTGGGATATCTAAAAATCATAACAGATGAAGTGAATACCATGCGGATAAAGTTGTTTGAATTGCATATATTTAACAAAGGAAGTGCAAGAAGCACCTACATTTGTAAACAATTTTTTCCCAAAAGTTGAGTCTAGCTCTACTATGGAAGTAAGACATCATAGGCACCAAGTATGCCAACATTCTATCGTGTTTAGAATCTTCCGCTTGCCCAGAATTTTGGTTTTCTAAAAAGAAGACTATGTCTTTTGGAACACAAGAACAAAAAAGTTAGTTCAAGTAAACAGCGAAGGAAATGAAATAAGCTGAGTAAGTATTAAATCCTACCCATATGACCGGCCATAGTAAGGCTACCGATGATATCATCATCTGGGGCGGATATATGTTTGGCCAGGTACCAAATAACGTCCTTTTGAATAGGAGCCCATGAAATAGCAGTTGATAAGGCACGGGCTACACTTTCACCTGCAAAATCAATTTTGCCTACTAATGCCTTTACCATCCTTATTCTTCCACCCCGAGCAGCATTGCAGAGAGCCCTGCTTAAAATTAAATTTTCATCTCTTGAAGGCAACAGCTCAACTAGGTTCTCGACCAATTGATCTTGTGTGGCAATAACCGCAACATCAAGCACAGTAACAGATTCATGTTCTACAGTCATAACTTCGGCCATCATTGCTTCTTTATTTTGAGAAACCTCTTTCTGGACATATGTCCAATCTCCTACGAGTGCAGCTCCAAACAATGGTCGATGGTTGTCATGGACCACCGCTGTTGGCATGACTGCAAAAGTTACACATTAAAAGTCCTCAGGCTTATGCACTTCTTGGTTTTTAGGTCAAGTGTAATTATTGCACTTGCTCAAAGTTCCCATGAAATGCAAATGCAAGCCAAGGGGCAGTCGTTTACTCAACGCACATTTTTCTATAAGCGTGTTTATTTACTCCTTGAAAGTAATATATATATTTGGGCTTTCTCAATTATAATTCAAGATATTGTTCAGATTTCAAAAAGTATGAAGATTAAAATTAAAAAAAATAAACAAAAAATGTCAAAATGCATGAAACACAAATTTATAGAAAAAAATGAAAATAAAACGTACAAAATGACAACCTTACCAAAAAAAAAAAAAAAAAGAGAGAGTACAAAATGACAAACCTTTATAAGTTGTCGTCGCGCCTTCTGAATTCCCTTCTTCCTTAGCCACTTTGATAATAAAAAGAGAGATGAACATAAATAACCTTAGAAAATGTTATACCGTGTATGCTTTGAATCATCAACATGAGCGTTAGGATCAGTTGTTGCATAGAATTTTCTATATAAATATTAATTTTTTAAACAAAAAAATTTTAACATTAAACTTAACATGGATCATGATTTTTTTTTTTCGAGATAGTATTGTATCATAAATTAGGTTTATAGGACCTTTACCTTTTATCTTATGCAATGTGCTTTTTAGTGAGTTTTTATTTATGGTTACTATTGATTTTATCCGTGATATTATTCAGAAATTAAGTAGACGGAATTGTATCTAACTTTAAAATTCACGTAATAATCATAAAAGAGATTTACATAAATAAACATAAATGAATTAACTTAAATCACATCGATTCCATCAATTGATACAATAAATTTATAAGTCACGATTGATAGAGGATAGATGTTTATAAGATTATTAGTATGATCATGGCAATGAATTGCATGGAGTTTTTCCCTAAGTGTTTAGCTTAAACTTTATACTTGATGGTTGGGAAAAATAATTGATCTAATTTTTCTTACAAAATTCATATTACTTTTTCTTGTTTCTGTGGCAAGAACATTTCAACGTCCGTGTCCCTTGGACAATGTGTTTATTAATGGATTCTCTTCTTTAATGTTATCTTTATACTTTGTCGTAACAGTGACAACCATTTCCTTTGACCAGTTTACTTTTGGCTGAGAGCTACATTACATGATTTCTTTATGGAGATGACTATAGTGAATTGACTAGTTCGAGGATCATCACTTCAAAAGTTTAGTCTCATGTAGTCTCTCAATGATAGATAGTTAACTAATAAGAAGCCATTCGTTTTATGCTCTGCCCTTGATGAAATTGCTTTGCAGGACAGTCAGCTCCAAATTCAATTTGTATACTAAGTAAACATAGAAATAATTAGTCCTAATGAGGTGATTTTTGGGACAATGCTCTCTTAAGAGGAAATATTCTGGTAATTAATTTTAATGAACTGGTTATTGAGTGCTTGTGTGTAACAAAACTAGGACTGACAAAAAGCAGTGGCATCATGATTAACAACTATGAGGGAACTTGTGGAGCCAAGTCAAACCAAATTAGGAGATTTGACTTTAAGTAATACATTTGGCGCGTTCGCTGTTTACTTGAAAGGAATAATTATGTACATAGGCCCGTTAAAATGAATCAATTAGCTGTACTTGGTGGCCACACATTGCTTTTGCAATTTTAGAGTAGGGAAATTGAAATTTTTTTGGTCCCTGTAGATTGGGAAATCTCACTTTACTCTCTATATTTTGTTTTGTTATGGAAAAAGGACACCATAAGTATCATAACTTTCTTACGGTGCTCACTTAAATATCATAACTAATTTTTCGAGTGTCATAACTTATGTATGACGCTCATTCGAGGGTTACAATTTTTTCCCGATTACTTGAGTGCCATATAATCTTTCTATCAATCACTTGAGTGTCATAACTCTTTTTTAAACATTCAGAATAAGTGCTATGCCACGTCGGATTTCTGATACTAGAGTGAACATTTAAAATTGGCACTTAAATGATAAATTAAAAGTTATGACACTCAAATGAGCATTTTTTTTTAAAGTTATGTACTTAATTATTGAAAAAAAAAGTTATATCACTCAAGTAAGTACCGTACAAAAGTTATGACATTTGTGATATTTATATTCCATTTTGTTACAATTCCCATCCTTATACAGTTCTATGGTCGCAATTAAGTCACTTTGTCAAAATTACAGGGACGAAATGTGTTATTTGCCAAATAATTTTAAAGTAAGTCCTTTTCAAAAAGAATAATTACAATTTCTAATGATTTAGTTAAACTTTCCAAGTTTTTAAGAAATCATTTTACTTTGGTGTAGTTTTTCACAGCAAATTTGGTACGAAATAATGTCATTTTTTTTTTTTTTAAGGTTCAAATTTTGAAAACAAGAAAACCAAAATTTCTGCTAAACGTATTCTCATTGAGAATTTTTGGAAATGAAAACAAGAAATTGCAAAATTTCCTCCTACCAAATATTCCACTAGAATCCTACAGAATATTTTTCTTCCTCGCTCTTTCCTTTTTTCGCAAGGATTTTATAAAAGGAAAAATTGTCCGGACGCTTATTAAATAACAAAATAAAGAAATACTCAAATTTTGAAAACAAGAAAACCAAAGTTTGTGCTAAACGTATTCTCATTGAGAATTTTTGGAAATGAAAACAAGAAATTGCAAAATTTCCTCGTACCAAATATTCCACTAGAATCCTACATAATATTTTTCTTCCACTCTCTTTCCTTATTTCGCAAGGATTTTATACAAGGAAAAATTGTCCGGACGCTTATTAAATAACAAAATAAAGAAATACTCCGATTTTCAATATATTTACTGTCCCTGATGTTTGTTATATTACTTTGAAATTAACACACAAAAAGCGTAATTTTTGTGATTTTGCCATCGCCTCGTGGGATTAAAAGAAAAAAAAAAACTAGAACAACAAAGGAAAGAAAGGAACATGCCTGGCGGTGGTGGCAACGTCACCCCGCTGCTTGGGGTATCCATGGAGGATTCTTTGCCGTGACTTCTCGGGAGCACTGCAAAAATCTGAAGCAGAGAAAACGTATTGTTTACGGGGTTTAAGTCGATGTTATTTTGCGTTCTCTTGGATCTCCTTTTATAGATGGACTTGTGGGTGGAAGCCAAAGTTCCAGCTGTGGATGACGTACCATTCTCTTTTCCTGTATGATGTCTTCATTTCTGAATTTCATGACATCAGAAATTGCATGCATGTCACGCAAGAGGAAAGAGAGAAGAGATATAGAAGATCATTGGGACATGGCCATTGACTCTAGTCAACTCTCATTCTTCTCTGGGCAGAAGTTGACGGTCGTTGTGTAGATTGAGGATATTCCAAATTTTCACATGATCCAATAATGGCGAGCATTTATATAATGCTTTACAGACAGGTACGATGAAACTAGCGAAAAGTAATGGCCCATAAAAGTAAAAAGAGCACAATAATACAAGCCAAATGACCGACATTGGAATCTATGTCTATCAAACTGAAATTAACGGTTCAATCTCAAGGACACCTGAACCGTACCAAACCAAAGAGTTTAGCTCCTAACGTACCAACATAATATCGTACATCAAATGGAGTACTCTCACTTGTTTTGATTAAGATATAGATATTTATTTGAGTCCATGACACAAAATCGGCACTCCAAGTAATACATTGTGCTGACAAAAAAAAAAAGTTACACATTATGATTTTTCCCAAACAAATCAACGTTTGAATGGTAGATGCCTAGTCACTAGTTAGGTTTCAATCAATTCACCTACCACCAATAATTTAGGGCATGAGCCACTCTTAATTGGGCTTTTGTAGCATAGCAGCCTTTGAGCTATTGTGATTATAACAGTATTTAGCTAGTTTTCGTACCTACATTTGGCAAAAGTAGTAGAGAAAGGCGGGCACGAAAGAACAACTATATTGAACTCTGACAAATTTCTCTATTTTCAAAAGACTAAAGGAACTATTAATTAACTCATATATTAAGCATCGTCATTAAAATGTACATATAAGATATTGCAATCGAGACAAAGAAACCAAAGGTGCTGAATTTTTACCAGTTATCTTTCGTCCATGATCTTATATATATATATATATATATATATATATATAATTAAATCAATTGGATTCCTAGATTAGATACATTTTTTTTAATCAATTAGTTAGTTGTGGCCACAAGTGTAATTTCACATAATAATGTTCTTTCTTTTCTACCACCATCCCCTGCTTTGCAAACGACATATTTCAATTACTTTTATTCAGTGGTTTTATAGAATGATTCATTTTTAGCAAATACTTAGTAAATTTAATCGATAAATAGGTTATCCATTTTGAGACTGCTTATGTAAAAAAAAAAAAAAAAAAAATTACCTTGATAGCGTATGTAATGTGAATCCTATTTCAATGGACTTTTATTCTGTAAAATGGCGGTCAGGGTGGCACAGCCCCCAACCAAGGGAGTGGTTATGTCCAGTATGTCCCCCCTTATTCCCGACATGCTATGGTGCCCCGGGTTGGCTAGGAGCGGGTCGAGTAATTTTCTTCAAAGCAATCAAGGATGCTCGGTGCCAAAACTGTGGCATTGCATCGCAATTGGTGGATTCCCATCCATAAGTTGTTCTCATCTTAATATCCACCGAGTCCATACATTGGAGTCTATTATGTCCAGTAAATTGAAATTAATAGTTTAATCTCAAAGGAAGTCTCGGCCACATCAAAGAATCCAACTCATATTTCACATGACTTATCCGATCAAACTTAGGTAAAACCATATCCGATCATTAGAGCACCTGATATAATTTATCCTATCCTACGTTTGGTGCTCACTCGGGATAGGATAAAGTCGGATATAAGGGGATATAGAACGGATAAAATTATCACGGGAGGGTGGGATAAAGGTGGATAAGTTTAACGTCCATAATAGGAAAGTTATTTTTTTTGAATAACAAATTTATTAAATTAACAAAATTGAAATTATATTTCAATATAAATAATATTTGAATTCTAATTTAAGAAAATAAAAATAAAAATTTATTTTTAATTAATCTTATTTTAATTCTATTTTATAATAAACATTCAATCTATAAATTAAATATTTATATTTATTATATATTTTAGGTATTTTTGTATTTTAAATATGTTAGTACAGTTTACTATTTGATAAATTTTTATTAAAGAATGATGAAAGGGAAAAAAGAAATAATAATGAAAATAATATAAAAAAAGAGGAAAAATATAATAAATAATAAATAATAAATAAATTAAGGAATAGTGTTACGAGATATTTTCACCATCTTCATTTATGAACATTTATGTTCATTTATAATGATATGTCGTTTATATAAAAAAATAAAAATGTACGTGATGTGAGCATATCCGAAACATCTTGTGATTCACCAAACATTTGACGGGACATAAAAAAATCCAGGATTTCATATCCTATCCTATCCAATCCTATCCCGATTAGAAATCCGGACGACCAAACGTAGCCTAAAGATATAAAGATCGGATATGGTTTTACCTAAGTTTGAAATTGAATTTTGAATTGTATCAGGTGCTCTAATTTTATGTGCTCATCCTGATTTATAAAAGCTTCCCGGTCGTGTTTTGTATGCTTTTTAATTTCTCTACCACTTCATTCATTTTTTTATTAGCAGTTTAGGTTCAAGTTTGGTCATAGTGCAAACATGGCCTCCGAGAATGTAAACTATATTTTCTAATTCAATAAAATTTCATGCAAATTCTTAATTAGTAATTCGAATTTTTTTAAGTTTTTGAGGTTTGCAGTCATATTAAATTCATTTACTTTTTATTCAATGTCATATTTAATGATTTAACTGGCCATCGCTCCATTGGACTTTAATTACTAATTAAATTCATTGAATTTTTGGCAAAAATTTACATACGACATAGGGGTATGCAAAATACCCGGGAAATGTCTGGACCACCCGGACCGCCCGGAACCAGACCGGAACCGCCCGGAACCGGCGGTTCTTGAGGAAACTGGTCCAGTTCCTAGTTCCAATTTTTCGGAACCAGTGAGTACCGGTCCGGTTCCCGGTTCCATGGGCGGATCCGCCCACCCAGACTGGATCGGAACCTTTTTAATATTAAAAAAAAAAATTACTAAAAGAAACCCTAGATTAGATCTCATTTCCTCACTCCCTTCATCTTCGGTTCTCTCTTTCTTTGTCTCTTCCTCAGTTCCTCCTAATCCTATTGCCATTTCGATTCCTCCTTGAGCATCGACGCCGCCGCCGCTGCTCCTCCGCCGCTGTTGTTCGCCCCCTTGCGTCGGCCGCCAACCGCCACAGCCGTGGAAAATTGTTCCGCGACCGTTCTATGTTGAAAACCCAACCATAGACCTCCTCCCCTCCTTCTCAACTCATAGACCCGACCGTTCTATGATGAAAAGCAAAATTGTTTCGTGTCAAGATCGGTTCCATGGATCCACCCAGGAATCAGACCGAACCGGCGGTCCAGTTCTTGGGTGGATCTATGCAACAAACGGGTGGATGCTGGTTCCAATTTTTCAGAACCGATCCTTAGCAGGCGGGTCCCGGTTTTAGGTCGGGAACCACCCGTCTGGACCATGCACACCCCTAGTACAACATGTTTTTTATGTGACTGCGAAAGGAGAATACGATGTCTCACCGGATTACTAGTAATGTGGCTGTTCATTAGGATTCTGAAGCCAATGACTGCAATAATCAAGAGTTGAGTCCTAACCCATTAAGAACCTCTAAGGCTAGAGATGGTCCTAGGGATCGAAGACCACCGTCTCGCAAGCATTAAAAAAAAAAAAAAAAATCTGAAACGGAGAAGTATTTTTAGGTGGGTCAATTCAAAGTTATTTTCTGATCTCTTGGATCTTCCCTTTTTATACATCGACCTGTGGATATAAAAAAATATATCCAAATTTATGACCTCAAAAATTTTATGGAAATTCCTTTAATTTACAATAGTGCAAATTTGGAAAATTTAATAAAAAAAAGATACAAGTGTAAGTTCACATAATTATCCTTTTTGTTTCCTTCCATCATCTCCTTTGCAAACAACATATTCTAATGGTTTTTATATTCTGTGTACTGGTGGTGTAAAATTTTCTTTAAAAAAATAAGTTTAATTATACGAACATATATAATTTTTGTTTTTAGCATGTAGACTTATCCCATAAACAGGTTAATGTTTTTATTTTAAGACTCTGTAAAAAGAGTTTTATATTGACAATTTATTTGGTACAAATATTATTTCAACAGGCTTATATTCTGTACATTAGTGATGTAAACAAGCAAGTTTTATATAATGGCTTTTCCAATTGTTTTTTGTCAGCTTTTTACTTTCTCTCCGCACTCCAATCATCTCCACTAGCAGTTTATGTTCCCCTTCAATCGTCGAGCAAACATGCTTAGCAAGATTGTAAGCCAGCTGCTGTAGTTCAATAAAATTTCATGCAAATTCCTTGTTGTCTCCAATATATTATTTTTGTGTCATTAAGTATTTCAAATTTTACAAAGTCCTTGAATCCATTTACTTTTGACTCAAAGACATGTAACGATTTAATTAGCCAACAATCATCCTCAATTGGACTTTAATAAGTCAATGAAACCATTGCATTTCTGGCGACCATAACCTTGCAAAAATACATGAAACAGTTAATTACATGGGTTTTTCAATAGAACCCACATAACTAATAGTTCAAGTAGTCTTCATCCATGTAATTTATAGATCATGTAATAAGAAATTTATCATCTGAAATCAGATCCTTTATATTTGGTGAATCACAAAAATTCATAATCGTTATGTGAATGGATCTCACAAAATCAAACCATTGTAATGCATATGATCCACTGAACTCGTTTTCAGGTAAGAAATATCTTGGATTATAACTTCTCATCACAATTATGCGGTCATCAATAGTTGGTAATTGTTTATTTACTTCTCTTATTAGATTTGGACAGAGGTCCACTCCTTTATTGTCTCTTTTCTTTTGTTTAATCTTACTGCCATCCGATTCAAGTGTTTTAATACTGGCTATATGATCAATGCGTGTCGTCTGCAATTTGATTATGAACTTGTCATTGCGTCAAACCAGCACGTCAAAATTAGAGTGCTCAAGGCCTTTCGACCGTATCAAAGACCATGGGAAAAAACTACCAAAAAAAGTCCTAAACTTATTAAAATTATACCAATTCAATTATAAACTCTTTTTTTTTACTAATTCAATATTAAACCTTTTTACATTTGTCTAATTTAGTTCATCCAATTAATTTTGGCGATCGGTGCGAAATGGACCTGATCGAGTATCAGCCGATGTCGACTTGTCACGATGCTAATGTTGATATTTTTTTAATAATAATATTTTACAAATTATTTAATTAATTATTCATTTTCTTTTTTTTTCTCTCATTCTTCCTTCTTCCATTGGCAAGCTGTCGTCAGCTAGAGGTGAGGGCTAAGTGAGGTCAGCCTCACCAATCAATAACGGGGTTCGCCCCTCGCCAATCAGAGTCCAACGACTAAATATGGAATTTATGTTATCTTTCAAATGGCAAGAAAAATGAGGAGGATGCAAATTTAGATGGGGAAGTTAAGTAATGAAATTAGCTCATAATTAAAAAAAATAAAGATGGAACGTTTTTCACGTGCATTGTGAGTCAAAGACATGTTTGAGTAAGGGCAATCATATATGGAAATTATTGAAACCTTATCTTCTCTAATTGTACACGTGCCATGCAAGGACGTCTTTCGTGCAACACCTTTTTGGCCTCGGATTGGGCGACTCAAAGATGTCATTTGAATCAAGGATGCTGCCAAAGTTCCTCCCGACAAGGATGTGACACTTACTTCGTCTCCGTAGGTTCGTGTTGCGTCATTGCTTACATCATCTAGGAACGTTGCGTGGTATCCTGACATGGATTTGGACACTTGCTTGGTGCCTTGCATGAAAAGATATGGAAGAGATAGGGAGAAAGATTATCAAGAGGAAAGTTTAATCGTATCCTAACATGGATTTTGACACTTGCTAGGTGTCTCGCATGAAAAGAAGACATAGGCATAGAGGCAAACATCATCAAGAGGAAAGTTGGGTGGTATCCTCACATGGATTTTGACACTTGCCAGGTGTCTCGCATGAAATGATATGGAAGAGATAGAGACAAGGCATCTGCATGGAAGGGACATGAGAGAGACAGGTTTCATCTTCGAGCTTTGCTATAGAGACCATAGCGTCCGAAAACATTTTGACTTCCACGCAATAGCACCCCAGTAATTTTTATGAACGTCCAGAGTGATTTTTGGAGGGGGAGATATAGAGTCGGATCATTTTCGGTCCACCAGGTTGGGACGAGGTTAATTTAATGACTCTTTGATTGTCAAAAGATAGACATGGTCTCATTCAAAGTAGAAATACTACTATCACTAGATATCTGGATTTCATTCATAAGAACAACGCTAGTGAGCTTTTTACTTTAGGGCACAACGATGCGAAGATAACCTCTCCCCTCCAACTGATCTAGCAAGAATTCTAGAAAAGTATTGTTAACCACCAGTCCCCTGTCTCAAGCCTTTTTCACCATTAATGCAACCTACTTTTCGGCGCTTGATTATGGGAGCGCCTGCCAAGTGTAAGGGCTCGCTAAGTCTATTAGGCTTAGTCCGGGCTCTCTCAAGTTCATCAATTCACAACTTATGATCCAATATTTTAACCAATAAGTTAATTTTAAATAGGAGTCACTATTAATCGATTTGGGGCAGGTTGATTTGAAACCCAAGTGAAATATTAAGAGAAATATTTCACTTCTACGCAACCAGAAAAATTATGATCGGGGACTTGATTCACTAGTTAATCACTAAAACCCTTCCGGTATCTAATCTTGTTTAAACTCTAAGGTTTTTGGAATTTAAAGGGATTTTTCATGCATTTGCGGAGGAAAAACATATTTTTTGTTCTTTTTTTTCTGGTAAAGTCTTTTTTTCCTTAACATAAAAAGCATTTTTTGGATTTTTGATATTTTTTTGAAAATATAAATCATTTTCGGCCTTTCTTGATTTTTTTGGGAAAACATAGAATATTTTTGGATTTTTTTTTTATTTCTGAAAAATAAATTATTTTTATTATTTTTAATTTTCTTATTAAAATATTATTTTTTATTATGAGAATATGATATAAACAACTTGGGTCAGATTTTCGGGTTGAGTCCAACCCAGGTCGCTAGCAACTGGCCTAAATGGGCCTAAAACATGGGCTTGGCTCGTAACTCACTTATAATTAAAAAAAATGCTCGACCCAAGCTTGAACTAACCCGAACCTGGCCCAAGCGCATCCGGCTTGAATTGTCTAAAACCCTACCCGACTAAAACCCGTGCGCTTGACCCAATTAGCAACCCAGTTCTGACCAAACCCTACTTGAATGACGACCCACGCCCGACTTGACTACCTAGTCGTGACCCGGTTCTGTCTTGCGTCTCGCTCTCCCTGCAACACCCTCGACACTCTAAGGTGTGGCTAGAAAGACGGTAGCGTCGCTTGCCTCGCTCTGGGCTCGAGCCTCCATTGGCATCCCCTCAACCAACCCTAAGCTGATAAGCTGGCCTTCGCCTGGCCTACCACCGTTGCTGACCCCAACGCCCCTCACTACCGTGGGCATGAAACTCGAGGGTCCAAGCATGGACTCTCTCAGACATTTCATTGAACACTTGAGGGACGCTAGCTAAGGCAGAGAAATCGGACAGCTCCAAGGTCGAGACTATGGTAGGACTCAGGTGCAAACAACAGGCAGAGACCAGGGTAGCCAGACGACGGATGGTTTGGGTCAAAACTTGCATGAGGCTAACGGTTGCGATTTCTGGCTCGACTACCTGAGATGCAAAAAACACAAAACAAACCCTAGCTCACCAAGGAAGGAGGCGCAGCGGTGGGTTGCTAGTCACGAAGTAGGCATGGCCGTCGGCGGAGTTTGTCCCCCTTCAACTCACAAACCACAGATATGGGTTTCATCTTCCCTCACTTGCGATCTCTCAAGTGCAGAGCCCCTCTCTCTCGGGTTTGCTAGCCGCCGACCTCCCCTGATGTCTCTCAAGGGAGGTCGTTTGAGCTTGTTGCCCCACTCTATTTCACTTACTCTTCGAGCCTCCCCTAAAAGTCTCTCCAAGGAAGTTCTCTACGCTCACTCGCTCACCGTCGACAGAGGTTGCAACCCGCCCATTTATAGGCGAGAAGGGTCCGGTTGATGGAGGAGCATTAGCTACCGGTCCTCGGCTCGCTGACTAGATTCCCTCAGCCAAACTGGTGTCCCATCCCTTCTTCTTCATTGAGGTGTACTCGGCATTGAAGGCGAGCATTGATGGCACCTAAGAAACATCCTCTCCGTTATCGGCCTACTCCTCCTCTCAACCATAAGCGTCCTATGCGTGGGTTGCAGAGGCAGAGGAAGAAGACAAGGAGGAGGGGGGCCAGGCCAAGAAGAAGAAGAAGACAATGAGTGGACCTCGGGCTCATGCGAGGGGGAGAAAAGAGGAAAAATGTCTGAGCATGAAGACCCAGCTCCAGCGGGTTGGGCGTGAAAGCCCGGCCCTAGCGGCTGCCCCCCCCTTTTAATTATTATTATTATTATTATTATTATTATTATTATTATTATTATTATTATTAAGTAAATTATCCAGAAAAAGGTGAAAAATAAGTAAAAAAAATAAAGATTAATGGATGGCAAGTAAAAACTAGGACCCAATTGACGCAAAAATATTTTTGTTAGGGTCAAATTGATTCCTAATTTTCTATGCAAATTTAATTTTAAATATTTAGTTAAAATTTATATGTCAATAGTTGTCCCTTTTTGAAGGTGAGCTCGCAGAGGTTGTATTCAAAGAAGAATCGATACTTAAATTTTGTCCATGCATATGTAGTATATTATATCTTATTTGGGACCACATGTCCTATGCAAAAAAAGCAATATAACATTATACATACTAAGATGGATAAAAAGATACCTGTAATTACTTACCAAGAATGAGTGAGATAGGGCGTGAATCTTGAGTTTGGCAAATACCAAGGTATCATCTTACTTGGTGACGTAAGGAAGTTGCATTTCCAAGACTCGAATCTTTTTTCGGTTGCCTTGATTGGAAATTGCTTTTCCAGGACTCGAATCTTTCTTCAGTCGCCTAGAACTAAGGAAGACGGAGTTAGTTTTCTACAGATATGCCTTCTCAACGTGGGCAAACCTCCCGTTTAAGCCCTTCAATGACAACTTTTTAGCAAAAAACCACTCTGATATTTAGTTTAGAGCCTAGAGATACTCAGAGATGCCAGGATGATAACATTTTTAACTATCCGAACTATATTTCTCAGAGCATCCTATTATGCTAGAGAAGAAGGAGTCTAGAAAGGCATGGAGAGTTTCACACAAAACACTTACTTTACTTCAAGGGACTCTGCCCAAATGGACCTAGGCTTAAAACTAGAGAAGACGGAGTTAGTTTTCTGTAGGTATGTCTTCTCAATATTTGAGGCTTCCTATCAACCTTGTGACAAAACCAAATAGGATATCATACTTATCCTGATTTGTAAGAGCTTGGGCATTTAACCAAGTATGGAATTTCTCAAATCTTTTTGGCCATTTAGAATATGGAATGTCATCAACAGTAAAAAAACTGTTTGGAGGTGATGGACATATTCTGAGAAGGATTGCTTGGTTGAACCACTTTTGGTTCAGAAGGGTTGGATTCCATATCATGGTTTGGAGGATCAGCCATGAATATTGATGAAGTTATTGGTAAAATAGGAAAGGAATCAATGGTAGGGATTGAGAAGGATGAAGAGGATGAAAAGGATACCGAGTCTGATTCAGTATCAAAGATGCTCAGAAAAGCTAATTCTGATGGAAATAAGATCTGGTCTTTCAAAGTGGTAGGATCAGGCTGTTTTTCCTGATTGCCTAGATTTGGATTAGGATGTTCTTCCTTATTGCCCATATCTCTTAGGAAATATTCTAACGGATTTGATAACATTATTTGGTTTGGCTTTTCCTTTATGATAAGTGAAGATTCTCCAGGCGTCTTCTCTTCTCCCTTTTCTTTCCTTATTCGGTCCAATTCCTTGAGGTGATTTCGCATTTCTACCACATCTGTCTTATCTTGCCTGATAGGAGTTTCTGTGAGAGCAGCAAAGATAGACGTATTCTGAGATGGTGGAGGGGAATGCTCGGTCCGCACGGTAGTGAGAAATGGGTTGAAAGGATTGAATCTTCCTTCTTCAATGAGTTGGATCCGTCTTTTGAGCTTTTCTATTTTTGCCTTGGGGCTTTCGAGATGATGAAACCCCAGATGTTGTCCGGATTCTAAGGCATGAAGCCTTTTTTGAAAATCCAAAAGCATCTTTTCGGTAGTTTCATCATATCTTCGAAGATCTTGTTGCACATTCACAATCTTGGAGTCGATTGCTTTGAACGCATTGTTATGTGCTAACAGAGTCTCTGATTGCCAATTTAGGACAGTTTCAGCAACATGAGTCCTTTTCTGTCTTCCATGTTCATCCACATTGGTGGAGGCAGGTATCTTAGGAGCATGTCGATATTTACCTTGTGGATCAATGAATTCTTCGGGAGTAGGGAACGAAAGTTTCGAACCTTCTCGAACAAGAGGAGGAAAATTTGCCTCTTGGAATGTGGCGATGGAAGAACTAGATAGTGTTTCTTTTGGAGTCTCGAGTGGGTAGGAATGCTTCTTTGCCCATTTTAGAATTGGCTTATGAAATGGGGAAATGGCTGGTATTAAATTATAGGAACCACATCTACTGAATATACGTAATGATGATGAAAGTTTATTGATTTTGTTGAATTTCTTAATTTGGAGGATCCAAAGTAATGGATTGATACGTAATGATGAAAGTGAAAAATATGCCAAGAGAGCAAAGAAGAGTATTGGTAGTGAGCAAGGAAAAAAAAAGATTAGATGAAAGCAATAAAATATTCTCATAATTGATCTACTCGATCTATTAGCTTGATATGGAAATGTATTCCCATAAATATCTTGTGGACCATTGCACCAAGTGAGCAATACTTTATGTTTCATATATATACCCATAAATGAAGACGTGTCTCATGTTTAAAAAATTCGATAAACACATTCGATACACACGTGCACACACAATTGGCTTGATCTACTTAACATACTTGATTTGACGATATTTGTCATTTCATTTCAAATCCCAATGTTTGCTTCTATGGATATAATTGGAGGAGATGATGGTGGTGGAGTTGGTGAAACAGGGGGTGAAGCAGTGAACTTTGATAGTGGAGTTGGTGCATAAGAAATCGTAAATTGGAATTTATCATACTCGCCAATACTCGCCAAGAGTATCAATGGAAGGATCTCCGTTCAAGTACCTTTGGTATATAGTATTTTTTGACTTCTTGTGCTTCCGTCGGGGTCTTGCAGTTGGGTCTACTTCGTCGGGAGAATTTGTACAATAGTAATTGACAAGATTTCCGTTACTCTGGAAATATTGAACAAGTCTTTCTACTCTTCAGACTCCGAATTGTTCAGAAAGAAAGATGGAACTGTTTCCATCAAATTTGGCAAGGAAAAAAAAGAAAGTCATTCTATCTTCCAGACCCTCTTCATGATTGAACACATGACAAAGGCAGCGTCACCAATGCTCCACAAATTATAGGAACCACATCTTATAAGCCTTAGTCGCACCGTATAGAAGCTTGGATTATAAATCTTTTTTAGGACCTATTGGTTGTTGTGAACATTAATACCGAGAACTTCAAAAAGTCTTGTGCTAGGAAAATAAAACCATTCTTGAAGATGTATGGAACTATAATGTACCAATTGCACGGGATCATTATAGCCTTACACCAAAAGCCAATGAAGCACTCGAGGAATTCAAACAAGCTACATCATCACAAGAGCATGAAATGACAGACATAAATGACCCTGCACAGTCCTTTCAAAACCCCTATGCTCAATGGGGAGGTCCTTTTTCCCAAGACCTCTATGATCAAGGACCCTTATCCATATCTCTAGGCATGGACAAATTCTACTACGCTTAATCATCCAATTGGCCTTAGCCAAGCATTCTTATCAACACTACGGGCACTTTCAGGAATCAAGAGGAAGCATCCTCATCAAACCAAATTCTCTCACCAGATTCACAAGCAAAACTTGAGCAAAAATATGAAGAACATCTTCTGACAATGCATAGTTCTAATGACTCAGACTATAACTACGATACTCGTGATGGATGAAACTGCTAACTGTAGCATATCATTATAGCAAGTCATTGTAGCATTACTATATTAGTAGGCTAGGGAAATCATTGTTTATTGTCACTGTTTATATCACCAAAAATAATTCCCTACCGGAAGTTTCCAAGGCCTCTATTTATTTTTGGACCCGTGAGCATGGTCCTTGTTTATGGCCTCCTAATGTCTATAAAAGGCAAATAGGATGTAATGTGTTGGGTAGAGTCTCTTGAAGTAAAGTGAGTGTTTTGTGTGAAACTCTCCATAGCTTTCTAAACTCCTTCTTCTCCAGCTTGGTAGGATCCTCTAAGAAATGCAGCTCGAATAGTTAGAAACATTACAATCATAGTATCTCTGAGTATCTCTAGGCTCTAAACTAAATGTCGGAGTGGTTTTTTGATAAAAGGTTGTCCTTAAAGAGCTTAAACGGGAGAGGGTCGCCCACATTGGGAAGGCATACCTGTAGAAAACTGACTCCGTCTTCCCTGGTTCTAAGCTTAGGGTAATTCATGGTATCAGGCAGCATCACCAATGCTTCACAAATTATAGGAACCACATCCTATAAGCTTCAGTCACACCTTGTAGAAACTCAAATTTACAAATCTTTTCCAGGAACTGTTGGTTGCTGTGAACATCAGTACCGAGAACTTTAAAGAGTCCCGTGCTAGGAAAATAAAATCATTCCTGAAGATGTATGAAACTATAATGTACCAATTGCATGGGATCATTATAGCCTTACACCAAAAGCCAAGGAAGCACTCGAGGAATTTAGACAAGCTGCATCATCATAAGAGTATAAAATGACAGACATAGATGACCCTGTACAGTCCTCTCAAGACCTCTATACTCAATGAGGAGGTCCTCTTTCCTAAGACCCCTATGATCAAGGACTCCTGTCCTTATTTCTAGGCATAGCATATCTTACTACGCTCCACCATCCAATTGGCCTCAACCAAGCATTCCTGCCGACACTACAGGCACTTTCAAGAATCAAGAGCAAGCATCCTCGGCAAACCAAATTCTTTCACCAGATTCACTTGTAGGACTTGAGCAAAAATATGAAGAACATCTTCTGACAATGCATAGTTCTGATGACTCAGACTATAACTACGATGCTCATGACAGACGAGACCGTTGACTGTAGTAGATCATTGTAGCAAGTCACTGTAGCAATAGGATAGGGAAATCACTATTCATTGTCACTGTTCATATCACCAAAAATAATTCCCTACCGGAAGTTTCCAGGGCCTCTATTTGTTTTTGGGCCCCTAAGCATGGTCCTTGTTTGTGTGTGACCTCCTGATGTCTATAAAAGGCAAAGATGATATAATGTGTTGGGCAAAGTCCCTTGAAGTAAAGTGAATGTTTTGTGTGAAACTCTACATGGCTTTCTAAACTCCTTCTTCTTCTCAACTTGGTAGGATCATTTGATAAATGTAGCTCGGATAATTAGAAACGTTACCATCCTAGCATCTCTCGAGTGTCTCTAGGTTTTAAACTAAAAGTCAGGGTGGTTTTTTGCTAAAATGCTATCTCTGAAAGGCTTGAACGGGAGAGGTTCGCCCACATTGGGAAGGCATACTTGTAGAAAACTAACTTCGTCTTCCCTAGTTCTAAGCTTAGGTCCATTCATGAAATTGTTTTTCCAAGACCTGAACCATTCTTCAGCCACTTGTTAGAACAATAAGTTGTTTGTCTAGGACCTAAACCTTTTTTCGGTCGCCTTGACAAGGAATTACCTTTCTAGGTCCCGAACTTTTCTTTGGTCACCTATTAGAGCAATAAGTTGTTTACCCGAACTTTCTCAAGGGATGCGCCAACCTTTTTCGGGGTATCTGTTTATTGGGTGCTTGATCTTTGTCAAGAATATTGGTTGATTACCCGACTTTTTTTGGGGGATGCATTGACCTTTCTCTGGGCATCTGTTTGTTGGGTGCTTTCTCTTTGTCAAGGACACTAGTTGATTACCTGACCTTCTTGGGGGATGCGCCGACCTTTCTTAGGGCATCTGTTTGTCGGGTGTCTGCTATTTGTTAAGGCCACTGGTTAATTATGGGGGATGTGCCAACCTTTCTTAGGGCATTTGTTTATTAAAAGAGTACTTGGATATTCACAAGCACTAAACTTCGAAGGATACCTGGTCATTTGCAAGCATTGGAAGAGTACCTGGACATTTGCAAGTACTAACCTGAATGATACCTGGACATTTGTAGGCATCGAAGGAGTACTTGGATGATCATAAGTACTAACTTTGAAGGATACCTGGTCATTTGCAGGCATCAAAAGAGTACTTGGATGATCACAAGTATTAATTTTGAAGGATACCTGGACATCTCAGGCATCGAAGGAGTACTTGGATGATCATATATATATATATATATATATATATATATATATATATATATATATAGCAATTTATTACCACAATATGCATATAAATCAGAGACGGTGAATTAGACATTTGCTAAGATTAGATATCTGCTGCATTGACTATCAAAAGCAAATTACTACATAAAAACTTGCACATAAATATGCCACATGAGTGAGCCTCATACGAATTTTACCCACTTTTATATATAAATACAAAGATAGATAACGAACCCATCCTGAATGTTCTTTGCTAGTATAATTTCCTTGAATTAGCTCATCTCACCCTGAAACTTCTTGAGCACTGAGGTTTACCGTAAGCTATCCAAAAAGGCATCTCTCGCCCAACACCCCTCTTTCGTCTCCAACGAACATAGCCCCCTTTTGTAGGAAAACATTGGTAAAATCAAAACCCAAATATCTAAACTGAACCAACTACGAGACAAGAGTTTTGCAACAGTATTATGACACTTGCAAAATGTCTCAACATGAAAAAAATTTGGCAATCTTTAGATCATAAATCTAAGTCCAACCGAATTGTTAAAATTTACATAGGTAAAACATTTGGACCTAAACGTAAAGAAACTAATTGTCAAAACCAGGTCATGACAATACACTTAATCCACAAATCCTTATCAATGGAATGTCTGCTAAGATCATATCATGAAGGCCATGGCAATACAGTTGAATCACAAGGGCCATCGACGGGATGAATGATTAGCTCATTGCTCATGAGTTTCCAATGGACAGCATGAGATGGGCGATGATAGCTTGACTCAATTTATGCACCGAAGTTGAAGATTGAATCAAAGATAATCCATCAACAAGGGATCAGAAGTAGTTACAAATCACCTTAGATTAGAGCGCAAGTCAAAACAGTTATAGATTCATGCTGAGAATAACCAAAACTCATAACAGAATGGCCATTGAAAGACACAAAAAGGGTCCAGGAAAAGAGGGGAATCATCAAGACATTGGAAAAATCACAACGGCACATTGGATTTGACTTTGAAGAATATGAAGATGAGAAGATCATATATAATGGATCAATTTATTTTAGATTTTGCCTAAGTTTGAATTTTAATTTCGAATTAGATTAGGTTTACCATTTTCAGTGCTAATCTTTGTCTGTAAAAGTTTTCCAGTCGTGCTTTGTAAGCTTTTTACTTTTTCTCTGAACTCTACTCATCTCCATTGGCAATTTATATTAAACTCTAGTCGTTGAGCAAACATGACCTCCACGAATGTAGGTCATTTGTTTAGTTCAATAAAATTTCACTGAAAGTCCGTGTCGTCTCAAATCCACTCCTAGCATATTCTTTATTTCTTTGAATTTTGCAAAGTCGTTGAGGCTTCAAGGCATATTAGAATATATTTAATTTTGATTCGAAGTCATATTTAAGAATTTATGGATAATATCCTGTCAGAAACTTATATGTTCGTTCAATTTACGGGGCCAAAAACATAAATAGTCACTCCAGATAGGGTTATTTGCTTCTACAGAAAAGCTGAAGCACTCATATTGAACAACACTACTTGTTTTCACCAAGCTCATGGGCTGGGATCTTCCTTTCACATAATCTATAAAATAACTGAGCGCAAATGTTTAGCCCCTCTAAGCATTTCATTTTAAAAAAATTTTAAAAAAATAAATAAAGGAGAGACGAAAATTTTCAAATCTAGCAGGTAACTGCACTTGATGAATGCAACCAAATTTAGAGCACGCAAAGAAAATATAAGTATTCACGTCTTGACAAAATGATGTAAACGTGCACCTGCTCCCTCATACCATTCTTAACCAAAAGATTACTTAAAATATCAAAACCGTGAAAAAAATATCTGCATCAGGTACACGTTTAAAAAACTATTTCATGACTCATTTTATGATAAAATGCCATCCGTAGAAGATAAAATATTGAAATGAAACATGTGAGAGTTAGGTTGAGAATGAGATGGATACATTTAATTAGCAAAATTATTGAAAAGAAATACATCAGAGTTAGGTTGAGAATGAGATGGATACATTTAATAAGCAAAATTATTAAAAAGAAATACATCGAGTTCGGTTGAGAATGAGATGGATACATTTAATAAGCAAAATTATTGAAAAGAAATACATCAGAGTTCGGTTGAACAAGACGGATACATTTAATTAGTAAAATTATTGAAATGAAATACATCATAGTTAGGTTGAGAATGAGACGGATACATTTGATTAGCAATTTTTGCAATTTCCTATGGGAATCCCGCATGGGAGCTTCCCAAAGACATCGGAGAGTATTAGTATATGATGGGAAGGACTCTACCATATTGGTGGGCTTGTGATGAACAATATTTGACCGGCAGCCATTCTCTATGTAATAATTTGTGTTATTGTTTATGTCCAGGGTTCACCAATCACCATGCCCATTGTGAAGAGGATCCACCGGCTATGGCGGCTCAACAGGTAAATAATATTGAAGTCAGCATAATAACCGCATGACTTTAGGTGTAAGAAAAAAGAAACGTACCAACCACGCGCTATGCCATTTTCCATCGAATTATTTTTCTTCAGGAAAAGAATGTTAACTCCGGAGAAACAGCAATTCGAACTTCCTAACATGACCATCAGCAAACAGAGTCTCAACCTTGTGCTATCAAAAAGCCTAAAAATTAGAATGGAGAGCCAAAAGACAACACAAGAAATTTATGTGATTCGATCGATTGCCTCCATTCATGGGCGGACAATAACTGCAAAGATTTACCTCTCAAAATACAATAAAAGAGAAAGAACTATAAACGCCTCTATATCCTAATAATCCCGATATCTCCCACATACTTTCTCTAAGAGAAAATACTAAAGTTAAACAATTTCGTCTAACGGGTGGAGACTTACTCTAAGCCCTCACATGTTCAGTCTCGCCCTTTGCTCCCAACATAGATAGATTTCGTGAAATATTTTGAATCAAGTTAGTTGCAGAATTAATCTATGAGGGGTAAATTGTTGGGGTTTATCCAATATTGATTGCAAAAAGGGCTGGTGATCAAGTTATAAGTATGAGGGAAAACCTTATCTTTTAAGTTAGTTTTTTGAGTGGGAGAAACTCAAGACTATCCAACATTAAGTTATCAAGACTATCCAACATTAAGTTATGATTTACTAGTCTAATGCCCATGGGTTGTATAGCTATTTATAAAGATTAGATTTCCATGTATTAGATAACAGTTCGAACTCTTTTAATTAACCAATAAAACCGACTAGTCGGTTTAAGTTGTAGCAATTATAAGATTTTTTTAGAAAATAAAAATTAATTTCCATTGCTTTATACTTTTTTTATACATCTCAATCCATTCCCTTTTAGTTTGCTATGTAAGCTCATTACATATTTCTGATGATTGACTTGGTACGAAGGAAAGAGAACTTTGAATCATATTTGAAAAGAAGCACTCTATATATTCAATTCGGTTAAAGTTGGAATTGGGATAAGGGGAAGCTTTTGCTTTTAGTATATAAGAGCGGCTAAAAGAGAACTAAAGTAAGATCCTTTTTAGATGAGGAGAATGTCACTTTAACACCCACGGTTGTTTTTAACATAAATAGCTAATTAATATTTTGTTAACAAATAATCTTTCCACGATGCCGAAAATAAGCGCATACCTGTCTCAAAAGCAAATACTTTTAAAGGCAATTCGAACTTCTGTTAAACAATCTGGCGAATTGTCACTTGCCATATGAGACGATCCTAAGATCCATCATAGTTGCTACAATGATAATTCGAACTTCTCGTGCCTCGTACATTAAATGACTTGGACCCTAACTTTCGTGTAAAAAATGAACATCGAAAGAAGATGGAATAAAAGTGCATTATTGACGCGATAATGAATGTCAGGCATATAATCTACAATGACCGAAGATTAGGTGGAGAATGTAGAAACATAGCTTAGGGGAAGCGACATGAAGTCAACTCCAATATCTATGTGATGATTTGGCCTGGAGTGGACAACGGAGATAGAGGGCTTGGACAAGGAGCTGCTCTTAAGATGGCGAATGGGGGTAGGAATGAACTAAAACATGCAATGAATATAGGAGGAGTGATTATGGAATATATATGTGAAAATTATAATCAAGTCACAAAAATGCCTTCGGTAATGTTTAGCTTTGGAACTCCAAAATTAAGCATACTGAGATAAGAGCACTCCTAGAATGGGTGGCATCCTGAAAGGTGGTGAGCTTTACACCAAAGGACAAAATCATGAGACTTGATATGAGACAGGTCAAAGAAGATAGTAATTCTGTAAGTTAATTTAGAGATGTCACAACCTAGCTCTAAGAGTGGAATATAAAACTTTTATATGATGATTTCATAATTATGATATATATTTGATAAAAGTCAGACTGAAAAACCAAGAGGCCCTAAGGGGTGGCGGTCCCCATCCCTGTCAACCCAAGCACACAATTAATTGACAATAACCAAAGATTTGGATTACCAATTATGGAGTCGCCCGCATTATGACCTGGGAATCTTCATCGTTATATCCGGGAGCCTTGTTTTTACTTTCACCACAGTCTAGTCTAACTTCAATTTTAAGGGAAAATCAAAATGTCCCCAATTGCCCAGCCAGCTTATCAAAGACCCACATAAAGGCCTTGTGAAAAGACCTGCAAAATTGCTTGTGAGCCTGAGGATTTGATGCCACTCGATTTTGCACTTTTAGCATAGGAGAGAGTTTATTGGTGGTGGGAATAGGGATTCAGCAAAAGTCTTCTCTGAAAGGTCTGTTGCTGGATTCACATAAACTTCTAACTTCCCCTCCCATGGATTCCCATGTAAAAACGTGCTGATTTGTCTAAAGTAAACAGAGTTCAGAAAAGCAAAAATAAAGCAACCGGAAAAGGAAATGGCCTTCCAAATGACCAGAAAAGGACGTTAAGACAGAAATGAATATCACCTTTGTCTTTCGAAAGATTTTTACCCGCTAAAATTAAAGGGAAAAAGCCACCAAAAACCCCAAATTTTGCCCAAAATGACAAATTTACCCCAAACTTTTTTTGTGATAGGAAAAATCCCAAATTTTGCAAACCTGACATTTACCCCATTAAGGACATTTTCGTCTTACTTTTTCTTTTTTTTCTTTTTCTTTTATTTTTAATTTTTTTCTTCTCTCTTCCCTCCACCGGCCATGGTGGAGCCGGCGGAGGGAAGCCGGTGAGGGCCGCCCTCGCCGGACGCTAGCGGAGGGAAGAAAAAACAAAGAAAAAATGTAAAAAGTTTTCAAAAGTAAAAAGACCAAAATGCCCCTATGATTTGGGGTAAATGTGTCACACAAATGAAAGTTCAAGGTTTTTTGTGTCACAAATAAAATTTTGGGGTAAATGTGTCACGGTTAGCAAATTTTATGATTTTTCATATCACAAAAAAAAAAATTTTGGGATAAATTTGTCACTTTGGGCAAAATTTGGAGTTTTTTGTGGCTTTTTCCCAAAATTAGAAAACAAAAGTTCAACGGAAAGACTTGCCATGACATGGTCTTAAATAGACCGGACCATATTCCTTGGTACTTTCTTTATTATTTTCGTCGATACTAAATTCACGTTCATGGATGAGCCAAAAAGAAAAGAAATGAAATCATCATTCAAAATAAGTTCAATAAGTGATGTCTTTTGTCCACAATCAAAATGGAAAATGTGTTTCAACTTCGAATCACCCAAAAATATATTCACTGTTTAGCAGGAATATGTCTAAATCAAACATCTCTTTTTGGTTGAAAATGCAAGAAAAAAATATAGAAAATCCACCCAACCGTGGGCAGCTGCGTTGGTACTAGTATTCCTCCCTTATCACCAAGGTCGAGAGTTCGAATCCAGGCGTTTCTAAATGCGTTGTAAGTAGGAGGTCATGGTGTTGAGGTCTTGTGCTAGTCTCTCCCGAGTTATAGGCGCCCGTTTGTTGTGTGCCGGTCGAGCACTGGCAGGAAGTGGTGGATTCCTTGGTCATCAAAAAAAAAAAAAAAATTGTAGAAAATCAACATAATCTCACAGTAGCGTCCAAGTTCTGATTGCATATGATACCAATACTTTTCATTCGAATTGCCCACTTTTTTCTTTCCTATTTTGCTTCTAATAATGTTCATAGTCGTATTGCAACGTGTCACTAACAAAGATAAAGAATTGTATGGATCACATTACTAATGAAAAGGACATGCCGAAATGTGGCCAAAATTTTGAGGGTCATGATAATAAGAACTACTATACGTTTTGGCTTGATTATTGCACTTTCAATGTAAAAAATATATTAACGGTCTTAAAAGATTCATTTTACATTAATGCGTACAAAAGAGATTTTGTTGTTCCAGGTGTAACAATTTGCGGAGAGATGCACCCAAAAGAGACATCATCACTTCTTTCGTGATATCCCACCAAAGTGAGTGATCTAACAATTTTCAAGCAAATGTTCATGTTACATCACATAATCATTTTTGCATGTAGGAATTAACATCACACCATCAAATTATTGATAGTGAAGTAATCTAATGCGTGTTCGGTCACATGTAGATTAGGATTGATTTTCGGCTTTATTACATTAAGTCAACAAAGAAAAGTACCAGAAACAGTTAGATTAGTGCTTCATATAAATTGCATTTACAATCTGCTACCATGCTTTGCATGTTGCACGGTGTGAGGGAGTCGCATATCCTTAGGATTTAATTGCATGTAGGTTGCATTTTAACTAATTATAGTGAAATGAGGAATATCGATGCCTCTACGATGTTGTCATTTTTATACAATATCTCGAAGCAAGAATAAACCAAAATATCACCATAGAAGATCTTAACTGAAATTGTTGCCGGTCTCTCCTACCAATATGGTGTAACCAGCTGACACTATAAGATAGTGGAGAAATTCTTGTCATTTATAACTCGATCGTGATGACTCTTGTGCTATAAAATGAAATTAATCAGGCTACAGATTCATTGTGGGTGTTACAATTGTATGCGAATTCTATTTTCTCACTCACGATTTAAAGAAAATTTTTGTAAGTTAGAAAAGGAAATGATTGATTTCATATATATTTAGGTATGTCCATTAAATAACTGTTAAGATCAGCTCTGGAGACTATACGTATGTTATTTCCGTATATCTTTATTTGTTAATTGCCAAAGCACCTTTCTCTCTATAATAAGGGTGTGTTCCGCAAGAGAGGTGGACTCACTGTGAAGGCCCTCGCCTATAGCTATCAATGGCCTCACCCAGGGCCTTCATAGCCCCGCTGGCCAAGGGTGAGGCCTTTGCAATTGACGCACACAAAAAAAAGAAATATATATATAAACTAAAAAATTCAAAAATTTAGAAAAAATCAATTTTTTTAAAAGGCAAAAAATATATGTAAGATGATTTGCTGGAGATGGCATTCAAATGATTGAATTTACTCCGACATGACACTTAAGTAAGCGAAAAAAAAAAAAAAGTGATGCCAAGTGATGTTATACGAAAGTTATGGCACTCTTGCTACCATTGTTCTGATTTGTAACAGTTTTCAATTTAATGCAAAAATTGATGATAGAAAAACGGCTTTCTCTTTCATTTATTGTTACTCAAAACATAATTAAAAAAAAAAACATACAATAGCAAGAACATCTTTATTATTCTTCTTATTTTTCATTCCTTTGTTGTGTTTAACATACAAATTTGTTGTTCATGTTCCCTCTATTATTCAATGCATAGTAAAGAGCAATGTTTGTTTTATCCCGAGAGGATAATCGTTAGAGTTGGTTGCACCAAGTTTTATACTTTGAGATTTGGAATTATTGTGAAGGACGATGCTTCCACGTCTCAAACAGTAGATCTCATTTTCAAATTCTCCAACTTTCTTTTACAACAATAATAACCTATCAACACTATTAAGAATTTACTAACTTCCAAATAAGTTGTTGGATTATCAAATCTTCAGGAAAATTTTGCAAGCATCGTAAGTAGATAATCCTCACTATAGTATATATGTCAACATTTTAGTAATCTATTAATTTATCAACTTCTTTGAAGTGCTACCCTCACATCGCTACAAATTTTAGAATGTTCGATGATAGTAGCGTTCCCACTTTGAATGGACCAACAAATTCATCTTTAGCATGACCATGAGGCATTTGAGGGTGCGTTTAGTAATGTTTCTGTTCAAAAATTGTTCCGAAAACAGAAATTAAAAAAAAAAAGTATTTATGTTCCAGTGAACAATTTTTGACCGAAAAGATGTATTTGGTAAACTTGTTCCAATAATAAAAAATGAATAGAAGCACGTTTGGTAAATTTATATTCTTTTTTTGTTTCTTTTAATTTTTTAATATTTTTATTTTATTTTTCATTTTTTTCCTTTCTTTTTTATTTTTTTCTTCTTTCGGCCGATCGTCGGCTTCTAGCGACCAGGCGCGGGGCCGGCGGCCTCGCCCAGATCCAGCGAGGCCGAGCATCACCAAGGGCCGGCGACGCTCGGCCTCGCGAGGTCGCGGCGCCGGCGAGGTCGCCGACCCTCGACGATGTCACCGCCCCTCAACAGCCGGTCGTCGGCCATGGCTGAGGCCGGCAACCGGCCAAAGAAAAAAGAAAAAGAAAAGAAGAAGAAAAGAGAAGAGAGAGAAGAAGTGTTTCTTTAAAAGTGTTTCTGAAACAAGAAATAATTTTTTTTTTTGTTTCTCATTTCTGTTCTTTTTGTATTCTGGGAACAAAAAATCAGATTTTGAACAAAAATGCAAATAAATGCATTTCTGTTCTTAAATAGAAAAAAGAAACGAAAACATGCATCCCTTGAACCTTCCTTTGATACCAAGTAAAAATTGAAGTTGGGGTATAAACAAAGGAAAGGGTGTAAACCAAAATTTTCAATGCATATCCAATTTTATTTTTGACAAAACAAAAAATCTTCTTGAGGGCATGCCAAGGCCACATGCACAATATCTCAATTTTGAATTGCTCACATTCACATAATGCAGTTAGCCACTCTCTCTCACCGAAAAACCACCCTCGAAGTTGATAAACGATGCTGGGGTGCCATTGTTGGGCTGGTCGAAAAGGCTTTCGTTCTCTCTCTTATCCCTTCCTTGCAGATGTCTTGTCTCTATCTCTTCGATCCTTTCATGCTGAGACACATAGCAAGCGTCATAATCCATGTAAGGACGCCACCCAGACTTTCCTCTTGAGGATGTAAGCAATGACGTCATACAAACTAGGAGATGACACAAGAATGTGACATCATCGTGGGCGTGGAAACTTTGGCAGCATCCTTGAAGAGGATACATATTACATACATGGTCAGTGTTAGTCTTTTTTTATATAAATAATCTCATAATAGGAGCATAATCTCTTTATGAAGTATATCTACATGCTAAAAAATATAGTATTTTTAATATGTGTCGTTTTATAAAAACCAGCTTATCTAAAGAAATTGTGACAATGTTAGTGCACTGATTAAAAAATTTATTATCGTATGTTGTTTGGAAATAAGGGGATGGTGCAAGAAAAATTAGAGCAGGGGATAAACAAACGGCAAAGTACGACAAGGACAGCGGACGACACGGACGGGCAGCGGGGAAATGTCGCGCGGTACGACCGGCCTGCAGCTGGCGACGCTATTCGGCTGAAAAATCCAGAGAGAGAGGGAGAGATCCGACGAGAAAGCCGCGAGCGAGAGCGAGTGAAGAGAGTCGCAGGGAGAGACCGCCGGTCACCGCGCCTGAATCGCCGCCGACTGCCCGCCGCCGCGCCTCCTTTCCCGCGCCGAAGCTCTGGTAAGCCTCGACCCTATTTTGGCCCTGTTTTCGGGCGTGCCGGGGCGGAGCTCGCGGTCGTCCATCTCATACGAGCTCCAGCCCCGACCATCCTTTGTCCAGCTACTGTGTGTATCGTTTTCTGTTTGTCGAGAGTTCCGTCGAGAATCCCGGTTGAAGTTGAGCCGGAAATCTTATAATTCGCGAGCCCCCTTCACCCGTTCGACGAAATGCTAAGCGAGATCTAGTTTTCATTCTCCCGCTTTTGGCCGAAATCGAGTCGGCCGTGCACGCCGTGATCTATGGGAATGTTCCGGTGGTGTTGGGCGACCTTGGGCGTCGGCCGTGTAGTCGTTCGCCACGTTTCCATCGTCGCCCTAGTTTGTTCGGTGTTTGGCCGTGGTGTGTCTCTCGACCGGCGGCGGGGAGGTCGGCCGACGAGTGGCGTTTCAGAGTGGGCGTCGCCGGGTGGTAGCTTGGCGGTGTCCTGAGCGCCGGCGAAGGTTGTCTAAGTGGCGTCGGTTCGGGTGAGGGGGTTCGGTGAAGGAGAGCGCAAGGGGAGGCGTGCTTCGGAAAGTAGAAAACAGGAAGAAGAAGAGAAAATAGAAAAATAAAAGAATAAAAATGAATTAAAATAATGAATTAAAAAAAGGATTAAAAAATTAGTTTTTAATTTGAAGCGGGTCATATCCCGGTAGGTGGATCCGGTCATCGGGTCGGACCGGGTTTACGGGTCCAAATCCCTTTTCCCGGATATTTAATAAAAAAATTTAATTGAAAAGTAAGTTTAAATATTTAGTTGCTATTCATTTTTATGTGGGTCCATCCACCGTGAGAGAATCGTTGCTGACCACAACAGAGAAATGAGAGAGAGGCAAGCTCAAAAAACTTAGATAATTTCTCTATTTTTTTTAATTTTTAATACTATATAAAATCTAAAATTTATTTAACCTAAATTAATTTTTGTGTTACTAGAGTTATATTTTTCTATCGCTGATAGATTTTTCATCAACAAGAACCACATGGTATAGCAGGCCCTTGCAACTTAAGCCGATCGACATAAGATCTTCAACTTTCTAGGAAAGACGAAAGTCTCTTTTGCTTTGTCCATTTACCCTTTTGTTGAAAGACTGTAACCAGAAGAGCAACCCAATGGTGACGCAACCAAGTGAAGAACGAGGAAATTTGAATCGTGCAAAACCAGTAGAAGGTACATGTTCAAGTTCCAATTGAGAAAATATATGGTATAATCGATGGAGTCCCAAAAATGCTGGAACTTGTATTTTCTTATGGTTCTTTTTATTTTCTTTATCACCAAAGAAAAATAATGCTGTCCTTGGCTAGAAAAAAAGGGGAAGAAAAGAAGTATGCAAAGGACTTAGTGCTCACTCTTTCTCCTACAGATATTGAAAATGTTTGTGTAAGCGTTGTGTAAGCGTTGGATCAGCTCCTTCTCAATCCAGAGGTGCTTCAGGTGCGTTATCCCTCAAAAGAGTTATTTTCAGTGTGAAATTAATATTTGGAGCGGATCTTCATGAAATTGTTCTTTTTTGGGACACTTCTTAATGTTAGCAAGGATAAAAGTACTAACTGAATGATCTGAAAAGTTTGCATCTGTCGCAGAAAATTCCAAAGAGGAAGTGGATGAACCCTATTACCGACCACTGCTGCGAGCTGCATTCAAGGGCGACTGGGAATTTGCTACAGGATTTTTCAAATGAGACGATGCTTCAAAGACGGCCAAAATAACGAGCAGATCGGAAACATTGCTTCACATGGCCGCTTTGAGTGCACGTGACCAATTTTTGGAGAACCTGGTCGAGCTCGTCTCCGAAACCAGAAGAGCTTGAAATGGTTGATTGTGATGGCCGCACAGCCTTGCACAATGCTGTCCTAGGTGGAAGGATAAGGATGGTCAAGGCATTAGTTAGAAGTAATCCTAGGTTGACGCAACTTCGAGATAAGGAAGGACGTGCTCCTTTTGGAATATCTACTAAGGAAGCCTCTATGCATAAGGAGATTGCTTGGTTCCTGGCGAAAAGTACGGCAAACAATGGGCCAAGTCATCCCTCAAGCGATCCCTTTGCGATTGAGGACATCATGGATCTCACCTACACTGGTCATCATGGTTCGATCACCATCACTCTTTATCTCAATTCCATCTGTTTTTTCCTTCATTCTAGACATAGCTTATTTTCCTGATCAACATTGCTGGTCAATTCGGATAGATATCACCCTTTATCTAGTTGGGCGGTACCCTCACTTACTTACCCAAAAAAGCAAAAGGTATCCTGGATTTTCTATACTGTCCGTGTTGGCCAGGATGGGATCTCACTTTCACAGTGGAAGCAGGCTCAGTGTTTTCGAAGCATTGATGTACAAATGTCAGTACAATCTGCACTTGCATCTCTTTATTTTACTAATTCCCTTCAAGATGATCATGCCTAGCTCATCGCCTTCTCTTTTGTTTTTGAACTGAAGGTATACCGGTGAACTTGAGCTACGAACCAACAGACAAAAATTCGGAGCCGGGTGGGTATGCATTTTTGCTGTTTGAGCATTATCTTCGGATCTGCCATGGTTTCAAACTTTTGCTCAATTTTCTTAAATGATTCCCTCCGTACTGGCAAAAGAAATAGAAAATGATTATTTCTTTGTAGGATATATTCTATTTCCTCGACCTAGTTTTACTTCAATAATGGCTTGAAATTGAACTACTTTATTGATGAGCTATCCCTTTGGAACCACATATGATTCAACCAAGTGCATAAGTACCGTATAACTTGATTGATTTTGGACAATATAACGAATGAATTACAAGGTCTCACAATGATTTCATATCCAGTGACCGGATTTTCTTTGCAATCTGATTGTAGCACTTCAATGTTTTTCAAGGTCACTTTGGAGTGCCGCCAAAATTATAGGTACACTTCCATTTTATCAAGATATCATCTCTATCTTTGTCCCTCTCTCTCCTATTAAAAGTCTATGGCTTGTTTGTTTTTGACCTTTTTTATAAGTAGAAGAAAGTTCTGACTTAGTTCTTTGCCATAATTTGGAAAAGAATTTGTGTTAGGGCCATAGCATGCATTAAAAAAATCATTACACATTTACTATCAGATGAGTGACATATATGCTTAAGTTAGTTTTGTAATTCAATTTTTCCTTGTCAACCAACAATGAGTATGTAACTTATTTTTTACATAGTCGATGAACCTAATAAAAATCCTTCACGAAAGTATTCCAACTCAAACAGAGTTATATGTGATTTTCTACATTAATATTTTTAAATTTTGAAAGATTTCCGATATTCATTAAATTCTAATTACAAGAATCGTGAAATCGTAAATTGAGGTGAGATTTGATGATAACCTAGGAATTTCTTTCATATGGCTAAATGATCTAAGCGTATAATATGGTATAAGGTTTACGTGAACATAGGACTTCTCCTTCAATCTTGATTGGTGAAATCATGTTCACTTCATAATCTCTATCAAGCATGTAAATCTTTCTGGAAAAGTAAGAACAATGAAGCCCATATGCATTCGTTTCCTCCATTACAGGTGAAGTGCCTGAAGCCTAAGTATTATTTTCTTTGACTGCTACTTCATCTCAATACACCACGAAAGAAAACGTTGAGAGGGTGCACGAATTGGGCATGGGAATGGGGGCAAGCCCCTCGCGTGAATAAGGTTACAATAGATGAAGGCATGGGCCTATCATTTAATCTCATTTAACATAATAATTTACACTTTCATTTGCCTACTTTTGGCACGAAGGATAGGAATAGGAACAGGTAGTAAAAATCAAAACAATTTGTTTGGGAGGGCTCGTAGTAGAAGAATATTTCAGTGGAGAGAATTTTGTGGGTCCCAACAAAATCGGACATCCCAGAATTCCACCCTAGGTGATATATCCTATACCAACAAGCTATATAATAACCAACAAGCTATTTTTTTTTTTTGGTAAGTATAACCAACAAGCTATTTATTATATAATAAAGGAGTTTTCTCCTCTTCTTATAATCGTATATTTTAGATTTGTTGGAAGCACTCCAGAAAATAAGACCCCGAATATATTAGGCCGATATAGGAAGAATGCGCTCATAAGATTACCTAAAAAGGTGGATCTCTCGAAATATGCGAAAATTAGCCCAAACACCACTTGACCGCTATAGAAAGATCTTATAGTTCCCAAAATTTCTTTACAATTTTTGTCCGTAGTTACACATACTTGTCATCTTCACCCAACTTTTGTATGCCCCTGAAATACCCTTTGGCCTTGTCCCTAATTCTTCTATTTGTGTCAAAGAATAAAAAAGGAAACAGAATATTGTTGTTGTGTATTTTTATCAAACTGAAAGTTATTAGAGGATAGAGTCAACTCCACTCGCTGCCATTTAGGTGTAACAAGTAAAGTCAAATATCCCGCACCATTGTGTGATGGAAGTTTTGATTTTGTTAGAGACAGAAAAAATTTGCTCTTGTGCTGAGTATATATGACAACACAAAGGTTTGTACGATTAATCTAATTTTTTTAATTACTAGCTGCTATGCATATTTGAATAATATTGTCTAGCTAGACAATGTAATTAGTGTGGTTATTTTCAGAGTTGTTCTATCAGGTTAATGCTTATAATTATGTTCTCTTAATTATGATTAACATCATTAAACCTCGTTTGAACTTCGAGGAAGATACCGACAAGAAAAAAGAACTTAATGGACGATCACTCTCTTCAGTTACCCTCTAATTGCTTCTACTTTCTTCACATCCAACTCTGGCCCGTTTGGTACCATTTCCCAAAGTATTTTTGAGTGAATGGGCATTTTGTAAAGGTAAGTGTGTTTGGAAACTCAATTTTTGTGTATATTTTGCAAAGCAACTTTGAGGTGAAACGAAAAAGGAAAAAAAGAAAAGAAAAGAAAAGGGAGGAGAAGATGCACTTGAAAATCGTGGGGGAGCAGTTGGTGGCAGTGGTGTTGGTGGTGGTGGGGAGGCGGCTGGTGGCAATAGCGGTGGTAGTGGGGGGGCGGCGGCTCACTTGAGGTCCTGGGGTCGGTGACCTCAGGCAACACCCTAGGTTGCATGGCCTCAGGCAGTGTCGCTTGGGTCGCTCAACCTTAGGCGCAACCCAGGGCATCGCCTGAGGTCGCACGGCCTCAAGTGATACCGCCTGAGGTCGAGCGACCAAGGCGATGCCACCCGAGGTCACACGGCCTTAGGCACCGTTGCCTGGGTTGCTCAACTTTAGGCGCAACCCAAGGCGTCACCTAAGGTCGGGCGACTCGGGCCTTAGGCGACGCTGCTTGAGGTCAAGCGACCCGAGCGATGCCCGAGGTCGCCCAATCTCAGGCCACCTCACTGGAGGTCACGCGACCTTAGGCGAGGCTTTCTGGCAGCCAGATCTAACCGCTTGCGATTTAGCGCCACCTGTCGGTTGAGCTTGGCGATGGACTTGAAGAAGACAATGAACAGTAGAGAAAGAGGGCAAAATGGGAAAACATGATTATCAGTAAGGGCAATATTGAAAAGAAAAAAATTCATTAAACCTTAGATTAGCATTCTGAAAATAATAAAAGCCCAAAGCAGGTTCAGACCTGCTTTGGGTTTCCAGTATTCTAAATGCTAGCATTTAGCAAATGAAGACTCTAAAATGTGAACCAAATGCAAAAGATTGTCCACAATAGGCTTTAGGGGCGCAAAGCCCCTCGGGAAAGCCGAACCAAACGAGACATCTGTTTTCATCCAGACATGATATAAACTCACCGTTTGCATTTGAGGACTGAGTTCCAAAAGAGAAAAAAAAAATGAAAATAGCTTTCCTAAAAGATTAAAAAATAAAAAAGAATGAGATCGTTTTCCCAATCACCCGCCAACCCAAGCTCTACACATGGGAAAATATGACAATTAGTAAACTGTTGTTAGATGTAATTTATTGTCTAAAACAAATTTGGGACCCAGAGTTGGGGAACTTTTTTCTTGGTCCAATTGCCGGCCCTTCATTTTTCATTTTCTTTTTCCTTTTATTTTTGACATTTTGTAGTTCCTATAATCAAGAGAGTTCATGAGGTGAAGCTAAGAAACATGGCGGCAGTCGAGTTGGCAAAACAAGTTTGCATGGCGATCTCTTACATGCATAATACCGAGATCACCAAATTTTTCGGAGACGGGGACTCGCTGTTTCAAGCTACAGCCAAGGGAATCAGTGAAATCGTGAAGCTCTGTATTCGGTTTTTCCCGGAGCTTATTCGAATTAGGCCTCATGGTGCAAGTTTGCCAGCACATGCGGTGAAGTATCGCCAAGCAATGACTCTCGGACTCTTTTTGCAGTTAAGCTCGACCGCTGAGTTGTCATTAGTCGTAGGGCCTACAGACACAGATTCTGAGGACATTATGGTTGCAGCAGCATCGTACCTCCCTAATTATGATAATTTAAATAAGGTGGCCGGAGCAACTTTTCAAATGCAAAGAGAATTCCAATGGTATAAGGTATCATTCTTTTCATCTATTTGATAACCACACTCAACAATAATGATCATAGGGACATGCTATTCCCACTCTTATTTTGGTTAAGACATTCCTTTTTTTTTTTAAATTAACAGACCAAAATATCCTTCTCTTCAATGTAATGTTTTTCTCTCTTCAATCTAGTTACACCATCTTCACTTCTGAACTCACATTAAAGTATCTCGAAGGAAAAATTTAAGTATGGTCTAAAATTTCGATCATCTTGTTATGAGATTGAATCTATTATCAATATTTATTACTTTCTTCATGGTACAAGTAGTACAGTAAAAGTCCTTTTTTTTCTTCTCTTTTTGTGCTTATCTTTTGTTTTGACATGATCTAGATATAAATGTAGACTTGACCTTTAAGCAATTTCACGTCAAATGTTGGATAAGTCTTGATCTCCTTGATATGTTCCCTCGTTTGTTTTTTGAAAATTTTCAATACTTTATCCACTTATCGAAATTCATATTTGTGAGTTTTATGCATAGGCTGTGGAAAGCTGGGTTATTCCTAGTTGGAGAAATGCCAACATCAATACCGCCAAGGGTGTGAAAATGACATGTTGGAATAGTTTCATGAAGAACCACCAAGAGTTGTTCGAGAAAGGGGAGAAATGGGTGAAGGACACAGCAAATTCATGTATGCTCGTCTCAACTCTAATTGCCACGGTATTGTTCGCTGCTGCATTCACTGTACCTGGAGGCAATGACGACAAAACTGGAGTCCCACTGTTGTTAGGAGAGGACTCTTTCTTGGTTTTCGCAATTTCGGATGTGTTAGGTTTGTTCTCTTCCGTGACGGCCATCTTGCTATTCCTAGCCGTCTTAACTTCACGGTATGAGTTATACGATTTTCTTAAAGCATTACATAAGAAGATCATAATGGGACTTTGTTTTCTCTTCCTCTCCCTGGCTTTGATGCTGGTGGCCTTTGCTGCATCTCTCACACTCATGTTGGAAGAAAGAGTAGAGTGGGTTGTCATTCCCATTACTTTGCTAGCCTCTCTTCCCGTGGTTTTATTCGTAATACTACAGCTTCCCCTGCTATATCAAATGGTTAAATCCACTTATGGACCAAACATTTTATGTCCCGATGGCATTTGGGATGGAGTCAATTATACTGAATAAGATCAGTGATTGATAAATTTGATTTGAGGGTGTATATCTTCATTATAGTTGGTTATAGCGGGCCAATGCGATACTGAGTGTATTTCCTTAAAGTGTTTGAACAATTACTGTTGTGACCTTTCCAAAGGTCCGGGAGAAAGCTAATGGAGTTCTCTTTGTATTTACTGTTGTGCTCGCATCATGAAAAACTTCATCCAAGTGTAGACGTCAATGCCTGCGGTGGCAGGGAAAAAATGACTTTGAAGACTTCGTTTTGATACTTCTCTCCTTCTTGATGCGAGCACCCCATTCCTCACGATTTTCTTTTCCGTGTTGGACGACCTTAATCTGGACAAGAAACGAAAATACAATTACAATAGTTTGAATAGCCAAAAAATGGAATCGCACACGATCAAACTAAAGAAAAAGATGCTCGACTTAGCTTAATGATTGTCATCAACGTCTTCGAAGCAAGATGAGCGAGGACGTCAAGAGGACGGGTCTCTCTCCAGTTTTCTATCTTCACTATTTTCTCCTCTGTTTTTAAACAATCGCTTCGCTCCCGCAATGTAGACTCATATAGGAAAGCCACGATGGTGACACAGACACCTCTCTCTATTTTTTTTTTCCCTCTTCTCAATGGCTCGTGAAGTCTCTTCTTATAGCAAAAATTTCCATTAATTATTGGAAAGTCACGAACCTTTGCTCCTTTGATAGTGGGGATTGCAGAATTTGAGTCCTGATTGGTGCGTCAAATCCCATCTATCCTTGTACTGATGCCATGGATGCGTCCATATTCATTCACCATTATTTAGAATTCCACGGCCAGCTCATTCCATGAGTATAAACTTCTTGATTGTTTCCCTTAATTTCCTCTCTCGCTATCTTCAGGATTTCATTCCAGCAGCCCAGACTTTCCACAAATGCTTTGATTTCTTTCATTTATTTTGTCCGTCTTCGCCGATTTGTCTCTCAATTGCCATGCTTTGCTCTCCTGCTTTTACCTATGCCGCCGTGAATGTGTCCACGTTCATTCGCTATCATTTTCGTCTTCTTCTCTTTCCAAACTCCGCTCGATCTATTGCCGATTTTACCTCTCGCCTACCATTTCTCCGAGCAAAAATATTCCATTTATTTCTCCTCTTGACTGGCCACGGTCTCTTTCCCAATATTGCCTCCTCAAATCATGTCGGAATAATAATCCATTTCATATTTTGTGGGGCTGATTTGTTTTGGGATCATTTACCTTCTTCATTCAGAGCAACATAGGACAGCGCGAGCTCAGTAGAAGGGGGAGCCAAAGAGAGAGAAACGAAGGGTGGAGGAGAGAGAGCGGAGGGGTTTCTTCGCAGAGACGTCCGAGAAGCCCGAGAGACTGGAGCGGAGGTAAAATTTGGGCCTGATTAGAATTAATTCGAACTGGGCTCTTGATAGAGCCCGGTCCGGCCAAACTCAAGCCCGAGATAGGACTCCTCCGTCCGCTTCGTCCAGCCTCTGTGCGTACGATGGATGACCTCCGTATCTCTGGGGGAAGTGCTCGATGTCTATTCTGTTGGATGAAGCTCAGGGGATTATTGATTTTGAAGCTTAAATGGGTTGGGCATAACATATCTAATTCATAATCCCTAATTTTGTGAATTAATTTTGATTGGCGAAATTCATGTTAAGTAACTCAATTGATAAAATCGGAAAATTTAGATTTAAATTGGCATAATAAGTTTATGACTGACTTGATAATTGTCCCTAAAGGAATTTCTCATCATGTTAGTATGTATATGGTGGGTTTTTCTCATTAATTTTGCGCAAAAAATTTCATCCATTTTGATAATACCACAAATGAAAGTCTTATCCATTTGATAAAAACACAAATAAAACTTATTTCTCTCTCCTGTTGCGACCTAAATTTTCGTTAGCAAATCAAGCGTGCATTTTTGTAAAAATAAGCAATATATGAGAATAATAAAAAATACTAACTGAAATTTCGGCGCATCTCACGGCAGCGTCGCGTCCACATGTACGTATTTCTAACATATACGCATTCGGCGGGGTAGAATAAAGCAGAGAGAACGCATGTACACGGTGCTCAGCAAATCCTGTCTCGTATCATCAATTTCCAGGAGCTTCTAGGTTGCGATTCCCTCTTCATACTCGGCCCCTCTAGTCCACCGGTAGCCGCTGCTCGTCTCCTACCGCCGACCACCGTAGTCTCTCCGCATTTAAACCCCAGAGAATAGGACAGAGAGTACAGGGAAAGAATTCTTATGTTTATTTGTGATTTTCTCTTGCTGTCCTCTATGAATCCTCACCTCTCTCTCTGTCACTGATTGCCTTCGCAGGCTACTTCCCCAACACCACCAGCTTCGCAGCCATAGTAAGTGCTCTGTTCTCCCCTAATTCGCATGCTCTGTTTCTGCTGAAGGTAGGGGCTGAGTGCTCGATTACACTAGCATGAAATCCGGTCACGTTCGAGCCTTAGCGATAAATTTAGATATGACCCCTCTCTTATTTTTGCATCTAGATCTTTTGGCCGTTTGATAAAATTCCTGAACTAGACCAGTGTGTTTTTCGATTCAGATTCTGACCTTAGGGCTTTCCTTTGGTTAGTCGATTCATTAATTTCGTCATGTAAACTTTACCTTTGTTTCGTTTCCTTTCATTTCAGAATTTAGTAGCTATACGTTTTAGGATTTGTTCTTGGAGTTCTCGGATTAGATGCATATCCAGTGCGTACGCAAGATGAATCTGATACTGACTACTCCAGAACTTGACCGAGGGCCCCTTAAACGAAAGTGAATTGATCCATGCACGTTTACTTCTTATACTTCACTATATGTCGTTCTGTGTTTATTGTGCCGAATTGGAAACATATTATGAAAAAAATGTTGCTAGTTAGCTCTCTGTACGTGTTGAAATTGCAAGTTTATTGAGCGAATGCTACCATCTTGAATACCGAGTGCATGCTGCGAGAGCATTGAGTTGCTGCTCTAGTCATCGTATGCGCATTCAGTTGGGTGCGCTGTGACTGATTGGTTCATCAACTGTATGCCCATTTCGAATATGTTGAGTTGTTGACGTGGTTACTGTGTTGTATTCGTACCGATGTGGCGAGTTACGGAATATGTCTATTCTGAGCGTGCTGGCTGTTCGTATGTTCTGCTATGCGTAATCATGTGATTGGGTCATTGATGTGCTGTTCTTTAATGCTAAGTACTTGCTGTCCAGATTTCCTCTTTCCTTTTGTTCTGTTCTAGTTTAGTGCGTTTCTTTCATTACTGAGGTTGACTACATTATTGGAACCTCTAATGCCGTGCTTCTGACTGAAGGATTCAGAGTTATAACGGCCCAGTATGATGAGACGATTATTCAAATTCTTTTAGGCTACGTTTTTTTTTTTTTTTTTGGGGGCAAAAAATAAATAGTTTGAATAATATTTTCCAAAAAATAATCGTTTGTATCGCCGAAATAATTAGTTAATAAAAAATAATTTCAATATTAATAATAATTTATATCTAAATTTTTCATGAACTATTCATTTTTATAAGTGATACAAGGTTGATCATTTTATATAAAATGATTTACAAATCATTCATTTTTCGCAAAGCAAAAATAATCACTTATTTCTCTTATAAAAATAAACAAATAAAAATATTTTAAAGGTCCACGAAAATATTAGAAAATTTAGAAAAAATTTCCATGTTAACACTAGTCGATCACGTGGACGATAACATCCGTGTGAGTGATTTTTTGGATTATATTGATAAATCATCAAAAGGTTTATGACTCAATTGGTATAATTAAAAAATTGACAACTAAATTAGCACAAATATAATAGATTTAAGAGTTTTTTGGTACTTTCCCCTTGGATAATTGGTGTGGTGTGGAACGATTAATATATGCTAGTTGGCTTCTCCTCGGATGAAGGTATTAGCATTCTGTTGCACAATCCCAACAGTTGTTTATCAAGTTCAATTGGGCTAACTGACCATGTTTGCACAAGAACAATTGCAGATCATAATCAGATATGTTCCGGCCAGTAGGAACCTGCTTAATAAGTGTTTGCCCAACAACAGTTTCTCCATGCGATGCTTGTGTTCTCTGTGCTAGCCAGGAGTTTAATCGCACTCAAACGAATGCTTGCAGTGTTCTTCGAAGATAACTTCCGTTGCATTCCTCTCCATCAACCCCAGACACATTCACACAAGCACTCTGTTTTTGTTCTATTCTAGCGTACTCACATAACACGAAGGCAACTTCCTTTCCGTCTTTATATGACTTGTCTGCATGCGTCTGCTTCTTCATTCTACATTTGCCCATGCCTTTAGGAAGAGTAAAATAACTCTTCTTTTCATCAAGGCAGGGAATGGAATGGAGGGAACCTGAATAATGGGAAATTAAGCTTAACTCCGACAGAGCAATTCATGTCTGTGGAGAACAGAGAAGCAGGAACGAGAGTTCTTTCGAGAAACCATCAGGGGAGCCGGATAGTCAGTTTTCCTCGAAACACAGGAAGAACGAATGCTTTTATTGCTGAGATTTGGACGTTAGGAGGCAAAATTAGACCTAGTGTTTCGAATAGTGCTATTCATTTGCATAACGAATTAGATGCTTTAGCCGTTATTCATGCTCTTGAGAACAAACAGTCTCACTATCTTCTCATAGAACCTCTCCTTGTGAGTGCAGGAACTTGCAAGGAAAGAATGCAGGCATACCGTGAATTGAGCACTATATATACAGAGAAGCAAACGGATGCAGAGCATGCTCTGGCTAGTTTGGGAAAAGAGCAGCATATGCAGTTTACTATTTTCACAAGTATTCCAAACGTTATTGAAGATGCTTTGTGTAAGGATGCACTTGACAGTATTTCGACTACGAGTGATGTAACTTGACTGGTTTAATTTCTGAACGATGGTCTTCGTTTCACCAAAAGAAAAAGAAAACTTAATCCCCTTGGGTTTAACTGAATATGGTCCAGACCATCATGAAATGGCCGAACTCATAAGTCCAACAATTTGGATAGTGGGCCTTAAATCTGAAACATTTCTGGGTTAGGTCTACGAAGATGTAGGTAATTTTCAATATGTACATATCCGTAATATTTTTATTCACCACCTTAGAAAAGTACTTTCCAAGCACCATGGCAATAATCATTCTTTTTACCTCTTTTTTCTTGTCTTTTCACTGACAACTAAAAAAACTATCCAAAAGTGTGGATTGCGCTAATGTAACCTTTGCGTAAAAGAGATAGATGAACATCTTTGAAATTATCTCATAAATTGAGAACATCGTCATTGTTTGTTATTAAATTTTTTATATGCATTTAGCTTAGTGTAAGTATTTTCAAAAGCTCAATATCAGAATTTTTTCCTTAAAAAATAATTAACTGAATAGGGAACTTATTTAGTCTTTGAGAAAGTAAAGAAAATGGGGAAGATATAGATTTAGATGGAAAGTCAATCACTGAAAAAGCTCATATTTGCAAAAAAACATAAAATAAAGATGGAACGTTTTTTGTGTGCACCGTGGGACGAGGGCTCTTCTCAAGTTGTGCACATCACGAAAGACAGGAAAGAGACAAAAGAGATTTTTGGAGAGCGTGGATATGGCCGTTGGCTCTTGGTCATCTTTTATCTACTGATTTTCCAAAATTTCACATTTCTAATTCCTGCACAAATCAATCGTTTCAACCTTCATGCACCGACCAAAAAAGAACCTTCATGCATTTTTTCACGCTTCGATTTGATGTCACCAAAGCCCCACTCTTCAACCCAAGTCACTTTTCAACCCATGTGGAGATGGGAGAAAGTTGGTCCGTAATAATGCAGACTTTTAGATGACCAAATAATAGTCAACAAAAAGAGAGAAGAATAATAAAACATGTGCATGCTACCCAGCTACTTTTCTTTTGCTAAAATCAAAAGATGGCTACTTAAAATCATAACAACCGATTAATTTGAGGCTTCTCTTTCTTCTACTTCTTCTTGTTTTTTTAGTCATTCTAGCCTTTTATGGTGGCTCAAGAAAAAAGTGACTCTTTATTAATTCGTTTATAAACCGATGATGAACAATTGGTCTTTCATATAGACATGATACAATATTATAAACATCTACATCCATATAAACATAGATATATATGTACCCTTCAAGCCTTAATTAAATTGGAACTAGAATTATCAAGTCACTATGGTTTAATATTTTTGTTCACAATTTACTTTTGATAATGCAAACACATGGGCTGTGCTGAAAGATTATAAACGAGTGGAATCCTAATGATGAGCAAAATGGTGATGAGAGCTATCTAGACTCACTCTTCTCTGAGGTCTATATATATGCAAGCATACTTCTGACTTCTAAGATTATATTGCTCTAAGAAAAAAATAATAATAGCCATTGTTATAGTGATTATTGAGTTGCTGTGCAAAAATTACAATAATATTCATAGTTACAGTGAATAAGGTAAGTTTACTATGTTTGGCTTGAAAGAGATGAGATGTTCCGTAAAGCCACAGGGGGGCGACAAGAATTATCGTATTTATTCAATTAAGGGGGGCAAAAATAAATAATTAGTCACTCAAGAATCAAGAATTTTCGAATGGAGACCTATAAACGAGCCAGTTTGGTCTGTGTATATAAGCTGAGGGGCCGTATCAGCTGACCAGGGGAATTTGCTGGGTTTGCACCTTGTTTGGTTACCTTTTTTCCACTCATATCTGCTGGGTTGAGTTTAAAGTGAGTCAATTCAATTTTATGAATGGATTAAAATTAGTAGTAAGAAACAAAGACGGAGTAAAAATGGGTGTAAATGGATATGGCTGAGACTCAACGGCGATGGAGATGAAATAAAACAAATAAGAGCACTACCTCCATCAGATTAGTCATGCGCCTAGAAATTAGTTTGGGGAGTCATCCCGGGCTATGTCTTGCTTTCAAGGAAAACCGTTGCCTCACTGCTTGTTCAAGCTTTCTTGGAGCGCCATTTCATATTGTATATCGATGACTCGAAACGAAGTGCTTGCAAAATGCTCCATTTGTTGTAAATCTTGATGCCAAATCTGATGATACTTAGGATGAAAATAGTTCAGCCAATTTCTTCTTGAGTCACCAAATATTAGGGATTGCATAAACGAAAATGAGCATTATTTCAGCTCTGGCTTTTAACTGCATATGATAGATAATATTTTTATGTGCAAGATGAAAATGATGAGTGTATAAAATGTATAAACAACGTACCTTTTACTGATATACTTCTTCAGTTTCTTATGAAAATAGGATGTTTGAAACATAAGCTTAAATATGGCATCGTGAAATAGATTATAATTGAATGCACGGTAAACAGGCGAAGAACGAGATCATGAATTGAAGAAAAAATGGCATGTGATATAGAAATTTTCAAGAACTCAAATTCTCTCTCTCTTTTTTTTTTTCTTTGGCATGAAATAGAAATAACTATTTCTGTTCCGGAAAACACTTTTTGACCAGAAAAATGCTTTTGGTAAACTTGTTCCAGGAATTAAAAAAGAACCGAAACACGTTTGGTAAATTTGTGTTCTTTTTTTATTTCTTTTAATTTTTTAATATTTTTATTTTATTTTTCCTTTTTTTTCTTCTTTTGGCCGGTTGCTGGCCTCGTCGAAGAGGGCTGGCAGCCTCGCCTTGGTTGGGTGGGATCGAGTTCGCCCAGATTTGGCGAGGCTGAGCTCACCCAGCCACCAATCGCTTGGCGGTGGCCCAGCGAGGCTGAGCTCGCCTAGCCACCGATCACCTAGTGGTGGCTAGGCGAGCTCGGCCTTGCCAGGGGTCGGCAACCCTCTAGCGAGGTCGCCAGCCCTCAATGGCGTCGTTGGCCCTCGATGGCCGGTCGTCGATCATGGCCGAGGCCAACGACCGGTCAAAGAAAAAGAAGAAGAAAAAAAGAAAAAAAAAAATAGGAGAGAGAAAATTTGTTCTTAAAAATTGTTCTAGAAACAAGAACCAAGTTTTTTTTTTGTTTCTGTTCCAAATGTGTTTCCTAACAAAAAAATAAATTTGGAACAAAAACGCAAACAAACACGTTTCTATTTTTTTTTTCCAGAAAAAAAAAAAAGAATTGTGTTCATGAAAAAAAAAAAAATGAACACAAACATGCGGGAAAAGAGGAACACAGGATGCACTTATCATCAATTGAAAGTCCACTTTCTCGTTCTATCAAATGTTTGCAGCCTATTTAATATAACAAGCCACATAATGAATTCAAATTTCCGGAGGTTTGGAGTAAACCGGATAATCTTATGCCAAACTATCTTTTGCTTCTTTTCTCGTACCTATTTCCAGCATAAGCATCACCTCCGTAAACTGACCGGAAGAATTTCTTGTGAAAAGAACTCTATCCTCAAAAGAACTTCTAAGAGAGGTTATCCCACAAAGGCTGCATGAATCTGGACTATAGATAATACTAAAGAAAGACCCACCCTTTGCCTCTTTTTGGGTGCTTTCTTTCGTCCTCTCATAAAGTCGAGTCTTGCTTTATTTAAGATGGTCAAATCTGGTAAAGAGATTATAATAAAGAAATACCTGAATGAAGTTGAAGCCGACCCGCATAATCTTTATAATTACACAAAGGAATCCTCATGTTCGTGCGATTTAAGAGATTATCTTCCCTCATCAACGGCTGGTCTGTTGATTACTGTCACCATCTGGTGGTCCAACAAGAATGGTTTGATACTGAGAGAGCGTTTGATCTACCATGGTTCCAGTATAAAGAATGGAACAACTCCAGAGAGGCTTTTTACTTGGCATGCTTCCAAAAAGCACATAAAAACACTGCATTGCTTTCTATTCCAAAGCAGTTGACGTCCACAGTTACGTACAATTTGATCAAGCAATGCACAAAAACAAGCTCGTAGTTCATTCCGAAGACATTATTCAGCAATATTTGTACATGCGTTAGGCTACATTGTAATGTCCGTTTTTTACTCATTGCAGCAAACTCAATTATAAGAATTGTTTAAAAGAAATCTAGAGGTGTGGCGTGATATTTGTCTCATATATTTGCTCCCAAAAATTAATCCAAATTGGTCTCTTATGACCCATTTATTAAAACTAATTTTCATTTGACAAAAAAAATCCAAAATTGATAACCCATAACACATTTACCCCAAATCAATCTTCGTTAGCAATTTGGAATATAATGTGGAGAGTAAAGTTATATCAAAAGTACTAGTTTGAGATTTTTCATAAAACGAATATTAATTTGGATAGAAATCTAATTTGGAGTAAATATGTCATAAATTATCAGTTTGTAGTTTTCAGTGATATAAATCTTTTCTTGAAACCACCAATTGCAGAATGCTAACCTGACAAGATAAGAGCGTTTTCTACCACGACAGAGAGGTTCAAATCCCGCGGGATGCACGGGATTTTAAACCCGACATAGCGTCGCCTTTTTAGGATTCACCACCATGGCTGCCCGGCTTTATCAAATTCTCTGGGTATAAAAAAAAAGAAAAAATCCTTTCTTGAAATGCTAATAGCTTCCATTGACATATTCATAATTAATTTGGTCCAACTGAGAAACTATAATTACTCAGTGCATAGACAGTAAAATCAACATTTTTTTTCGCCGAGTAAACAATTTTCCCTCTTTCGGCAAAACTCGTTCGTACTCGTAGTCTCACAGTATATAATCCAAACGATGCGAGCCACAAATTGCCCGGGTACCGCCATCATTTTTTACTGTCATAGCTGCGAACTTCATCCCCATTTTTTTAACTTAGCCATTCAACCACAGTTCTATAGGCGCCAACAGAGTCCTGTTCTTCTAGTTTCGAAGGTATGCTTTACACTCTCATCGCTTGTTTTGATGCGAATTGTGAGGTTAATTTGACAGACGCAGAGCAGCTCAGTTCATGTCAAGGCACCCAGAAACCGACTCCACATGGACTGTGTTATCTCCGAAGATGTATCGGATTAGTGATGAGTGTCGAATTCTTGATTTTGAGAGTTGGGTCTTGAGTGAAAGGCGTTGGCGATTTTTGATGGTGGAAAAGAACTGTTATTTATTGATTTTTTTTGCAGTGTTGGGAGTTTGAGCATGGAGACGAGTCCAGCCGGTGAAGAACCCACCTCGTGGGACGAACGGTACAACATCGATTTGATGCCCTCCGAGTTGTTCCTCAAGTTTCGTAAAGAAATTCAGGGAATCCGAGTCGGTGTTAATCTGGAGGTGTTTCTCCTGATGTGCCTAAATTTTGCTTGCCTTTGTGTTGCCATGTATTTGAAGTTTAGTCTCTAGCAAGTAAGATTGGCCTGGATGAATGAAAAAAGGGTGATCTAGTGGCTTAATTTTGTTGAGAGAGGTGTGGAAAGATGAACCAAACCATTAAGGCTTGGAAGGAGTGAATGAGATGTTTCGTTTTGAGGTCATCTGCATATAGTATCTGAAGCTTGGGTCAATTTTAATGTGAATAACTTGTTTGTTCTTAATTTAATTCTTATGTTGCTGACTTGGATTGGGTATGCATATTGGGTGTGGTTCCTGTCTAATTCGATACACATACTCATTCCTTGCTCTTGAAGACAAGTGCTGGATATTTCAGTGTGTGGATGGCGCAACTTCGCGTTTTAATTAGTGTCAGAGATTGTAGTACTGGTTCCTAAATTACTGACTACTCTTCTAACATGCATGTGGGAGAGAATTTAAAATGTCAAAGGATTTTTAGTGATGTTTCTGTCTAGTTTAAGTCTGCAGATAGATTGACCTGAAAAATTGACATGGCAACTTCATGACTTATACATACTTGAGGCCCTCTCGTTTGCTTCCGTGCATTGAAGTCCATTTTAGGGCTCCGTGTTAAGTCAATATGTCAGTCCACATGTAAGGGAGAATCCGGAGAGTGTTTTTTTTTTGTTTTTTTCTGGTAAGGTAAGAGAATCCGGAGAGTGTTGAACTATTCAGATATCAATCCTTGCTCTCATGGGAGATAAAAAGAGGTTTGTTACAGTTTTCACTGATGTCTGATTAGTGAAGATGTTAGAAGTTGAGTAGATTAACGCAAGCACTTTTATTTTTTATTTTTTATTTTTCCGGTGATCTCCATGAGGTTGAACCTCATTTGGCTGAGCATGTTGATCAGATTTGTACAAGATCTGGCATGCAGGATGTTACAACCTTACAGTTATTCGCATAGATTCCATCGACATATGCTAATTGCTATAATTTCATTAAATTCATTGCTTGGCTTGGCTTTGTGTTCACTGTTTCATCTTTATTGACCTAATACAGCTTCTGTCAGTAATAGTCGCATAATGAAATAGATGAACATAGACTTTCTTTTTCTTGTTGTCTCTTTTGTTCTTCTATAAGCTCTGACTGAGACTTTAATTCATCAGATATTTTGATTTTTGTGCCCTCATTCACCATACTTCAGCTTAAGTGGAACAATTAAGAATATTTTTGTGTTTAATGTTTGAATATTCATGGTCCTATAAACTTTGGGTCTGTCTTATAGTACTCCAACGATTGGCCATCAAGCAAAATTTTTGTTGGAGCCTTTAAGGCCTGCTGTAACTCTGCTTGTTCAGTTAATGCAGTTATGGAATATAGCCTCATTATGACATCTGGATTTGATATTTTGATTCAGTTTTACAATGCTCCAAGGAATGATTTTCAAGCGAAGCTTGTGTTCAAGCCTCTCTCCCCAGATTGTCTGTGGAAGTTTGTCTATGAACCCATACATCAAGACGTGCGCATTCTCTCGAAAAAGATTCCTGTCACAAAATTCTTAAGTCTCCAGGTTTGAGGCTTCTTTGATTTCACCTCTATTTTGTCCTGTGTGGCTGAATATTCTCAATCATCAATAAGTCTGTTAACTTCTGTGGGTATTGAGCGGTAATTGGTAAAGTAATTGGTAAAGCTTTTGGGAAGTCAGCTCGGTGTGTTTTGAAAATTACAGGTTGGCGTAGGCCACAATTTTCAGTTAAATGCAATTATTTGGAAATGGTGGGTGGGGACGGTGTATCTTGAATTAGAAATAAGACCACTCTTGGACTTTGTCCAGGTGTAGATTTTCGATTTGGGTGGAGGGCTGATTATGTTCTTCCAGAAATCACAGGGTAATTTTCTTCCTTCTCAGCTACACTATATTTCGCTCTTGGAAGAAACTAGATGAGCAATAACACCAAAACAACTTCTAATTGTATCAACTATTTGGTGTCACGAATTAAAATTTTGCTATTACAAAGCATGGTGATTATAACATACAGTGAACTTACGGGTGTGGGTCATGTGCTTCCGTGATTTATGTCACTCTGTTTATTAATTTTTTCTGGGTTTCAAGTTGTGTGTTTCATGTAACAGGGGTCTTGGTACTGATGAGCCACTATTCAACATGAACTCTGGGCAGTTGCAAGCATCGCTAGATAGGGTGGAAGCCATTTTAAGCTATCCAGATACTGTTTAGAGGATATTGGTGAAGAGATGGTATGTTAATTGGTTGGCTCCTTTGAACTGCATTGAGATGACAACTACTAGCATCTAATATGCATTGGATGATGGTTTGACATGACAATTTTGAACATGGCTGAGCAAAAGATTGTTTTGCTTTTGAGTGTTCATGTTGGCCTCAGAAGTTGCTTATTTATCATTGTTTCTTAGCATATGTTCATATTTAATTGCAGCATCAATTGTTTGCCTGAATTTCGTATTCAGCTGTAGAAGTGGGAATATGGGAAGGGATGACTAGGCTCAGTGGTGCAGTGAAGAATGAGTATTGAAGCCTTTGAATATCATCAATTTTGTCGGACATTGTTGTATGTGAGGGAAGTAGTGGAGTGGTAAAATACGTGCAATTTGTTTCATCAGTTGTTTTTAATCTTCATTTTTCACTTCCATTCCCCTTCTTTACATTTACTGAATATTCAGTCATCTACAAGATATTTGTAGAAACGAAGGTCCCATCATCATCAATGGGATTAAGTTTGTGTCAAGGCGGATGATTTGGAATGATGATAACTCATTTCTCGTGACATCCTATCAAGAATTGTCCATGTGCATTTCATACACGACTTTGATCATGTAATTGAGCAATCGCTACTCTGTTTTCAAAATTGCTGCCCAGTGGCAAATGCTCTCTATGGAACTTTTCCCCTTTTGGTTTTTGTTTATGTTTCTGGCATTTGCTAGAGTAGGGAGATGCCCTAGACATGCTAGCAAAAATCGCAAGGGATGTACTACCAGAGGTGAATCTAGAGTGCCTGTTGCTTTGGCCCTGATTAATTAATCTACTTTACAATGCGTTCTCAGAATTCACAACTACATATCCAAGTGAACCAGAAAATGGAGCTCATAACATTTTCTTGACTATTTGCATCTTTATGAATAGTATTTTTGACATGTATTTGTAAGTAGTTGGCAGTATTTTGTTCTATCTCATTGTTTCAATTCTCCCCTCTCTCTCTCTCTCTCTCTCTCTCTCTCTCTCTCTCTCTCTCTCTCTCTCTCTCTCTCTCTCTCTCTCTCTCTCTCTACAATTCACATGCCATTTTGTGGAAAGACTGAACCTTCTCTCATAAGTTGATAAGGAACCCTCACTAACAATTCTGTGCCTTTTGGCTTTTGAAACACTTGGGATAGAGCGAAATGGGTGATGCCCACCCATTGCACCACCCAAGACAGTAATAAATGTAGAGGCGGTGCCCTCTCCAACCTGTGTCCTAGACGTTGAACTTGAAACTTTGCCTTCTTTCACGTTCAAATTCTCCCCTCTTCATGCATGTAAATACAAACACCCAAGTAGACCCCCCAAAATCAAAACGAAAATGTCTGCCGTAAAGTTGAGAAGTTCTTATTCATTGCCAAATCTCCTGCTCTCTTGCTTACAATTCATTCTTTTCATGCTCTCTGCAGCGTCTTTAGCTCCCACAATCCTCTTCAGAATACCCCCAACTTTGCTTGGCCTCGCTTTCCCCGTAATATCGTCCGTTTTATTCATCCCTTTCGTGGGGTTCTATTCCCAGCTCACACGCTTTTGCTTCATGACCCACTTCTTGATCCTCCTCGCTTTGCTGTCCAGCCAGGTGCTCAGCATCCGGGTGCTGTTCACCAGAGAAACATCAAGACTTCGCTGCTGAGACCACAGAGACTTGAAAGAGGCTACAGTCCTGGTGAGGCTGGAGTGCGGGGTTTTGATGGCTATGTGCTGCTGGAGTTAATGGTGTTGGTGCTGACGTGCATCGTGCACAATTGCTGGGTGAGGGAGTGCGAGGAGTTGGGCGCCAAAAGGGACGCAGTGGAGAAGGAGCGGAGCATGAGGATCGCAAAAGTGCGGGAGGAATCGATGGCCAACGCGGCTAGGATCGTGGAGGTCAAAGCCAATCGGAAGTTCCTTGTGTTAAGCCCACTAGTAGGGAGGCCATATCGTGTATTATGGAGAATTTTTATGGATCATTGCTTTTATTTGAATGGATAAACCCTATCGAATATTGATGGCCATGCTGTCAATTCTTTGAAAATTGGGTTCACCTCAATAGGACAATGATCAATGAGGTAATTGCTTACTGTAAATAATCAAATGACAAATTGCGACAGGGTAAGCACGTGACAGCATACATCAACCTTTAGTACAAGTATGGCTGATGTTACACTTCAAGTCTTTAAACATGAGTAAACAGCATGATATTCACATCATACACACAGTGACAAGTGTAAACAAATATCTCGTCTCATAAGTCCTTATCTAATAATAGCAGAGATCATTTCCAAATCTTCATGGGTCAGTAGAGGGGAGGCTGGTAGGTGGATTCCACCATTTCAACATACAAGAAAGTTGTAGGATTACAGACAATATGACAGGGAAGGCAGCTAGCAGAGTAATTGGGATCTAAATCCACTGTAATTGTTCACTCAGAACAATTGTAAGAGCAGAGCTAAATGCGACCAGCATGAAGGCCAAAGAGAGGAAGAGAAAAGTGAGGCCCAATATCATTTTACTTGGTAGAGAGTGGAGGAAACTTTCGATTGCATATCGTGAAGTTAGGATGCCCAAGAACATCAAGGTAGCAGTCACAGAGGAGAAGAGAGTGAGAGCATATGCAATCACGAATACAATGAATGAGCCCTTATGCAGAAAGATCGGCATCCCCGTACTATCATGATTGCCTCCAGGTACTGTAAAAGCTGCAACAAAAGCTACTGTAATAATAAGAGTTGCGACGAAGCTACAAGATGATGATGTATCTTTCATCCATTGCCCAGCCTCTTTGAGCAAATCTTGATGTTGTTCTACAAATACTTCCCAATATGTTTTCCTCTCCTTTCTTATGTTTTCTCCAATTTCATACTCTTAAAAGAAGGATCGCTCCTATCTTCCGCTTTTAGCACCTTCAGAAAAATAAACGACAGCTGTCAATTTAAATAGGAAAAATGTCACAAATAGTCCCTATATTTTCACTCAATGTCCAATTTCGTCTCTGAACTTTCGATCGGCTTAATTTGGTCCCTGAACTATTGATAAAATGTCCAATCTAGTCCCTGAACTTTCGAATGACTCAATTTGGTCCCTGAACTATTAATAAAATGTCCGATCTAGTCCATGAACTTTCGATCGGCTCAAGTTGGTCCCTGAACTATGATGAAATGTCCGATCTAGTCCTTCGTTACTATTTTTCTTTTTCTTTTTTCCTTGTTTTTCCTTGTTTTTCCTTTTTTTTTTTTTTTTTTCGCTTTCCCTCTGCTGGAGCTGGTGGAGGGCCAGCGTCCGACGAGGGAGCCCCTCGCCGGCATCCCTCGCAAGCGGGCGAGTCCCTCGCCGATCTTGCGAGGGAGCCCCTCGCCTGACGCCGGCGAGGGGCTCTCCCTCGCAGATCGGGCGAGGGGCCGTCCTCGCCGACGTTTGCGAGGGAGAGTTCAGGGACTAGATCAGGGACCAACTTGAGCCGATCGAAAGTTCAGGGACTAGATCGGACATTTTATTAATAGTTCAGGGACCAAATTGAGCCATTCGAAAGTTCAGGGACTAGATCGGACATTTTATCAATAGTTCAGGGACCAAATTGAGCCAATCGAAAGTTCATGGACGAAATTGGACATTGAATAAAAATATAGGGACTATTTGTGACATTTTCCCATTTAAATATAAATTAAAGAGCTCAAAAAGGTGGCAAACAAATAAGGGAAACCAACCTTAAATTTCAGATTTTTTAAAGAAGGATCGCTCATATCTTCCACTACCTTAAAAAAAAAAAATAATAAATAAAGGACGCCGGTTAATGTAGTTGTAAATTAAAAAACACAAAAGGGTGGCAGGCAAAGAGGTCAACAAACCTTGAACCACTGAAGTTCCCTTTGTGTCAAAAAAGCTGCTCCAGAAGCATCTGTTGACACACATCCTGGTGACCATTCTACTACTGCTTCTATCAGGTCGCATCTCGTCAGCATCATTCAAATACGGAGTTGTGTTCTGTGTATTTACTAGTCTAAACAACTCGACATGACGTCCCTTCACAACTTCTTTTATTAGTTCTTTTGTGAAATTCTGTTCCCACATCAACTCCGGAAAATACTCAAAATGACAAATTCAGAAATTCTGCAAGACGCAGTGTCAAGAACAATGTCTGAAGTCAATAAAAAACTCTAGTGTTTTGGGAGTTTCCATGGTATTCATCTTCTCGATAAGAGCTAGATTTCCATATGCAATCAGCCATTCATGCCTCAGACTTTGATTCTGCAATCCTTTGGATGAAAGGTGCTGCACGTAACATCAAATAAGCAATTTACCCAAAAAAGCGATCTTTTTTTTTTTTTTTTTAATGAAATGAGAAGATTTAGCGATGGATCGATAGATATATTTTCAATTGAGTATTTTTACATATTCACCTAAAGGATATTTATCATTTAGACTTTGAATTGAATTGATGCTAATCGAATCGTATCACAATACACGAATGGAGAGTCGGTCAATATTAATACCTGTGATCTCAAGGGATTCCTGAAATTATCAAGTTACACTTTAAATTAAGAGATATCTACCCATAAATGAAATAAGTCTTTTTTCTGTTGATAACATGGCAGTTTCCTATACCTATTTTAGTGGCAAAATTCAAGAGAGATATTACGAACTGCATTGCTGCCACCACGAAAAGGAGAGAAGAATCATACCAACAATTAGGAAGAAGATACATATCAGACCCATGAAATGAAAATTGCACATGTAATGAAATTTGATAATGCATGAACGTGCTAGAAAACAACTTGGATCAATCAACGTGTGTAATTTGAAATCCAAATCTACAGTTCTCAATAATTTTACATGGCAATTTGACATTCGAATAAGCCTTCTTGACCTACTTTATAAATATTTTTTTTATTAATTTGTGATTTACCTCATGGGTTATACATTAAATTGTATACATAGATGTAGTCTTTAAGCCTTAAATTTTTTGACAATAGGATCTCTCTTTTTGTCGTGTTAGTCCAACAATTATGCAGGTTGCCAGAAATACCTCGAGCCATCTTCATGGCTTTGGAGTTGCCAAATGACATATAGACCAAGCATTTTGGGATACCTAAAAATGGCAACAGATAAAGTAAATTCGATGGAGATAGAGTTGCTCGAATTGTACATAGCTAACAAAAGAAATGCAAGAAGTACCTACATTTGTAGATAGATTTTTCCCAAAAACTGAGTCTAGCTCTACTACGGAAGTAAGACATCATAGGCACCAAATATCTCAACGATCTATTGAGTTCGATATCTTCGGTTGTCTCTGATATGCCGCGTCGCAAGGTTAAATAGAAGACTATGTCTTTTGGGACACGAAACAAAAAAGTTAAGTCAAGTAAAGAGTGAAGAAACTGAGATAAGATGAGTGAGTGTGAAATCCTACCCAAATGGCCGGCCATAATAAGGCTGCTCATGGTATCATCATCTAGGCTGGATGTATGCTTGACCAGGTACCAAATAACCTCCTTTTGCATAGGAGCCCATGAAATAGCTGTCGATAGGGCAAGGGCTATGCTTTTAGAATCATCATAAATTTTTTCAACTAATACCTTTACCATCCTTATTCTTCTTCCCCGAGCAGCATTGCAGAGAGCCCTCGTAAAAATATGATGATCATAATTTCGAGGCAAGAGCTTGACGAGGTTCTCAACCAGTTGATCTTGTACGGCGATAACCGCAACTTCGAACAAAGTAACTGATTCATCTTTTACTCTCATAATTTCGGCCGTCATTGCTTTGCTATCACTGCTCATGATATGCTCGACATGTTTCCATTGACCACGCAGTGCAGCTTCAAACAATTGTCGATAATTTTCATTGACCACCGCTGTTGGCGCGACTGCCAAACATTAAAAATCCTCAGGCTTTTGCACTTCTAGATTGTTAGGTCAATTGTAACCGTTGCACTTGCTCAAAGTTTCGATGAACCACAGATGCAAGCCAAGGGGCAGTCGTATACCCAACATATTATTTTCTATGAGGGCATTTGTTTACTCTTTGAATTTTTTTTTTTTTTTTGGGGGGGGGGGGGGGGGGGGGCTTTCTCAATTATAATTCAAGATATTGATCAGATTTTAACAGTTATGAAAATATTATATTTGAAGTTACACGTCAGCTTTTGTATGCTTAAAATTTAAATTATTGCGGACTAAAAAATGTCAAAATGCATGAAAGGCAAGATTATTATAAACGGAGATTAATAGTTCAAACGGACAAACCTTTATTTTCTAATGGATTGATGGACTTCGGGTAGTGTCCGTAAGAAGTTGGTCCATGACGGTCTTGGGAAGCTTTATCAGCTTCCGTGCCAATGCTCCCTTCGCTCCCTTCTTCGTCAGCCACTTTGTTATCCAAAAAAGAAATGAACATAAATAACCTTAGATGAAACTTTGTATGCTTTAGATCGTCGATACGTGACTAGCATCAAGCTCATTCATTGCATGGAATTTTCTGTGTTAACTTTTAAACGAAAATATTTTTAGCATTACACTTGATAGAGATTATGAGTTTTTTTTTTTTTTTTAATATAGGCATTATATCACGAATTAGTTTTATGGGCCTCCTAACTTTCGTACCTTGGTCAATGTGCTTTTTAGTGAGTTTTTATTTCTCGTAGTCATTGATTTTATTTGCGACATTATTCATAAATTAAGTCTATACAAAATTTTATCTATCTCCACAATTTCACTTATCAATCGTAATATAATTTATATGCAAATATAAATAAAAGAATTAACTTAAGCACATCTATTTCATCAATTAATACAATGAATTTATAAGTTATAATTGAGGAAAAGAATATTACAAGTGTCATAACTTTAGTACAGCACTCACTTGAGTGTCATATTTTTTTTGTAAATATAACTTTTTAATTGATCACTTAAGCGCGAATGCCTTTTTAAATGTTCACCACATGTGTTATACCATGTTAGATTTTTGGTTCTTGGGCGGATGCCTTTTAAAAGTTATGACATATAAGTGATTGATTGAAAATTATAGCATTCAAATGAATGTGTTATCATGGTACTAAGGTAAGTCACTTTGTCAAAATTACAAGGACAAATGTATTATTTGCCCAAATAATTCTAAAGCAAGTCTTTTCCAAAAAGAATAGTTTCAATTTCTAATGATTCAGTTGAACTTTCCAAATTTTTAAGAAATCATTTTCCATTGGTGTGGCTTTTCATAGCAATTCTGGTACAAAATAATATCAATTTTGGTCTTGTTCATTTTTAAGGTTTAAATTTTGAAAACACGGAAACCAAAATTTCTGCCAAACGTATTCTCATTGAGAATTTTTGGAAATGAAAACAAGAAATCGCAAAATTTCCTCGTGCCATTTTATTAAAAGAAAAATGTCCGGACACTTATTAAGTAATAAAATAAAAAATTTCAATACATTTACTGTCCCTGACGTTGCTTATATTACTTTGAAATTAACACTCAAAAAGCGTAATTTTTCCGATTTTGCCATTGCCTTGTGGGATCAAATCAGAACAACAAAGGAAAGAAAGAAACATGCCTGGCGGTGGTGGCAACTTCGACCCGCTGCTTTGGATATCCATGGAGGATTCTTTGCCGTGAATTCTCAGGAGCGCTGTAGCTGAAGCAGAGAGAGTGTATTTTTACGTGGTTGAAGTCGAACTTATTTTGTGTTCTCATGGAGATCTCCTTTTATAGATGGACTTGTGGACGGAGACCAACCTACCACCGGAGATGATGTACCATTGTCTTTTCCTGAATGACGTCTTCACTTCCGAATTTTATGACATCAGAAATTTTATGGAAATTCCTTTTATTCACAAAAGTGTAAATTTGGAAAATTCACTTGAAAAAAATACAAGCGTCACAGTATTACTCTTTTTTCTTTTCTTCCACCATCCCCTGCTTTGCAAACAACATATTTCTATGCATTTTTTTTTTCCAAGTGCACTAACGGTATAAAAATTTATTTTCATAAGCAGGTTTTACAAAATGACACATGCAATTTTAGTTTCGGCATGTAGATTTATTCCATGAACAGATTTATACCTCCATTCTAAGACTGCTTGTGTAAAAAAGGGAAAAAAGACTTTCACACTAATGGTGTATGAAATATGAATCCATTTCAACCGGCTTTATTCTCATTTTCTTCAAACAAGCAGGTTTTGAATAATGAAACATAACCAATTATTTTGTAAGTAACTTAATTATTGGAAAAATAAGGAATGAAGAGGAAAAAATTAGATGGAAAGTTAATTAATGGAATTAGTAAAAACAAAGAAGGAAACGTTTTTCATCTGCATCGTGAGACAAGCATGTTTGAAAGTATGAATTCGTGTATGAAATTATAGAGGACTCTTCTCAAATTGTATACATGTCACACAAGAGGATGGAGAGAAAAGAGATTTATAAGGTCATTGGCATATGGCAATTGACTCTTAGTCCACTCTTATTCTACAGTAGGCAGAAATTACTCTTATTCCAGTGACAAGTTTATGTAAAAAATGAAAGAAACCGAAGGTGATGGAGAGAGGAATAATATTTTTCTGTATTTCCTCAATATGTCTGTAAATTGTACAGATCCTAAAGATATAGAACTAGGTTTGTACAATTAATGGAAATAGAATTCTATGTATCAATCTAGATCTGTATCTAATCTTTAATTGATATGTACATAATCAAATCAAATCCAAATCTTCTAAAGGAATATTGCATATCTTCTAACACTCCCCCTCAAGCTGGTGGCTTGTAGATGTCCAAGACGCCTAGCTTGCTCAGTAGATATGCATGCTGTCGATGACATAGGGGTTTGGTGAAGATGTCTGCTGGCTGCTCTACTGTGCCAATTCCTTCTGTTTCAATTAACCCTTCTTGAATCTTGTCTCGTGTAAAATAACAGTCCACTTCTATGTGCTTAGTCTTCTCGTGCACTATAGGGTTTGCTGCCAATTTGAGAGCTGCATCGTTGTCGCAATATAATTTTGTCACTCCTCGTACTTGTATTCCGAGGTCCTTAAGCAACCCTCGTATCAACACTACCTGACAAGTGGTTTTTGCCATAGCTCGGTACTCAGCTTCGGCCAAAGACAAGGATACAGTAGGTTGCTTCTTGGTCTTCCATGAGAGAAGTGAATCTCCTAATTTGATGCAGTATCCAGTGACTGATCTTCGACTAGTAGGACACATAGCATAATCAGCATCATAGTATGCCCTCATCTTCATGTCACATTGTTTGGACAAAAGAATTCCAAGTCTTGGACACTTTTTCAAATACTTCACAACCTTCAATGCAGCTTCCAAGTGAGATCGCTTTGGATTGTGCATGAACTGACTAAGTGTCTGTACTGCATAAGAGATATTAGGTCTAGTCATGGTCAGGTATATGAGCTTCCTGACAAGTCTTTGATACCCTAATGGATCTTTGAGTATGGGATCATTATTTTGTGATATACCCCTATCATATTCTGTAGAAGTCAATTTAGTGTTCTACTCAATAGGAATCACAGCTGGTCTATATCCTGATAAGCCTGCTTCTGATATAATTTCTAAAACAAACTTCTGTTGACTAAGAGAAATTCCTTGATCAGATCGAGCAATTTCAATTCTAAGGAAATATTTAGGTGCTCCTAGTCTTTAATGTGTAGCATGTAAATAATCCTTGAAATTGTCTATGGCAGCCTTATCATTTTCCATAACAAGTATGTCATCGACATATATCATTAAATAAATGGATGACATACCTTTAGTCCATGTGAATAAAGCATAGTCATGTTTAGACTGCTTGAAGCCTGCTGTTGTAAGAGCATTTACAAATTTGGCATACAATTGTCTGGATGCTTGCTTCAATCCGTAAAGGGATTTATGGAGATGACATACTTTATTCTCCCCCTGTCTCCGTAAGCCTTGAGGAATATCCATATACATTTCCTCATCAAGATCCCCGTGCAAGAAAGCATTATGCACATCCATTTGATGTAGACTCCAATTATTAATAGCAGCAACAAGCAAAAAAGAATGAACAGTGACATCGGTGGCAACCGGAGAAAAGGTCTCGTGGTAGTCAAAACCTTCCTTTTGTGTGAATCCTTTTGCAACCAACCGTGCCTTGTATCGTTCAATGGAACCATCAGCACGATACTTTATCTTGTAGACCCATTTGCAGCCAATTGGCTTGCGATCGGAGGTAGTGGGACAAGATCCCATGTTTTATTGTCAATCAATGCTTGAAGTTCCGCCTTTATGGCCTATTGCCATTTTGGGTCAATAGATGCCTCATCATAACTAGATGGCTCCTATTCTTCTGATAAGCGACTAATACAACATCTATGTTCCTGTGATAATCTATGAAAGGAAACATATGATGAGACTGGATACTAAGTACCTAGGGAATGATGAGTTGCATAGATATAGTCTTTAGTCCAGGCAGGAGGTCGTGTGGTGCAACCAGAATGCCTTGGATGAGTGGTGTCCGTATTTTTCTCACTGGTAGGTGGCGACCCAATATGCTAACTTTCCTTAGTATCATGGGAATCTCGAGTCGTGATTCTAAAATTTCTTCTGAGCGGTCGGTCCTCTCAACAGGTGTTGACGTTGATACTGGAAGAAATGAATTAGTGGGAGGAATGTGCCTCAATTCTGCCATTAGTATGTAGGTAGGACCTTGAGGCATTGCTTCATCAGATAGGATGCTACGGGGAGAGGCTGTCAACCCTGTATTTGCATCTAGAGTTGTCTGCTCAAAAAAAGGAAAAATGTCTTCATGAAAGATGACATCACAACTTACCAGAAATTCCTTTGTGGAAATGTCAAGAACCCGATACCCTTTCTGCAAGTTGGGATATCCCATGAAAATGCATCGCTGAGCACGTGGACTGAATTTGTCTCTAGGTCCCACTGTTGCAACAAAACAGAGACATCTGAAGACCTTGAGATGCTGGAGCTCTGGTTTCTTTCAGAATAATAACCCAAATGGAGTTTTCCCTTTAAGTATTTGAGTTGGCATACGGTTGATTAGGTAAGTGGCTGTGACCACATAATCTCCCCAATAATCGTCTGGAATTGACGCTTGGAACTTCAAGGCTTGTGCGACTTCCAATAGATGACGATGTTTTCATTTTACCACGCCATTTTGTTGTGGTGAATAGATACAAGAGCTCTCATGTTGTATGCCATGTGTAGTAAATAGTGAAGAGCAATCATGGCTGAAGAATTCTCTCCCATTATCAGTGCGGATCCGCTGTATGGATTTGCCGAACTGATTCTTTGAGAGTGATATAAAACTTTTCAAATGAGAATAAGTCTGATTCTTATACTGCATCAAGAAAATCCAAGTCGCACAAGAATAATCATCGACTATAGTGAGAAAATATCGAGACCCATCATGATTTAATGTGTGGTATGGTCCCCATATATCTACATGAATCAAAGAAAAAATCTCACTAGTCCGAGTGTTACTAGACGGAAAAGGCGTACGAGATTGTTTAGCAAGAGGACATATAGGACAGTGTGGACATGGAAAGGAGGCACTGTGACCCAATCTCAAATGCATAATGGAATTTCTATCATTGGTAGTCAAGTTACACAATGATGACTTATTTAAAGAACTGCAAGGAAAATTACTTGAGAAACTATTCTTCCAGAAAAGAAGGCCTTCAGAGAGACTACCCAAGCCTATCAGTTTCCCAGTCGAAAGGTCTTGAAAGAAACACGTGTCAACATTGAAAATGGCCCGGCATGAATTTTCTTGACAAGCTTTTGACACAGAGATCAGGTTAAACTGGAATTCTGGGACATAAAGAACATTTCTAAGAGTAATCTGTGAACTGAGATTGATTGTCCCTGTTTTATGGACATGGGTAATATCCCTGTAGGGCAATTGCACGGAAATAGGGAAATTCAATCTGTCATTTATACTTGAGAAAAATCCCCTGTCACATATAATATGGTCGCTTGCCCCTGAATCAATTATCCATGCCTTTTTTGGATATTGAATTAATCAAGCAATGGGTAATAACCGAGAAACTCGCTCCTCTATTTGTCGTGTCCATTTTTTGAAGTGCCTCCATCAACTGATGATACTGACTATACGAGATAGGCTGGTCAATTTTTTTACCAGTCGACCCAGTAACTTGATAAGCTGTTGCAATCTTTTTTTCCCTTTCACCAGGCTTTCAATGCAATTTTCAACAATTATCAATTGAGTGATTAGTATGTTTGCAATAATCACAAAATAATTTATTCTTGCCTTTAAAATTTCTTAATGATGTGGCAAGCATCTGACCGTCCATTCCTTTAATTGCAGCGAAGATCTAACCGTCCAATCCTCTAATCGCGAGCTGCTGTCCACCATTGGATCTGATTGAGGGATCGAAAGTTTGCGAGCCGTCCGATCCTCGTATCACATCCTGACCGTCCATCCGGTCTGCTTTAAATAGCCTGAGTTCCTCTTCTGTGAACCCTAATTTTGCCGCTCATCTCTCGCTCTCTTGATTTAGGGTTTGCAGGGTTTGCGTCCTGGTGGCCGCGTCTCGCCGATCTCCGCGGGCTACGAGTGCGACGCTCTCGCTGCTCCTGGTGTGGTCTGGCATCGCGTGTCGCTGACTCTTCCTGCACAGCCAATTGAAATATCCGCCCAATCGACGACATGGGATCCATGGCGAGGATCTGCAAGCGAAATCCGAGGTAAGTTTCATTCAAAATGAGGAGAAAGCTATTCTCTCCATGTCTTTGATGGATATGTATTGTTTGAGAGTGGATTCCGGTCCCACGAGCTTCTCCTCGGCTGCTTCAAGATTGTTCCACAGAGATGAGAGCCTGTTGAAAACGGCTGTGACTGTCATATTTCTTTACTTCAAGTCACTGAGCTCTTGCATTAGATTAAAAATTTTCGCCTGGTCCAGCTTCCCGTACATTTCCTGGATATTTTCCCACATTTCTTTTGCATCTTCTGTTGGTGGGAGTCCGGCCACGACCTCGGAGGAGACGCAATTGCCGATCCAGGTTCGGACCAGGTGGTTGCTCTTCCTCCAGAGTCAGGCTAGGTGTTCGTCCACGGGAACTGGAATGATTCCGTAGAGGAAACCATCGTTGTCTTTGGTTGCCAGGGCGCGCCAGAATTCCTGCGACCATCTTGTATAGTTTTATGGCCTGGTCAATTGCTGGTTGATGTGCTGCAATTCTAGTCCGTCGGCATTAGAGACGAATAATGGATCGCTGGGTTCTGGTCATCCGAAGAGTGTCACTGCTGGAAAAGGTAGAAAGCTAGGCACGAGGTTCAGGTAGGTATTTCCTTGACTCGATTCGCTCGCCCCAATTGGATAACCCGTATGATAAAAACCCAGGTAAGGATTTGTTCCCATACCCGGCTCTCCTGACCCGCTCAACTGCTCCGATTCGATGGCTAGGCTTGCCCCATTCGTGTTTGGTGGGCCCCCATTGGCTTGGACGTAGCTCTGGTGGCCCATCTATGCAGATGATGATGGATTTGGGCTTGACCCAAAATAAAGTGGATATGGAATCCACAGGTATGGTTGACCCGCCAAGGGTTGCCCCACATTGAGCTAAATCTATGTGGGTCGCCACTGTGCGGGTTGTAATTGAGTTTGCTGATTTATGGCTGGAAGTGTCGCAGGTTGAAGTTCAGCCTGCAGATCTTGGGGTGTTACTTCTCCAGTCGGTGAATTTTCGGAAATAGAGGTGCTGATTTGTAGGGAGGCCATGGTAAGTAAAAAAAAAACTCCTTCGAATATTGATTCTAATGCCGAATAGAACCCTTTTTTGTAGGTCGAAGAACTATTTGGCAGAAGAACAAAGCGGAAGCAAATCAGAAGCCTGGAGGCTCTGATACCATGAAAGAAACTGAAGGTGATGGATAGAGGAATAATATTTTTCTGTATTTCTTCAATATGTCTGTAAACTGTACAAATCCTAAAGATATAAAACTAGGTTTGTACAATTAATGGAAATTAAGAATTCTATGTATCAATCTAGATTTGTATCTAATCTTTAATTGATATGTACATAATCAAATCAAATCAAATCTCCTAAAGGAATATCGCATATCTTCTAACAAAAAAAGAACTTTTATGATGAAAAAAAGAATAATCATTGGAAAAATAAGGAATGAAGAGAAAAGATTTAGATGGAAAGTTAATTAATGAAATTAGTAAAAACAAAGAGGAAACGTTTTTCATCTACATCGTGAGATGACCACGTTTGAAAGTGTGAATTCATGCATTGAGGACTCTTCTCATATTGTATATATGTCACGCAAGAGGAAGGAGAGAGAAGAGATTTACAAGGTCATTGGTATATGGCAATTGACTCTGAGTCAACTCTTATTCTACAGGCAGAAATTACTCTTCTACAATGTAGAACGAGGATATTCAAAACTTTTACATGATCCAATAATGGCTAGCATTTATAGAATGCTTTACAGATAGGCACGTTGTAACTGGCCAAAAGTAAAGGCCCCACAAAAGTGAAAGAGCACGATAACAAAAGCCAAATAGCCGACAGAAGATGTCATTGGAGCAGAGACTACTGCTAGAGTTGCTCAATAAAAGGACGTGATGCTCTTGCCTCTTTTCAAATCCAAAGCAGAGAAATAGCTTTCACGTGGATGAAGACTTAAAGTTAATTTGTGCTGTCACCGACTTTCTCTGTCATGAGCATTTATAGAATGCTTTGCAGATAGGCATGCTGTAACTGGCCAAAAGTAATGGCCCCCACAAAAGTGAAAGAGCACAATAATAAAAGCCAAATAGACGACAGAAGATATCATTCGAGCAGAGACTGCCAGAGTTCCTCAATAAAAGGACGTGACACACGTGCCTCTTTTCAAATCCAAAGCAGAGAAAAAGCTTCCATGTGGATGAAGACTTGTAGTTAATTTGTGCTATCACGAACTTTCTCTATTTATATACTAGGTTGTATCGATGACACGCAACACGATACGATACGATACGACACGATATATTGATGCCATTTTTTAAAAATAAAAAATTTTGATATCTTAAAAAACGTTATATATTAAATAAATATTTTTATTTTTAATTAATTTAATTCAAATTCAGTATATTTTTTAATCTCATTTATTTACTTTTTTAATAAAAATAAATCCCCAGTCCACCCCACTCTCTTCATCCGACAGAAGATGTCATTGGAGCGGAGACTGTTGCCAGAGTTCCTCAATAAAAGGACGTGACGCTCTTGCCTCTTTTCAAATCCAAAGCAGAGAAATAGCTTTCACGTGGATGAAGACTTAAAGTTAATTTGTGCTGTCACCGACTTTCTCTGTCACGAGCATTTATAGAATGCTTTACAGAGGCACGCTATAACTGGCCAAAAGTAATGGCCTCCACAAAAGTGAAAGAGCACAATAATAAAAGCCAAATAGACGACAGAAGATATCATTAGAGCGGAGAATGCTGCCAGAGTTCCTCAAAAAAAGGACGTGACGCTCGTGCCTCGTTTCAAGTCCAAAGTAGAGAAATAGCTTTCATGTGGATGAAGACTTGAAGTTAATTTGTGCTGTCATGGACTTTCTCTGTTTATATACTAAGTTGCACTGACACGCAATACGATATGATATGATACGATACGTTAAAAAATTATTTTTTTTTTTATTTTTTTTAAGACTTTTTTTCCCTTCATAAAAATGTTTTCCCCAATCAAATTATTTTCCGTGAAATGAACATCGAAAAATCCAAAAAATATTTTTTTAAAAATTATTTTTCAAGTAAACAAATGATGTGTGAATGACAACTACTTTTCCAAAATTTATGATTCCAGAAACTTTATGGAAATTCCTTTTGTTTACAAAAGTGTAAATTTGGAAAATTTACTAAACGAAGATACAAGTGCAATTTCACATAATCATTTTTTTCCCTCTTCGATCCTTGCTTTGCAAACAACATATTTCATTGAACTTTATTTAGTGCACTTGCGGCATAAAATTTTCTTTATATGAGCAAGTTTTATAGAATGACACATACGATTTTAATTTTTAGCAATTAGGTAATCCACAAATAGGTTTTTCCATTTTAAGACTACTTGTGTAAGAAAGACTCTCACTGACAGCGTATGTAACCTGAATCCTATTTCGATTGATTTTTATTATGTAAAGGCCGGTTCATACAAGCAGGTTTTAGATGATGACACATAATCAATTTAAATTTTTTGCATGCAACAATCTTCAATAAAATAGATTTATATTACTATTCTGAGACATTTTTGGGCAAAGAACTGTTATGATGCCGATGTATATAATATTTTATTCATCATCGCTTGATTTTTACTTTCAGAATATCATGCAAAAATCATTTTCCTCACCTCTGTTTTTTTTTTTTTTTTGTTTCTCATTGGGAGGCTTCTTATGATGCCAATGTATATAATAAAACGAAGTTTGAAACGAGAACTACCAGTAATTTTGGTATTTTTCCAAGAACTCTCCTATTGAAAACTCGAAAATAAAGACTGTATCTTTTAAGGAAGAAAAATCAAGAAAGAATTAAAAGTATTGAAACAAAAACGTCAAGTCAAAATTATAACAGTGTTTGAATAGATACAACCTTTTCTCTGAAACGTTGCATTTCTAACATATGCCATTTCAAAAGACAAACTGTAAATTCAGATAATTTTTTTTTTAAATATAACTTTATCTAATTAATTGATTTTTTTTTTTTTTTTTAGTTTTTTCCCCAATTTTTAACTTAAGAAAAGATGCAACCTCTCAAAGGTTTAAGTCACTTAACAATTGTTGGCCAAAAAGAAAAAAAAAAAAAAAAAACCATCACCCATATCTTTTCGATATAGGACAAGGTGCTTTTTTAGTTTATAACCGTCACTCATATCTTTGCAATATGAAAAAAGACCCCTCTTAGTTTGTATCAACGAAATGGACTCCCACTTAGATGCTCTATGAAATCATCTTTTGCGCAATGGAAAAAGGAAAACATCAACATGTCAATAAAGAGTAGCAGCACGTTTAAAAGAAACCTCAACTTTGCCCAAACTCGCCGTAAATAGTAATCTTATATGTTCACATAAAGCATAAAATTTTGTTCCTCTTGTAACATTCACAGTTCTAGCCAAATGAGAATCGGCTATGGAATCGATGTGCTGATGGTGAGGATCGGCCATGGACTGTTCCCAAGATCAGTCAAAGACTGATTGGCCTCATGGGAAGGGAGGCCAAGGGATTAGCCATGGGCCGATCAAAGGATTGGCCATGGATTGATTGAGGGATTGGCAATGAACCAATCCATTGAGCATGCAAATGGACTTGAGCCATTCAGACATGGAATGACTGCTCGACCATAATGGTCGGTCATGGGACGATCACTTATTATCGTAGATTGATGAATGATCATGGATCGATCCTGAGCAGTTGTTCTGGTCGGAGGTGATTCCACTTGGTTATGTACCAGTCGTGGTCGACCGTGAGCTGATCCCAAGCAACCATGTTTTGATCACGGATCGACTGATTCCACGCAATTACATGACAACCAAGAGCACTAAAGTGATGACATTAATATACTTTTCACTCATTTCTGCCAAGGAAAGGGAAAGAAAAATATGAATATTTACTAATCCAGAACCATATTAAATACTGTCTTTGCCAGTTCATTTTTTTTTTTTTTTAATTTCCAAGCATTATATACACTTACCATGTAAAACGCTTTCTTCTTGGTCATAAATGTTAGAGAATTTTTCTTCCAATCACACTGAATATTTCAACCTTAGTGCTTGTAATTTGATGATTTTAACTTTTGAAAATTTTAGTCATCGCGATTTGCTTGCCTATGCAATTTATAATATGGTGTTTTGAGCTCATATCCAGACTTACTCAAAAGTTGAAAAAAGAACACACAGCTAAGAAAACTTCAATCGACAAGTTGTGCTCAGTCATAATCTTTCTAATCCACTTGTCACGTGGTAAAAACCACTGGTGGTACAGACCCTTAAAACATCCCGTCCAAATACATTACTACCCACTCTATCATTACCAATCAACTTAATAATGTGCAAAATCGCTTCTCGAAATTTTATGTTTACACTTGTGGTATATGCTTAAAATTTTTTGTTTTTTTGTTCCTTCTTTTTTCCCCATTTCTCTCCTTTCTTCTTAAGGCATTGACATAGTCTATCACCACTATTATTTTTGTCATTCAACACTTCTACCTTTCGATGACTCGCGGCGACGACATCACAATGACCACCGCTAAGCATTCTCTCTCTCTTTCTTAAACATCATTGAATTATTTCCGTCCCTCTCTAAAGGTTTGTCAATTCAAACCTAAGGCAATGGTGACCTCTAAAAGGTTGCAACTGCCTTAGATATCAGAGCGTGCCCCTAATCAAAGAGAGATTACTATTATGGATGGACCATTATTAAGATCAGACGGCAAGTTAACATCACTAGCATCCACGTTAGCTTATCTCCGCATCACGGCCTCTTTTCATTTTGACTTTAGTTTTAGCAAAGATAAACATAATAATTTACTATATGCGTTTTCGATGGGATATGATGATGTTTTCTAAAATTTTAATTCAACTGTATACTAATGAATATTTACTTTTTTATTCAGCGTAAGCTTGAGGATTGCTTTACTTAGTATGAGTTTGAGACTAGTGGTTACAAATTTTAATTCGCATTCTCTATTTCTGCTGAAGGTAGGGGCCGAGTGCTTGATTATGCCTGCATGAAATCCGGTCGTGTTTGAGCCTCTGTGATAAGTCTGGATATGACCTTTCTCTTATTTCTGCATCTAGATCCTTTGGCCGAGATGTCTCCCACCTGTTTGATAAAATTCCTGTACTAGATCAGTGCGTGTTTTGATTCAGATTCTGACGTAGGGCTTTCCATTGCTTAATCAATTCATTGTTTTTGTCGTATAAAATTTACTTTTGTTTTGTTTCCTCTCATTTCAGAATTTAGTAGCTATACGTTTTGGGATTTGTTCTTGGAATTATCGGATTAGACACATATCCAATGTGTACGCAAGATGAATCTGATGATGACTACTCCAGAACTTGACTGAGGGCCCGTTAAACGAAAATGAATTGATCCATGCACATTTACTTCTTATAGTTCAGTATATGTCGTTTTGTGTTTATTGTGCCCAATTGCAAACATATTATGAAAAATGTTGCTGGTTAGCTCGCTGCACATGTTGAAATCGCAAGTGTATTGAGCGAATGCTACCATCTCGAATACCGAGTGCATGCTGCGAGAGCATTGAGTTCCTGCTCTAGTCATTGTATGTGCATTCATTTGGGTGCGCTGTGTTACTGATTGGTTCATCAACTGTATGTCCATTTCGAATACGTTGAGTTGCTGATGTGGTTAATGTGTTGTGTTCATATGGATGTGTAGAGTTATGGGTTATGTCTATACTGTGTGTGCTTGCTGTTCGTATGTTCTGGTATGATTAATCATGTGATTGTGTCATTGATGTGCTGTTCGATGATGGTAAGTACTTGCTGTCCTGATCTTCTTTTCCATATTTTTTCTGTTCTAGTTGACAGCGATTCTTTCATTACTGAAGTTGACTAACATCATTGAAGCCTCTAGTGTCATGCTCGTGACTAAAGGATTCAGAGTTATAACAGCCCAGTATGAAGAGACCATCATTCAAATTCTTTTAGGCTATGTTTATTTCGTGAAAAATAAATGTTTTGGATAATATTTTCCTAAAAATAATCACTTATATAGCCTAAAATAATTAGTTAATGAAAAGCATTTTCAATATTGATAATTATTTATGTCTAAATATCTTCGTGAATTATTCATTTTTGTAAGCGATACAAACAATTATTTTTGGTAAAATGATTTTCAAATTATTCATTTTCCACGAAGTAAAACTAATTGCTTATATCTTTTACGAAAACAAATGATATTGTCCACAAAAATATTAGAAAATTCACAAAAAAAAAAAAATTTTACATGTCAACATTGGTCATGTCATGTAGAACACATGGTATCCATGTGACCGGTTGGCAAATCGTTGAAAGGTTTAAGACTCAATTGGTATAATTAAAAGATTTAAACTACATTGCCTCAAATGTAATAGGTTTAAGACTTTTTTAGGTACTTTCCCCTCGAATAATTGATGTAGTATGGATCAATTAATGTATCTTAGTTAACTCATAACTCAGTAACTTAAGTTTTTGAATAAATATGGGTTCAACTAAATATGTTGACTAGCTCAGACTTTGGACTCTCCCTTGGCTATATTCCCAGGTAAAGCTCTCCCTTGGTGCTCTCCCTAGATTAGCCTTCTGCCGCGCGATCCCAAATGTTGTTTATCAAGTTCAATTGGGCTAGCTGACCATGTGTTTGTATAAGAACAATTGCAGATTATAATCAGATATTTTTCAGACAGTAGGAACTTGGTCAATAAGTATTTGCCCAATGACAGTTTCTCTATGTGGTGCTTGTGTTGTTTGTGCTAGCCAGGAGTTTAATTACGTGCTCAAACTATTTTCCTGATTTTCACAACCAATATTCCTTAAACCTATACAGACTTCCAATGATGCTTGCAGTGTTCTTCGAAGATAACTTCCTTTGCATTCCTCTCGGTCAACCCCTCACACATTCACACGAGCACTCCGTTTTTGTTCTATTCTAGCGTACTTACATAACACACGAACACAACTTCCTTTTCGTCTTTATATGATCTGTCTGCATGCGCCTGCTTCTTTATTCTGCATTTGCCCATGCTTTTAGGAAGAGGAATATAACTCTCCTTTTCATCAAGGCAGGTGACGGAATGGAGGAAACCTGAATAAGGGGGGATTAAGCTTAACTCGGACAGAGCAATTAATGTCTGTAGAGAACGGAGAAGCAGAAACTGGAGCTCTTGTGGGAGACCATCAGGGGAACTGAATAGCCAGTTTTCTTCGAAACACAGGAAGAGCGAATGCTTTTTATTGCTGAAATTTGGACGTTAGGAGGCAAAATTAGACCTAGTGTTTCGAATAGTGCTCTTCATTTCCGTAATGAATTAAATGCTTTAGCGGTTGTTTATGCTCTTAAGAACAAACAGTCTCGCAATCTTCTCATAGAACCCCTCCTTGTGGAGTGCAGGAACTTGCAAGGAAAGAATGCAGGCATACTGTGAATTGAGCATATGTACAGAGAAGCAAACGGAAGCACCGTATGCTCTGGCTAGATTGGGAAAGGAGCAGCATATGCAGCTTACTATTTTCACTAGTATTCCAGATGTTATCGAAGCGTGTAAGGATGCACTTTATATTATTTCGACTACAAGTGATGTAACTTGACTGGTTTAATTTTCTGAACGATGGTCTTCGTTTCACCAAAAAAAAAAAAAAAAAAAAAAAAAAAAAAAAAAAAAAAAAACTTAAACCCCCCTTGGATTTATCTGAATATGATCCAGACCATCATGAAATGACCGAACTCATAAGTCCAACAATTTGGATAGTGGGCCTAAAATTTGAAACATTTCTGAGTTAGGTTTTATGAAGATATTGATAATTTTCAATATATACATATCTGTAACATTTTTATTCACCACCTTAGACAAGTACTTTTTGAGCACCATGGCAAAAATCATTCTTTTTACCTCTTTTTATTTTCTTTTCATCGACAACTCAAAAAATCTTCTAAAAGTGTGGATTGTGCTAATATGACATTCGCGTAAAAGAGACCCATGAACATCTTTAATCTTATCTCATAAGTTGAGAATATCGTCATTCTCAGTTATAAAATCTTTTATATGCATTTAGCTTAATGTGAGTATTTTCAAAAGCTCAATATTAGAATTTTTTTCTTAAGAAAAACAATAATTAACTGAGTAGGGAATTTGTTTAGTCTTTGGGAAAGTAAGGAAAATGGGGAGGATAAAGATTTAGATGGAAAGTCAATCACTGAAATTAGCTCATATTTGCAAAAAAATATAAAATAAAGATGGAAGGTTTTTCGCGTGCGCCGTGGGACGAGGGCATGTGAGAAAGTGTGAAATCGCGTATGTATGAAATTATTGAGGGCTGTGCTCAAGTTGTACACGTCGCAAAAGAGGAAAGAGAGAAAAGAGATTTCTGGAGAGTGTGGACACGGCCGTTGACTCTTAGTCAATCTAAAATATCACATTTCTAGATTCCTGTGCAAACCTTCATGCACCGACCAAAAAAAAGCATTTTTTCACACTTTAAGTCGATGTCACCAAACCCCACACTTCAACCTAGGTCACTTTTCAACATGTGGATATGGGAGAAAGGGAAAAATATTGAGTGGTCCGGGACCGCCACATTAGCGTGATCTTGGACCACTCACATGGCGCCACGTGTATGGAGAGCGCAGACAAAGGAGGCCCACTTCTCTGATGCTCTCTCTCCTCTTTCTCTCTTTTGTCCCCTCCCCTCATATGTGGAGTTGTGTGAGTGGTCCGAGACCCCACTGACGTGGCGGTGCCGGACCACCCAATATTTTCTCGGGAGAAAGTCCATAATAATCCACACTTATATATATATATATATATATTGACACTTAAAATTTATTTATTTATTTAAAATTTAATCGCAAAGAAATTAAGAATTAATATCTAATTCCTAAACAAAAAATAATTTTTATTAAATTATATTGCATATGGACATTAGGAAATTTGCATTATTGGTATTAACTGTTAGAAAATTTTTGAAAAAAAATTTAAAAAATTTAATTAATGCAAATTAAAAATAATAATAATGCAGCCAGACTTAGCCCGGCCACCTTTTTCTGTTCTTCTCTCCGACGGCGTACGACGAGCGCGGGCACCGGGGAAATTTCGCGCGGGACGGCCGGCCTGGGCAAGCTGGCAGCAGCTGGCGACGCTACTTAAAGGGGAGAGGTTGGACCGAGAGTGGGGGGTTCTTCGGCTGAAAAATCCAGAAAGAGAGGGAGAGATCCGACGAGAGAGCCGCGAGTGAGAGCGAGGGAAGAGAGTCGGAGCAGAGACCGCCGGCCACCGCGCCTGAATCCCGGCCGACTACCCGCCGCCGTGCCTCCTTTCCCGCGCCGAAGCTCCGGTAAGCCACGACCCTATTTTGTCCCTGTTTTCGGGCGTGCCGGGGCGGAGCTCGCGGTGGTCCAGCTCACACGAGCTCCAGCCCCGACCATCTTTTGTCCAGCTACTGTGTGTATCGTTATCTGTTTGTCGAGAGTTCCGTCGAGAATCCCGGTTGAAGTTGAGCCGGAAACCTCATGATTCGCGAGCCCCCTTCCCCCGTTCGACGAAATACTAAGCGAGATCTAGTTTTCATTCTCCCGTTTTTGGCCGAAATCGAGTCGTCCGTGCACGCCGTGATCTGTGGGAATATTCCAGTAGTGTTGGGCGACCTTGGGCGTTGGCCGTGTAGTCGTTCGCCACGTTTCCATCGTCGCCGTAGTTTGTTCGGTGTTTGGCCGTGGTGTGGCTCTCGGCCGGCGGCGGGGAAGTCGGCCAACGAATGGCGTTCGGAGTGGACGACGCTGGGTGGTAGCTCCGCGGTGTCCTGAGCGCCGGCGAGGGCTTTGTCTAAGTGGCGTCGGTTCGGGTGAGGAGCTTCGGTGAAGGAGAGCGCAAGGGGAGGCGTGCTTCGGAAAGGAGAGAACGGGGAGAAGAAGAGAAAATAGAAAAATAAAAGAAAAAAGAATTAAAATAATGAATTAAAAAAAGATTTAAAATTTTAGTTTTAATTTGAAGCGGGTGATACCCCAGTAGGCAGATCGGGTTATCGGGTCAGACTGAGTTCACGGGTCTGAATCCCTTTTCCCAAGTATAATAATAATGAAATTTTAATTAAAAAGTTAGTTTAAAATATATAGTTGCCATTCATTTTTATGTGGGTCCCATCCACAGCGAGAGAATCGTTGCTAACCACAGTCCACATCGGTGGGCAGTGGAAACAGAGGGAGGAGAGAGAGGCAAGCTCGAAAGAACTCAGATAATTTTTTTGTTTTTTAATTTTTAATACTATAAAAAATTCTATAATTTATAAATTTGTGCCATATGTAACAAGAATTTTATTTTTCCATCACTGACAGACTTTTCATTAACGAGAACCACTTTAGAGCTTCCACTTTCTAGGAAAGTAGAAAGTCTCTTTTGTATTGTCCATTTATTTTGTTGCTGAAAGACTATAATCAAGGGAGCAACCCAATGGCGACCCAACCAAGTGAAGAACAAGGAAATTCAAATCATGCAGAACCAGTAGAAGGTACATGTTCAAGTTCCAACCGAGAAAAAATATGGTATAATCGAGGGAGTACTAAATATGCTGGAACTTGTATTTTCTCATGGTTTTTTTTTTAAATTTTTTTTTTTAAATTTTCTTTATCACCAAACACACATAATGTTGACCTTGACTAGAAAAAAGGGAAAAAAAAAAGTATGCGAAGGACTAAATGCTCACTCTTTCTCCTACAGATATTGAAAATGTTTGTGTAAGCATTGGATCAGCTCCTTCTAAATCCAGAGGTGCTCCAGGTGCATTATCCCTCGAAAGAGTTATTTCATAGTGAAATCTCAATCTTCATGAAATTGTTCTTTTTTGGACACTTCTCAATATCTGCAAGGAAAACGTATTGACAAAATGGCCTGAAATCTTTGGATCTATTGCAGAAATATCGAAAGAGGAAGTGGATGGACACTATTACCGACCATTGTTGCAATCTGCATTGAAGGGTGATTGGGAATCTGCTAAAAGATTTCTCGAACAAGATTCCGCTTCAAAGACGGCCAAAATAACAAGCAGATCAGAAACAGTGCTTCACATAGCCACTTTGAGTGCGCGGGACCAATTTTTCGAGAACCTGGTTGAGCTCTATTCTCCGAACACGGAAGCACTTGAAATGGTTGATTGTGATGGCCGCACAGCGCTCCACATTGCTGTCCTGCGTGGAAGGATAAGGATGGTCAAGGCATTAGTTAAAGGTAATCCTAAATTGACGCAACATGCGGATAATGAAGGACGTGTTCCTTTGGGAATATCTGCTCTGGAAGCTTCTATGCATAAGGAGATCACCTGGTTCCTGGCGAAAAATACGACAGACGATGGGCCAAGTCATCCCTTCAGCAGTCCCGATGCAATTGAGACATTTTTATATCTCACCGACGCTGGTCATCATGGTAAGATCACCATGACCATTTATCTCAATTCCATCTATTTTTTGCTTCGTTCTAGACTGGCTTAGTTTCCTGATCAACTTTGCTGGTGAATGCCAATAGATATCACCCTTTATCTAGTCGGGCGGTACCCTCACTTTATGACCATGAATAGTACAAACCATGAGCATGGAAGCGTTAATATACTGTGGAAATTGGCGACGATGGACTCCTACTTTCGCAGCGGAACCAGGCTCAGTGCTGTGGAATCATTGATATACCGATGTCCGTACTTTCTGCACCCGCATTCATTACTGGTTCCCTTCAAAAAGATCATACCTGGCTCATCACCTGCTCTTTTGTTTCTGAACTAAAGGTATTCCGGTGGATTCGAACTACAAACCAACAGATAAAACTTCGGATCCGGGTGGGTATGCATTTTTGCTTTTGGGCATTATTTTAGGACCTTTCATGATTTTGAGGTTTTAGTCATTAGACTGATTCCCTCCGTACTAGCAAAAGAAACCAGAAATGATTGTTTCTTTGTAGGATGTATTCTGGTTCCTTAACGTAGCCTTTCTTGAACAATGGCTTGAAATCGAACCATCGATCATTTATCTCCTGAGAACCACATATGATTCAACCAAGTGCATAAGTATCGTATGACTTAATTGACTGGACAATGCAACAAATGACTTACGAGGTCTTACAATGATTTCATATCCAATGACCAGATTTTCTTTGCAACTTGATTGTAGGGCTTCAATGTCTTACAAGGTCACTTTGGAATACTGTCAAAATTGTAGGTATGCTTCTATTTTATCAAGATACGGTCTTTATATTTGTCCCTTTCTCTCCAACTAAAAGTCTATGGCTTGTTTGTTTTGACTTCTTTATAAGTAGAAAAAAGCTCCTACCTAATTCTTTGCCCAAAAAAAAAAAAAAAAAAAAAAAAAATTCTTTGCTATAATTTGGAAAAGAGTTTGTGTTAGGTCCATTGCATGTCTCAGAGAACTGTTACACATTCATCATTGAATAAGTAACATATATATTTAGAGTTAGTTTTGTAATTTAGTTTTTCCACGTATCAACCATCCAACAATAAATGTGTAACTTATTCTCTACACCATCAATGGATCTTATAAAAACCTTTGAAAAAATTATTCAACCTCGAACAGAGTTATATATGATTTTCCTTGTTAATACTTTTATACTTTGAAAGATTTTAGATATTCATCAAATTCTAATTGCAAGAGTGGCAAAATTGTAAAAGAAGAAGAAGAAGAAGAAGAAGAAGAAGAAGCAGAAGAAGAAGAAGAAGAAATACGTGGCTATAACATATCAAAGACAAATATATATATATATATATATATATATATATATATATATATATATATATATTTAAAATGATTGCTTATATTGCAAATTAAAATGAATGAATGAATGAAAAATATTTTTATCGTTCATGAAAATGTTTAGATATAGCTTATCGTCGATAAAGAAAACACTTTCTAGTAACTAAATATTTCAAAGAATACGAGGGATCAATTTTAGGAAAATATTTTTCAAACATTCATTTTCCACAAAGCAAACATAATTTAAATATTATTTTCTTTGACTGCTACTTCATCTCAATACAACACCGAATAATATGTTGAGAGGGTGCAGGAATTGGACATGAGATCGAAGGCAAGCTCCTCACGTTATTGATTTTGTTAGAGACGGATAGAATGGAAAAATAATTTTTTTTTTGCCGCATAAATAACAATTCAAGGGATTGTACGATGAATATGATCTTTTTTGTTACTAGTTGCTACACGTATTTGAATAATATTATCTAAGTTAATCTTATATATGTAAAGACTACTGTGATTTACTTTACCTTGATAATCGTCATTAGTGTGATTATTTTCAGAGTTGTTCTATCAGGTTATCTCTTATAATTATATTCTCTTTATTATGATTAACATTATAAAGCCTCATTTGAACTTCAAGGAAGATTGCTTTTCTTTAGTTACCTTCTAATCACTTCTACTATCTTCACATCCAATATTATTTCTTTTTCATCCAGACTTGATATAAGCCTTTTCTTGGAAAATGCCAAAAATGATTTTATACCTTTTTATTTTTACTTTGCATCGGGCAATTACTAAAACATCCACTTTGAAATTGAGGACTGAATCCCAAAGGAGGAAAAAAAAAAATGAAGATAGCTTACCTAAAAGATTAAAAAAAAAAAAAAAATGGCGAGATCGTTTTCCCAATCACCCGGCAACCCAAGCTCTAAATGAGGGAAATTATGACAATTAGTAAACTGTCGTTAGATGCAATTTGGTATCTAAAAAAAATTTGGGACCCAGAGCTGGAGAACTTTTCTCCTAATCCAATGGCCGCTCCTTCGTTTTTCATTTTCATTTTCATTTTTTTTTGTTGACATTTTGTAGTTCCTACGATCAAGAGAGTTCACGAGGTGAAGATGAGACACGAGACAGCAGTCGAGTTGGCAAAACAAGTTTGCATGGCCGTGTCTTACATGAAGACAACTGAGATCACTGATTATTTCCCAGAGGGGAACGCGGACCCGCTGTTTCAAGCTACAGCCAAGGGAATTAGTGAAATCGTGAAGCTATGTATTCAATTTTTTCCGGAACATTTTTGGATTTCGCCTTCTTGTAAGAGTTTGATGACTTGTGCGATCGCGTGTCGCCAAGAAAGGATTATCAACCTCTTTCTGAAGTTAAGCTCGACCGCTGAGTTGTCATTAGTCCTGGGGCCTACATGGGAAGATTCATTAAAAATGATGGACGCAGCAGCATCGTGCCACCCTAATTTTGATGCTATGACTAATGTGAGCGGAGCAGCTTTTAAAATGCAAAGAGAAATCCAATGGTATGAGGTAAGTATCTTTCATTTCATATATTTAATAATGATGCTTGATGATAATTATCCTAGAGTCACATTATTTTCACTCCCATTTTGATTAAGACATTCCTTTTTTTAATTGTCAGAGCAAAATATCCCCCTCTTCAATGTAATGTTTCTTTCCCTTCAATCTAATTACACCTTCACTTTCAGACTCATATTAAAATATTTCAGAAGAAAATTTTAAGTATATTCTAAAATTTCAATCTTGTTATAAGATTGAATCTATTATCAATATTAATTACTCTCCTCATGGTAAAAGCAGTGCAGTAAGAAGTTTTCTTCTTCCTTTTCTTTCCTTTTTGTGCTTATCTTTTGTTTCGGCATGATCTAGATATAAACATATGACTTGACCTTTAAGCAATTTCGCATCAAGTGTTGGTTAGTCATAATCTCCTTGATATTCCCCCGTTTGTTTTTTTGAAAATTTTCAATACTTTATTTACTTACCGAAACTCATCTGAAACTCCTATTTGTGAGTTATATGCATAGGCTGTGCAAAGTTGGGTTATGCCTAAGATAAGAATGGGCTACTTCTGGAAATACACTGACGAGAGGGCAAAAACATTTTGGACTAGATTCGTGGAGAACCACAAAGACTTGCTTGAGAATGGAGAGAAATGGGTAAAGGACACATCAAATTCATGTATGCTCGTCTCAACTTTAATTGCCACAGTATTGTTCGCTGCTACATTCACTATACCTGGAGGCAACGATAGCAATACTGGAGTACCCTTGTTGTTAGGATAGGACTCTCTCTTGGTTTTCGCAATTTCGGATTCGTTAGGTTTGTTCTCCTCTGTGACGGCTATCTTGCTATTCCTAGCCATCTTAACTTCGCGGTATGAGGCACAAGATTTTCTCTACTCATTGCCTAAGAAGATCATCATGGGCCTTGTTTTTCTCTTCCTCTCCTTGGCTTTCATGCTGGTGGCCTTCGCGGCAACTCTCACAATTTTGCTGGAGAAGAGACTAGAGTGGGTTCTCATTCCAATAATTTTGCTGACCTCTATCCCCGTGGCTTTATTCTTAGTACTACAGCTTCCCCTGTTATACCAAATGATTAAATCCACTTACGGACGAAGCATCTTTCGTCCCGAGAGCATTTGGTAGTGAGGTGTAATTATTGGACGTGATCATGTGATTGACATATTTGATTTGAGGGTTTCTGTCTTCATTATAATTGATTGTTTAGAGTGGGGCTAATGTGATACTGAATGTATTTCCTTAAAGTATTTGAACAACTACTAGGTATTTCAAAATTGAATCTTTATATACATAAACATTTTTTTTTAATTAAGTACCAAAATATGCTCAATCTTGGAATATAACTTTTTAATAATTAGTTCTTTTTAGCCTTTTGTTTTAAAATTTAGATGCAGAATTTTTTTCTATCAGCTTAAACGTCCAGCTTCTAGGTATTTCCAAACATAATCTATATAAACAATTATCTTCAATGTCTATTACCAATATATGCGCGATCATGTAATATAGCTTTCATAATGGAATGAGAGATGAACAATTAGTTATAGATAAAACATATACACATTTTCAGTGATAAGAATGATACCAAATGTAGACTTTATTCTTGTGAACTATCAAGTAATTGGAATCATACCAGTTATAATAATTTGTTTGTACTAAGAGTTTTGCTAGCACAACAATTTGTGGGCTACTATGAGAATAACAATTTTTTGTAAGTCACAAATTCTTAAAGGAGTAAGTTCCACAATAATTTGTAGTTATTTGTTATTTGATTTTTTTGTGGTCCATAGACTATTATTCTCATGATAGATTAAGAATTATCACTCAATCATTTATCTTGTATTATTATGACATAGATGGTATAAAACCTACTATAGATCTTCCTCCATTCATCAGTTACATATAGGTCTTTCATTATAGAATCTTGGTATACATTAACAATTACTTTTAAACATTTATTACAAAGTTCGTGCAATCATGTAATATAACTTAAGTCACAGGATGACTTTTTGAGCATTTGATTTTCTTTATAAATGCTCTTGAGATGAAAGGTTGGATAATCAAAATAATTTACATATGAATAATACCGATGATAGAAATGATACCAAATGTACTACTTTATTCCTAAGAACTATAGAATTGGAAATATACCAATTACAGAACTTTGTCCATATAAATTGTGAGATAAGAAAAACGGAGGATGAGATAAGACTCCGTTTTTCGTCCAACCTCTGTGCGTATGATGGATGACCTCCGTATCTCTAGAGGAGAGTGCTCGAAGTCTATGGCTGTCGTCGGCTGAGAATGACCTCCGGCAAACCTCAAATCGATGGACTTCTGGCGAGAAAGGAAAAATCGTCAGGATTCCATACGCCGTTGGATGAAGCTCAGGGGATTATTGATTTTGAAGCTTAAATGGGTTGGGCATAACAAATCTATGTCATAATCCCTAATTTGTGATTTAATTTTTATCGGCGAAGTTCTAGTGTCATGTAACTCAATTGGCAAAATCAGAAAATTTAGGTTTGAATTGACCTCCGTACGATAAATTTAGGATTGACTTGATAACTGCCCCTAAATAACTCATTTCAACATTTATTTCTTCTAAATCAGTAACAATTTATTATAAAAATTCTCATAAGAATTAGATATGCAAAATTTAAATATTTGCTAGAATTAGTCATCTGCTCACATTATAGGTTTGCTAACTGACATCAAAAGCAAATCAGTGCATGGAGCTTGCACAAGAGTGTGCCACGTGAGTCATCATCATGTTAGTTTTACCCACTTTTATATTCATTGACAGATAGATTAATATTGAAATGCTAGTATCATTTCCTTGAATTACCTCATCTCACCTCGAAACTTCGTGAGCACCTAAGTTTACCGTAAGCTTTCCAATAAGATATCATTTGGCCAACACCCTTGTTGGTCTCAAACGAAAGAGCATCCTTTTCATGGAAAACACATGACGAAATTAAAACCTAAGGATCTAAACTAAACAATACTTATACCTAACAATAGTGAGTCGAGCTTTCCAATGGCATGAGACTCGCAAGAATCCAAAAATGGGTTATAACAGTACTTGAATTCTACATTTTATAAACTTATGGTAAAAAAAAAAAAAAAAAAAAAACATACGCAGCACCTCAACACTTTTAAGGAACATTGAGTCTTGTAGAAGAAAAAAAACCTTAGATGCACCCAATGCATGTGAGCCCCTTTCACATGTACCATTGGATGAAGTGGACCTCATGTGGAACCCACTGGTCTAACGGTGAATGTGAGCTAAGTTCACATCATTCGGACGCATCCATTACTGGTTCATTGCACAAGTGATCACAACAAGATCATAGTGTATTTCGAAAAAAAGAAAAAAAAAAAAGAAGAAGCAAGTCCAAAGTTAGGCTCTAAAATAGAATCTGCATAGCTCACATGATAATCCTTATTAACTATGTCATGCGTACAAAAGTTGCATCAATGAATTGGTCCAGCTAGCCTCGTACAATATTAAATGAACATATTGAATGTGTTGGCACAATGTATTATTACTAAATTATGCTTTGATTGGGTCAAAGACACGGCACGACATGAGCCGTCATTATATGAATGCAGTACCAAATGTTAGTTTATCCCTCTATAGATAGGATCTCAATTCTACTGTAATCACATCCACAATGGGTGGATGACATTATTACATCACTTGACTTATTGAGAACGTTTTTTCCAAGATGAACATTGGCTCTCAAGGAACTGATGAAGCAACATATTTTTATTCATCTACTCAAAATTCGACGAAGAGAGGGAGGTGCCTTGCTCCATCGTCCAAACGGAACAAGAAGTCATAAAGCACTAATAATCATATCTTTACGCCTATGACTCACTTCAACACACAAGCAAACCAAATACAAGCTTACAAGAAAAATCCATGGAAAACCATTGACGAGCATATAAGCCGAATTGTTATTTCCTTTCATTTTTTTGAAGAGGCTTTTTTTTTTTTATTTTATTTTTTGGTCGAGTTTTGATGAGGCCTGAAAAGGTGGTGATTGTTAATGGATGGATCCTCGAGCAAAATGAAATTAGCCACTTAGCCAGTGCCACCAAGAACCCCCTTTAGCTTCTTAACCTGGGCATCATCAAGGAAAGTGGTGCCCTCCACCACCTCAGAAGGAAAATTATTAGCGAACAGAGCAAAGTCCAAGATTTGAAGCCCAGGGCACGGACTGCTGAAGCAGACTATGGCAGGAGTTGGACCAGTGCCAGCATTCAAATGGAAGTGCAATAGCCCCGAGGGAAAATCATGCTGTCCCCTTTGTCGAGGTTCTTCAAGTAGACAGTGTTTGCCGATGACGAGATAAACCTGGCACAGATCGATCCTTGGAGGACGAGGAGGACCTCTGAGGCACCTGAGTGCGTGTGTGTCAAGATGACCTTGCTGGGGGCCATATCGAAATTAATGGTTGTAACCAATCTATATATGATAGGGACTATACAGCTACTGAGCATATTCACAACTTATCTTGAAAGTGGCAAAGAAGGTTCAATCTACGCTAGATTGTTTGTAAGTTCTATTTTGGAAGTTTACTTAACTACAATAGAGCACTACACCGCCTATAAACCAATAAGTACATAACATTACTTGTCACTCACAAAACTTCTCTATCACTCACTGAATGAGATTCTCATCTAGTCAATACGAAAATGCTGGATTTTTCTCATAAATTTTACACATAATTTTTATTCCATTTGATTAAAGAAACAAATAAAAGTCATTCCTTTATTGATACCTGAATTTTAGTTGGCAAGTCCAACATGCATTTTTTGTAAAAACAAGAAATATATGAAAATAATAAAAAATATTAAATAAAAGTTCGATCCATCTCACTACAGCCTCGCGTCCATATATACGTATCTTATACATATATGCATTCGGCGGGGTAGAGAAGAATCGAGAGAATGCACATACACGGAACTCAGCAAATTCTCTCTCGCATCATCAATTTCCAGGAGCTTCTAGGTCGCCATTCCCTCTTCATACTCGGCCACTGCCACTCCACTTGTGGCCGGCACTCGTCTCCGATTGCCGACCGCTATAGTCTCTTCGCATTTGAACCTCAGAGAATAAAGCAGAGAGTAGAGGGAACGAATTCTCATGTTCAGTTGTAATTCTCTCTCGATTTCCTCTATGCATCCTTATCCCTCTCTCCGTCACCAATTGTCGTCGCAGGCCACTCCCCCAACATCACCAGCTTTGCAGCCACAGGAAGTGCCCTGTTCGCTTCCGTTTTTTGGACCAACTTCAACGAAGTGCTTGATTCTCCTTCTCCCTCCTTTAGCCTGTTCCAATCTTTGGTGCTACAATTCCTGAAGCTTCACTCCTATGATTTGATCACCAATCGCAGTCAGCTATTACTCTTCGTCAAGGTAAATCCACATACTCTGTTTCTGTTGAAACCAAGTACTCAATTCCGCCAGTGTGAAATCTGGAATCTGGTCGTGTTTGAGGCTTTCCTGATGACTTTCAGCATGCTGCGTTGCCTCTTTGTGATAACACCTTTCTCTTATTTCTGCATCTAGATCCTTTGACAGAAATATCTACCACCTGTTTGATAAAATTCCTGAACTATATCAGTGTGTGCTTCAATTCAGATTCTAACTGAGAGCTTCCCTTTGCTTGATCGATACATTAGTTTTGTTGTATAGACTTTACTTGTATTTCGTTTCCTTTCATTTCAGAATTTAGTAGCTATTCATTTTAGGATTTGTTATTGAAATTCTTGGATTAGATGCATATCCAGTGTGTACATCAGATGAATCTGCTAACCAAGTATTCTAGAACTTGGACGGGCAATCTTGAACGAAAATGAATTGATCCATGCGCATTTACTTCTTATGCTTCACAATATGTTGATCTATGTTTGCTGTGCCCAGTTGCAAACACATTAGGAAAAATATTGCAGGTTTGTTCTCTGTGTGTGTTGAAATTGCAAGTGTATTGAACGAATGCTAATATCTTGAATCTTGAGTGCATGTTGCAAGAGCATTGAGCTGCTGCTCTAGCCATCATTTATGCATTCATTTTGGGTGGGCAGTGTTACAGATTGGTTCATCTTCGTATGTGTTGAGTTGCTGATGTGCTCACTATCTTGTGTTCGTATCGATGTTTTGTATCATGGGTTATGTCTATTCTGTGTGTGCTTGCTGCCCGTATGTCCTGGTATATGTAACTGTGTCATTGATGTGCTGTTCGTTGACGCCAAATACTTGCTGTCTAGATTTCCTCATTCGTTTTTTTTTCCTGTTCTATTATTGTAGCCTAGTGTCGTGACCGAAGAATTCAGAGTTGTAATGGCCCAGCCTGAGGAGATCATTGGTCATATGCTTTTTACGTTCTTTTTGTTTCGTAAACAATAAATTATTTGAAAATCATTTTCTTAAAAAATTTGGTGCGTCTCAAGACATTTAGGGGAAGGAATAAAATTTTCTTGTAGAAAGTGGGTAATTGGCTACATTTCGTATGTGAAATTTTAATCTAAGATATCATTTTCTGAAAAGTTTTCACCAAATAAATGTCTGGCATAGCAAAATCTTTTTCATTCAAACAATCGTAAAAGAAAAATACAATATGATTTATTCATATCTGGATCCACTCATTTTAGCTATGATATCTCGAAATTTGACCTATTTTGAAATATATGAAATGATTATTTCATCAATACACTAATAGTTAATTTACTCTTAACTGATCACTTATAATTTAATTAATCTATCGTGTGAAGTCATAAAGGGTTAAAATGTGAAAAACGAGAGAATTCAATCAAGGATTAATTGTTCGACCATAAGGATTGATAAGGGTCAATATTACGTTGTTATAAGTTAATTAATGAACAAATATAAATCGATTTAACAGGAATACGTAATCGGTTTGTGGTTGATTCCGCACAATTACGATACTCTCTGCAAACGACGATAAGCAAATTTTCTAGTGATTTTGTATTTAGTGTATTTAATTGAATCCTCGCAATTATATGACAACCGAGGATCATTAATGATTCAAAGAGGCACAAACGTTGATAAAAAATTATCAACTATGGGTTAAACGCGTGAAAACCCCTAAAAGCTACACAATAATTTGGGTCGTACTAAAGTCGCATTTGATCGATTTTAACCATGTAATTTAATTCCATTTCAAAAATCAAACCTTCGAGGATTTTAAGATTAACTTATTGGACGTTGCCTTATTCGCCTAGCAATTTATCGGTAGGCTGTAAATTTTTGGAAAAAGGTCCAATCGACGAGAATTGGAAGCCAGAAAGGGAACCAGACCTAGTGGCAAAATTGTAAATTTTGACCAAAAAGTTGACTTTTAAGAAAATAAAAACGAAAAGGCAATAAATGAAGGGAGGAGAGGGTTTTAGGGGTTTATGTTGGATTTTCATCATGAAATTTTAGGGAAAATCTAAACAAGGTCTCTCTCTTCTTCCCCTTCTGCCCACCTCACCCATTCTGTCTTCCCTCACTCTTTCTTGCCCCTAAGCTGGCTGAACCCCCTCAACCTCCATCTCCCTCATTTCTTCATCTTTTTCTTCTTTCTTCTTTCCTCATTTTATCACATCAAGGTCGCCCCCTTGCCGCCCTTTTGCTGCGCCATCACTGCCATAAGCTGCCGCCCACCACCCAAGCTGAGACACCACCACAAGCCACCTTCATCACCACCATCGAGCACCCTCCCCCTAGGTGGCCGTGAGCCTTAAGAGCCAAACCACTGCCGTTTGCACTGCCATTCAAGCCTCAAGCCCTGTGTCCTCGATGCCATCGTGTTGCCGTTGCTATGAACTCGTCGCCTCCGAAAAACCGTGAGTTAACTTCCTAATCGTGGATTAAGGTGTTAATTGTGTTTAGGGATAGGATTAAATTAAGGTTTGAGAATTAGTCTTAGTTAAGAATGGTTAGGTTAATTAATAATAGTTATTTTAAAGTAACTGTCGTTAGGTAAATTAACCGTAGTTAGTTTAAATTAACTGTGGTTAGTGTAATTAAGCACGCTTAGTTTAATTAATTGCAGTTAATCTTAGTTAATCGTAGTTAGATTAATTAACAACAATTAGTCTTGAGTAATTATAGTTGTATTAATTAATGACAATTAGCCTTACTTAATCGTGGTTAGTGTAATTAATCATTGTTAGCTTAATTAATCACATTTAGCACTACTTAATCGTGATTAGTGAAATTTAATAACAGATTAGTCGTTAAGCATAATTTTATGCTTAATTTACTGGATGAATTTGTGCATAATTTCATTTGTTTGAGCTTGTTATGTCATATTATTGATTGCCCCAAATTGTAATCCTTATTACTATATTTAAAGATTGTTTTACTGGCAAGAAAATGGAAAATTTGAGGTGTCGTGTTTGGACGCAATGTTTTACATGTTAAATGGGGCAGTGGGGTTTTAAAATGAACGTGTGCAAAATTTGACGGATTGATTTAAGTACGTGATCACGTGCGAATATTTTACTACAATTTTTAGTGTAAAAATTTCCGATATTTGTTGTTTGAGTACGAACCCATTTGTCTTGGGCTAATTGATGGTAAATAAAATTGGCTTAAGTGTTGGCGGGCTTGAGTGGTCATTTAATTGAACCCGTCACTCAACGCGAGTTGGGGGCATTGCCCAATTTTTATCGGATGCCTAGTGGGGGTTTAGATGCCAAGTCGCAGTTGAGGCTAGACGGATGCTCCTTTATGGAATACCATCTAGGTAGGAGTTCTAGACATGCTGTGCTCGATAGGGCGGGACAGTGTCCGGTCATGCCGTAAGACCGCCAACCCTTGTGGTGGCTGTGGCCTGAGGAGCTATAATAATTGGAACACGTGTTGGTAATGTACATGGATATTATGGAATGTGTTCTAATTATTTGGTATGCTTAATGCATTGATATTGACATATGTGATTTACTAATATGCAAGGATATGCCAAGGCGAGGTAAGATTATATGTCGTTGCATGTTTAGGCTACCTCCAAGGCGAATTAGCGTCTTAATCGAGGTTTAGGAGATTGATTGCTAAGATTTATCTCACCCAATTGTTGTTAAATATTTTTAGGCCCGTAATATAAAGAACTGTTGTGTGCAGTTTGGGGTCTTGATGGACCAAGACGTGGGTGTGCTTGGCGTCACTTTTGGTTGGCCTCATCGTTAGTGAAGTTTAGATTAATCCTAATCCTATAGGTTTTGAGATGGTTGGTATGAAGTGCCCATGAAAAGGCTTGTAATTACTACATTTCCTAGGGTTAACAGTTCATAAATGAAAGTGCTACTTTTGGGAATGTTGCTATGTTTATACTATCCCTATTTGTTTATAATTGACTGGGTGTTGTTTATATTAAAAAATTATGCTTGCGTTTAATCGAAAGATAAAAGAGAATGGTCGGCGACACATCCTGGAATATCGCAACTAATCGACTATTGTGAAATGTTTGCGCGCTTGGAGGTTTGAGGCGTGACATTACCAATAAAGAAATGAAGTACATTGCAGAGATATGTATGGGCTGTATAGTAAACGTCTTTTGTTGACATATACCATGTAAAGAAAAAATTATGACGTTTTTTTTTTTCTTAATTTTCAATGATAATAGCGACCAAAGAAAGTTGGCAAGAATCACAAGACCATTGGTTAACGTTTATGCCCGAAGTCATTATATTAGCCACATGGCTCGTAATGGAAAGTATTAATATCTTAATAGCATTTAATTGTTTTAATGCTGAAAACATGTTTGAAACTTTTTTTGTTATAAACATTCCTATAGATGTTTGAGGAACTCAATAGTGAAGAAAGTAGAAACAAACTTGTAACATCGATTATACGCTTATGCATATAAGCGTAATACTTCTTATAATTTCTAGTGCATTGAAAATGGTTCTTTTTGGAAGGTAAGCTAGTAGAGCAATTATATATCTTAGTAATTAAAGGTCAAAATTGTTAAAAATGAAAATTTAATATTGATCGATGAAATAGAATTTACTTACTCATACACCATAATTAGACCGTATTATACATACACGCATGCAAGCGTGCATGCACGCATACATACAAACTCACATAAGCACATATGGACAGCAAAATACCAAAAGAGTCGCATCATACAAATATCATAAATATCTTCATTGTATAGCGTATTTTCCCAACAATCAATCTGTTTTCTATGAAGGGACTGTATAATAGATTATACGGCTTGTCAGTTTATAGTCAGCTGTTTTGTAATATAAAAAAAGTAGTAGTTGTAATTAGGCTATAGAATGTCCAAATATTCAAAAGTATTTTCTTTATTACAAAATATAAAGAACATGAGGATGAAAATGAAACCATAAACTCCAATTTACGTGGGAAACACAAATTATTATAATATTTAAATAATAAACCATACATTAATCTGGTAGCATAAGTTTTTAGAATAATTTGCCATGCTCCTGCAAAATTCAATACGATATCAAAACAGGAAGTCCTGAGTTCAAATTCTTCCCAATCCCTTATTTGCCTCCTCTGTTATTTATTTCCTCTCTTTAGTCTTAGGCCAAACTCTAACTTACGTGTGAGGAGGAGTATTGGAATAGTAAAGGGATGCATTTATCTATCAGTTTAAGTTTTTTATTAGAATAGTTGACAGTAATTGCACAAAAATTTACGAAGGTATAAAAGAATTTGTTGCAAATACTAATAAATAACAATATACTCATACATGTAGATAAATATATCACTTTATTAAAAAAACAAATATTAAGCTCGAAATATTGATTAAGTACCATAAATACAACTAACGCCTCAATTCAACTTAGGGATGGCAATTTTACCCAACGTACCGAATACCTGCGCTATGTCAACTAAAATTGGGTGGATAAGACCAGCAAACGTGGAGATTTCTAGTATTAACCTTGCTCCTTTGTATAAGTTGTATTACTTTGCTAACATAAAGTTTCTTATTTTCAACATAGAATTTAATATAACATGAATGCTTCCAATACTTCATTCCCTTTTCTCATCAATTTATCACGGCAAATTTTCAAACTAAATTATATCCTAAAGGATCTAAGAATCACAAATTCATTTTTTTTTTTTGCATAAATGATTGTTTCAACTCGTAAATATTTTTGAGAGGCTTGTTGAAGAAATAATTTTTAATCTTGAAGTTATTATCAAGTAGGGCAAGTGTACCGGGGAAATCTGCATTCTTGCTTGGGATTGCAGATGGAGCTCATATATGTCTCCGCACAGGACATGGGCCGATGATAGGGCATCTCTAAGAATATTGGAGCTAGGATGCAATTCCCCTTATCCACTTTGCAATTGTGCACCTGCCAGTCCCATTGCCACCCCTAATTCACATGCAATAATATTTTCCGTTCCAGCTAATAAACTATAAATAGAAATATCAACACAGTAATTATAGCAGAGACCAGCAGAGAAAAAGGAAAATTTTCCACATACGGCTTTATACACTGTTGATTTTGATGGTTAATGAAGATAATAAGCAGTTAAAACTCTTGAATCAATGCTGGATAAGACTGTTTGTGAAAAAGAAAATTTGCAACTCACTTTGCATGCGCTAATTTCCATATTAATGATATAACTACTTATCAAGAGAAGAGTGAAAAGACCAAATAGCACCTCATTCGCAAGTCTTATTAGCGTAAGCAACTTAGGCGATAAAATGGGAAAAGAGTGACCCTAAGGTGATCAAAATTATATAATATATAAATGCTCTCTGGCAAGATCCTACGCACCCAAGTCGGTATGGAGTTCAACTCCACCGGAGCACCTTCAGATAGAAAAAGAGCAGGCGGACGTCTATGATCTTATGAATCGTTCGTGTCAAATGCATTCGAGTAGAAAATCGGTAGAGGTGCTGAAATTTGCATGCCAATCTCTCCCAGAGGTCGAGCCTAGCTCCGGCGAGAAAGTGAAACGGCATAACAGATAATGCTCTCGAGAGACACGGGGAAGTGAACGGATCATCCCCTCCGTCATTTTCTTATCTATCGGATATGCTTTCAGCCAAGGTCTCTTGATTCTGTGTTGTGTTCTCTACAGCTGAATCAAATCGTCCCCAAGTGCTCTCTACCCACGATTCAATCCCATAACAGGAACTTATGCCCACTATTTTATCGAGTAAAACTCACTGGTTTTTTCAATGCACCTCTACATGCAATTGAAAAAGATCATGATAAAAACTACCAGCGATTTATGAAGTGATAGTAAGGTGAAATCACACATTCTCCAGGTTTCGATGGGACCAGAAGAAGGAGGGGTCGGAGAATTTGGTGTTCCGGGATTTCGACATGCACGGAAACCGAGCCTGTGATTTTGCTGGTAGCAGCAGTGAAATGTCGGTCATTACATCATCTGTGATGTCTGGCACTCTCTTCAACTTCGGCTAACCAGAACAGGAAAAGCATGGTGAGATGAAAATCCGGACATGTGATAGACTTTGAAACTCAATCGGAATAAAAACGGCCTGATGGTATTGAAGCTAGTCAATGTCGGCCACACGCCATGGAGGCCAGTGCGCGATTTTAGAGGCTCCAAAATAACAAGACGCGATTTGGCTTGACTGAATACCGCAACTCTGTTGGTCTGGTAATCCACAGTGGCAACGAACAAACAGCGAATTTATCAACGGCCGAAGAATGTTCAAGGTAGAATACTTTGATTGGCACTCCTACAGCCACGACTACCAATCTCAGGCTTAGACAATACGGAGACTCTAGCGGGGTTTCATAAACGCCAAGCGATGACGAATTTTCGTGGCTGCCACTCTCCCTGTTTTCTTGGTGTGTTATCTTTTACTCGTATCTACTGTTTCTCTCCAGATTTGGCTTGGCTGGTGCTTTCCATCCCAGCGAATGTTCAGTTTTGAGCAATCAGCGATTCTGGCAAGTTGGGCATTTTATACTCGCAACAACAGGGTGAACCACAGCAACAACGCAGAAACAGAGTAAAACAGAGCAGAGCAATACCACGCCGCCATGAAGTGAGTCGCTGGCCGAAGACTCAAATCAAGGAAAACAATCCGTCTCTGCAAGGGAAGTTACAGGCGAAACCAGCGCTTCCATGGCAGTCTCTGAGGCGTGGGATGAGCTTCTGGAGCTTCAGGAATGGATGAATAAAGGTTTGAACAAGAAGAGCAAGCTCTTGAACGGCGAAAATAGAGGATCCAAAAACAGAGCCTCTTGGCCAAAACACCAGCGATCGCCGCCCCAAATCACCTTCATCCGACAAATGAGCTCTGAACAAAATCGAGCTTCAGCAACGCATCGAGCTTCCTGGAGATACAGAATCAATCAGCATAAACCCTAAAGCCCAGATCGATTCTTGTGGAGGAACCGAGAGAGACGCAAAGCAAATGGCGTCGTTCTTGTTGCTTCGGACGCGTCAGATAATTTGGCGACCAAAACGGCATCGTTTCGCCCAAAACGGCGTCATTTCGCTTTCACTTTAGCCCACGCCACAATCTGTTGCCTCCTGTTGTCCACGTAAGCGGCCACATAGAATTTGTGAGGGTGTTCATTTACGGAACCATAAAGATAGAAGAAAGGAAAAAGGTTAATAAAGGAAGAAGAAGAGCTAAAGGGCTTACTAAACAAATCAATATTTAAATTGTCCGAAGATGGCAAAGCTTGAATTTAAGTTTTAATCTACGGTAGAGATTTTTGTGATAAGATAATTTTTATGTGGATCTTTGTCAATTACCATTTTAGCCATTGTTTAAAGTACATGGTTATTGTTCATTACCTTTCAGTTATGGTTATTTTTGGAAATTTGGGGCAAAAATTGAGAATGGTATCGGAATTACTTTATAATTTAGAGATGGTGCACTACCAAAATAGTGATATCGATGGTCCCCAACAAGGAGAATTTTTATGGGAATGTTAGAGAAGGCCTTGCGCATCTCAGCTAATTATCTCTAATAGCTAAAAGTCAACTTGGATCAACGTCTACCACCTAGAAATCCAAACTTAACTAATTCTCGAACCCATATTTTGCAAATTGATTTTGAGTGGGGAGATGTTTTCCATCGATCCTAATTATAATACAAAAAAAATAATAATAAAAGACAAGAAAAAAGAGAGAAGCGAAATCAGAACAGGCCCTCTCTCTTTCTTCCTTGATCTCTACCGATCACTTGATATCGTCCTTAAACTCTCATTATCAATTGGATTTTTAAATTATATTTTTCTCATGTTCATGTTGGCTTTTATATTAAAAGAATGATAGTCAAATTCTCACCATATGTCACGTTGCCACCCTATGCCATTGCTGAGGGTGGCTGGACCCTCGTCTGGCTCAGAACATCGCGCACTCAATAGCGTGGTTGCACAGAGAATGAGGAATGTGTACTGCCAAAGAAAGGCGCCGTGCCGGCGGCCACGATGGTTGCGAGTTAGATCCTTGCTTGCCTCTCTCTATTGTGCCTTGGCTTGATGAGGGATGCCGGGCCATTTTCCGATGGTTGGGCGAGGGCACCATCATCATGTTGCCTCGCCGGCCCTCGTTTGCCACTCTCACCCTCACGCATGCACTCATAGATGCAAAGCCGTAGGAGGTTGGCATTATTTTCCCAGTTTATTTTGAATTATCAAGCATTATAAACACTTGCCATGTAAAACGTTCTCTTCTTGGCCATAAATCTTGGACGATTTTGCTTCCAACCATACTGAGCGTCTCAATGCTTGTATTTCGGTGATTTGAACTTCCGAAAATTTAAATTATCATATTCAACCTGCAGAAAGGAGAAATGCTACTTGTAGATAGTGGATAGTCAGACTATGGCGGGATTAATTCCAAATTAAATATCTATAAATCAGCTGGCCTATACAATTTACGATGTAGCATTTTGCTGTCATATTCATACTTCGCCCAAAAATAAAATAACAATGAAGAGGCTTGAAAAGGTGGTGATTATTAACGGATGAATTCTCAACAAAAAATGAAATTAGCCACTTAGCCATTGGCGCCAAGAACCCCCTTTAGCTTCTTAACCTGGGCATCAAGGAAAGTGGTGGCCTCCACCAACTCAGAAGGAAAATTATTGGTGAACAGAGAAGCCCAGGACTTGAACTGCTGAAGCTGACTGTGGCAAGTGCTGGACCTTTACCAGCATTCATTTGAAGTGCAATAGCCCCTGTGGGTATGCTATCCCCTTTGTTGAGGTCCTTCAAGCAGTGGTGTTTGCCCATGACAAGATGAACCCGGCACAAATCTGCCCTCGGAGGATGATGAGGACCTCCGTGCCGCCTGGGTGCGTGTGCATTGGGATGACCCCGTTAGGGGCCATATTGAAATTAATGGTTACAACTAATATGTATCTGTAGATGATAGAGACTGAATAGCTGTTGAGCATATTCATAATTTATCTTAGAAGTGGCAAAGAAGGTCCAATCCATACGGGAATGTTTATAAGTTCTATCTTGCAAGTTTAATTAACTACACTGAGCACTACATCACCAATAAACCAATGAGTACATAACATTATTTGTCACTCATGTTAATTCTCGGGATAAGTACACTAATGGTGCCATAAGTTGTGTACGGCGCTCACTTTGGTGCCAAAAGTTTCCGCCGAATCATTTAAGTGCCAAATCGGAGAAAAAACGCTCACTTTGGTGCCACTGGCGAGAAATTCCGGCCAAAATGATTACGTGGCTTTATATTTAAAAAAAAAAATCGATAAACCCTTTAAACGACGTTGTTTTCTGTCCTACTTAAGAAAACGACGTCGTTTTGCCGTCCTATGTGGATGGCTTAGGAAAAACGACGCCGTATTCCTGATTTGTGATTGAAATTAGGGTTTTTTTTTGTTCATCCTCGCCGACCAAGCTTGCTCAGCCACCGTCGCTTGGCCATCATGCTCGGCCACCATTGCTCGGCCACCGTCGCTCGGCCACCATGCTCGGCCACCATCGCTTGGCGAAGAAGTGATGGGAAAATAGGAGGCGAGGGCAGTGGAGGAGGAGGAAGAAGGGGGATTGAAGGTGCAAAGAGAGAGAGAGAAGACGAGGAGTGCGAGGGAAACAAGGAGGGTGTAGATGAAGATGGTAGATTGGGCTTTGTTCAAAGAGTGGCTGGTGCTGGTGTTGTTCTTCGAGGAAGAAGACGCCGCCGCCATGGCTTCTCTCTCTGTTGGTGTTTTTCTTCGGGGAAGAAGACGACATCGCCATGGCTTCTCTCTCTGTTGGTGTTGTTATTTGGAGAAGAAGATGATGCTGCCATGGCTTCTCTCTCTCTGCGCTGGTGTTGTTCTTCGGCAAAGAAGACAACGCCGCCGCCATGGCCTCTCTCTCTCTCTCTCTCTCTCTCTCTCTCTCTCAATTTGGGGACTTAGGGTTTCGACTTGGGGTTTAAGACGCCAAACGACGTCGTTTGGTGGTTTACTTGCTGAGTGGACTCTCCAGCGAGCCACATCAGTGTAAAAAATTAATAAAAAAAGGCCATGTTGGATTTTCGGCGGTTTAGATTGGCGTTGGCACCAAAGTGAGCGTTTTTCAATTTTTTTGGCATTTAAGTGATCCGACGGAAACTTTTGGCACCAAAGTGAGTGCCGTACACAACTTATGGCACCATTAATGTACTTATCCCGTTAATTCTCTATCTCTAATTAAATGAATCTCTTTTCTTGTCAATATAAAAACATTTTCCTAATAAATTTTCCATTTGAGAAGTACACAAATAAAAGCCCTTTTGTTGATGCCTGAATTTTTGTTGGCAAATTGAACACACATTTTTTTGTAAAAATAAGAAGTATGTGAAAAATAATAAAAAAATACTAAATAAAATTTGGGCCCATCAGCCTCGCTTCCACATATTCGCATCTTATACACTTCTGCATTCGGCGGGGTAGAATAGAACAGAGAGGACACACATACACAGAGCTCAGCGAATTCTATCTCGCGTCATCATTTTCCAGCAGCTTCTAGGTCGCCATTCCCTCTTCATACTCAGCCCCCTCCACTCCACCAGTAGCCGTTGCTCGTCTCCTGTCACGCCTCGATCCTCAGGCACGCACACATCCCTTACTTTTGGTCGATTTAAAATGCGATATCCCAGGACTATGTATAGCCGACTCTTTTATTTATATATGCACATGCAGAAGCAATTATAAATCCCCAGACAATAAAACAATGGGATAAAAAAGTAGGCCATATTTTTCCTACTACTATTCTCAACTATTCCTTTTTATACACATCTCATAGTATTCCACAATACTATATATACGCAACTCTGGTCTAACGTCTATTCACATGCAAACAAGGTCTGACAAGACAGGACGGGATCTCAGTCCTCATCCAGGTTGTACTCGAGGTTATCCTCGGGGTCCTCCTCCACGTACTCCTCTTCGGGTTCCTCATCAGGTTCCTCCTCCTTAAGCTCCTCATCTGGGTCCTGAAATGGTTATTCAATAACCACTAAGACAACATCTCAGCAAATTCTACCCCCTAAGACTCGATTAGTAAACTAATACACTTTAGGGCTGCTTATGCACAACATGAGTCAAAGGACTTACCTTGGCCTTAGATTCCACCTGTATATTAGCGCAAATCAAATAAGCACCTAAGCAATCATATCACAGATCGAAGCATCGATCTAATCGACTTAGTCGATTACACGCCAACAAGACCACTCAACGTCATTTCCATTCAATCAATCAAGTCACAACATCAAATTAAGGCAATGATCAATCACATTAAATCATACTCAGATCGAATCATCGATCAATCGACCTAGTCAATTACAAGTCAGTCGAATCATTTTTAGGTTATTCACTCCATTCCACATAACCTTAAACAGTACACTTAGTCACAGAGCTCCATCAATGCTCTCGGGCGTCGATTTTGCCAAGGTGACATAAGTATCAGACGGTCTACGTGCGTTCTTTAAGGCGCCGTTTTCGCACAGTGATATTCCTCATCACCGAACCGCACCCGTCATAGGTCACAAATCATTGACAGTCTACATGCGTTTTTTAAGGTGCCATTTTTGCACAATGATGTCCTTCATCACCGAACCACGCCTGTCACGATTCATAGGCAGTCTACGTGCATTCTTTAAGGCGCCGTTTTCACACAGTGATCTCCCTAATCATCGAACCATGCTTGCCATAAGTCGTAGACAGTTTACATGCGTTCTTTAAGGCACCGTTTTTGCACAGTGATGTACTTTATCACCGAACTACGTCTATCTATACTTCGTACTTGATCGATCTCGGCCAATAGAATTCTTAGTTAGCTCTCACCACTTTCTCCACTTTACAGCTCATCAAAGCATTGTAAAGGTTAAATAAACAAACTCGGCCATTTACAAATCAATCATTCAATTCCACTCAAATTCAATCAATTAAGGAATAATTCCATAAATTGCACAATCAATTTAATTAAGCACAACGTGGAGTTCAAATAAATAAACGAATTGCACCACGACAATTAGCACAAAATTCCGGTCATCGGCCATCCCGGTTGAATTTCCGGAAAATAAATAATTAAATAATTAATTTCGAAAAATAAATAAATAAATAAATACAATAAATTTAATTTAGCACAATAAAAAACTCAATTAAATAAGCGGACTGTACCACGATCATTAGCATAAAATCCTAATCACTGGCCATCCCAGTTGAATTTTCGGGAAATAAATAATTAAATAATTAATTTCAAAATTTAATATTTAATTCCTAAAAATTCCACCTAGGCCCGATTTGCTTAATTAACACCCGATAAGGGACGGGAAAAATCCCAAGAAGCATCCAATAAATACTATAGGCAATTCTCTATCTAATTGCACTAATCACACAACTAATAAACAAAGCAATTAACTAATCAATTCTAATCTAACCACATAATTACACTTAATTAACACTAATCAAATTTTAAGTATAATTAGCAAACTAAGAAGGCATTAGTGAGTAAAACTCACTCAAAACGACGGGCTCGACGCGAGGATCGACTTTCCTCAAAACAGGCCGAGCATCCGGGCTCGGGAAGGCGGCCAAAATGGGCCAAACAGTTGCTGCAATACCCATTTCTACAACCTTCTGCTTGCTGCTGGATGGGGCGGTTCTGGGGTCGATTGAGACGGCCAAGGGCGGCTGAGGGCGAGGCGGAGCTCTGGCGAGCTGAGGTGGGGTGCACGGCGGCCGGAGGTGGCCAATCTGCCACCTGAATGGGTCGACTAGCACCCCGCCTGGACGCACGAGCAGAGGTCGACGACTGAGGAGGGTGAGGAAGAGGCGGAGGGCACGGGCGGAGCAGACGACGGCCCGGCATGGCTGCAACGGCAACAGCCTTGGCTCTGGTGGTGACTGGTTGCAACGGCAAGCTAACATCTCTGTTTCTGCTGTGCTACGTTCGAACGAGAGGGGCGGAAGAGAGAGGATGCGGCGGAGATGGGCGAGGACAGCAGGACGGCGAACGGCAGTGTTATGGGCTACGATGGCGGTTCCGGCGCGATGGCGATGGTAGCTCCAGTTCGAGCGACAAAGGTTGCGGCTTCTTCTTCTGCTGGTCTTCGACTTCCATGGAGTCAAGCGGTCGAAGAGAGGGATGGGGGAGGATATGTCGACGGAGGAGAGAGGGGAGGAAGAAAAACCCAATTTCCCTTTCTTTTCTCTCACTCTCTCCCTCTCTTAGGTCAGCCACACATGGGCCACCACCAATTGTCTCCCACTCTTCAATTTTTGACAAATATGCTCCCCTTCTAAAAGCATTTAGGTAATTCAAAAAGTTGGGTTTATGGGCATACGAATTTTGCTAGGTTTTCTTCCCAAATTGAGCCTTAATCCCTCTTGATTCAATTTAAATAGACTCCCATAATTTCATTCAACACCTCATCATTCCAATTGGTATTTTTTTCTTACCAATGTAGCCCACTTACATCCCAATTTCACAATCCATGGCTTCAACTGAACGAAAACGGCCCTATTTATCCAGTCGAAATTAGAACCTGACAATCTGGATGTCACATCTCCAATCGCCGATCACCATGGTCTCTTTGCATTTGAACCTCAGAGAATAAAGCAGTGAGTAGAGGGAAGGAATTCTCATGTTTAGTTGTGATTCTCTCTCGATTTCCTGTATGCATCCTTACCTCTCTCTCTCTCTTACCAATTGTCATCGCAGGCCACTTCCCCAACACTACCAGCTTCGCAGCCACGGGAAGTGCTTTGTTCACTTCCGTTTTCTAACCAACTTCATCGAAGTGCTTGATTACCCTTCTCCCTCCTTTAGCCCATTCCAGTCTTTGGTGCTACAATTACTGAAGCTTCACTCCTCTCATTTGATTACCAATCGTAGTTATCTATTACTCTTTGTCAAGGTAAATCCACATACTCTGTTTCTGTTGAAGGTAAAGACTGAGTACTCAATTTCACCAGTGTGAAACCTGGTCGTGTTTGAGGCTTTCCTGATGACCTGGAGCATGTTGCGTTGCCTCTTTGTGATAAGATCTCTCCCTTATTTCTGCATCTACATCCTTTGACAGAAATATCTACCATCTGTTTGATAAAATTCCTGAACTAAATCAGTGTGTGTTTCGATTCAGATTCTGATTGTGAGCTTCCCTTTGCTTGACCGATACATTAGTTTTGTTGCATACACTTTACTTGTATTTCATTTCCTTCCATTTCAGAGTTTAGTAGCTATTCGTTTTAGGTTTTGCTATTGAAATTCTCGAATTAGATGCATATCCAGTGTGTACATCAGGCTAATCTGATAACTAAGTTTTCCAGAACTTAGACAGGGCATCTTGAACGAAAATGAATTGATCTGAGCACATTTACTTCTTATGCTTCACAATATGTTGGTCTATGTTTGTTGTCCCCAGTTGCAAAGACATTAAGAAAAAATATTGCGGGTTTGTTCTCTGTATGTGTTGAAATCGCAAGCATATTGAACGAATGCTAATAGCTTGAAGACTGGGTGTATGCTGCAAGAGCATTGAGCTGCTACTCTAGTCATCGTATACGCATTCATTCTGGGTGGGCAGTGTTATTGATTGGCTCATCTTCGTATGCGTTGAGTTGCTGATGCGCTCACTGTCTGTGTTCGTGCTGATGTGTTGTGTTGCGAATTATGTCTATTCCATGCGTGCTTGCTGTTCGTATGTCCCGGTTTGTGTAATTGTGTCATTGATGTGTTGTTCGTTGATGCCAAGTACTAGTCGGCCAGATTTCCTCAATTCATTTTTTTCTGTTCTAGTTTGGTGATACTCTAGTGTTGTGACCAAAGAATTCAGAATTGTAATGCCTCTGTATGGGGTGACCATTGTTTCGATGCTTTTAAGTTCTGTTTATTTCGTGAAAAATCAATTATTTGAAAATCAATTTCCTAAAAATGTTGGTGTCTTTTAAGATATTTATGTAATTTCAAACTAATCATAGGAGAAGGAATAAAATATTTTCTCATACAAAGTAAGTTATCAGCTACATTTTATATGTGAACTGTTAAATTAAGGAAGCGATATCATTGTCTGAAAAGTTTTCACTAAATAAATGTCTTGTATAGCAATTTGTTTTGTTCAAACGATCGAAAAAGAGAAATATAATATGATTTATTCGTGTCCAGTCATCTACCGATAAAGAAATGTCTTGTAGAGCAGGGTAATACGGTGGCTATTCGAGGCCAATTCGACAATTACGGGAGGTGCCACTCTATCTGGATATCATCGGGGAAAAAGGAGCGATGACAAAGCACCTCCGTGAAGTGAGTTGCTGGCAGAAGACTCGAATCAATCTGTTTTCTCAGAAGGGACTGTATAATAGATTATATACCTTGTCAATATTGTATTAAGCTGTTTTGTAATATATAAAAAAGTAGTAGTTGTAATTAGACTATAGAATGTCCAAATATTCAAGAGTAGTATCTTTATTATAAAATATAAAGAATAAAAGAACACGAGTATGTGTATGAAACCATAAACTCCAATTTAAGAATTTCTACCACATGAGAAACACAAGTTATTAGAATATTTAAATAATAACCGACACATTAATATGATAGCATATTTAAAATAATTTACAATGCTCTTGCAAAATTTAATAGGTATCAAAATAGGAAGTTTTGAATTCAAATTCTTCCAAACTCCTTATTTGCCTTCTTTAGTATATATTTCCACTCTTTAGTATTAGACCAAAATCTAACTTACACGAGTATTAAAATATTAAAGGAATGCATTCATCTATCGGTTTTAGTTTTTAGGTTATAATAGTTGGTGGCGGTTCCACAAAATTTTATGAAGGTATGAAAGAATTTGTTGCAAATGTTGACAAATAACAACATACTTGTACATGTGGACATATAAATCACTTCATTAAAAAACGAATATTAAGCTTGAAATACTTATTAAGTACCATATGATGGGGAGAATTTTCCTGCCTTGCATATGGGGCGGGGTGGGGATAAGTATGATTGGCCCCTCCCCATGAACCCATCTAGACCTGCGATCCTATGTCTAAATGGTGGAGATTTCTAGTATTAACCTTGTTCCTTTATATAAATCGTATTACTTTGGTAATATAACGTTTCTTATTTTTCAACATAGATTTTAATATAACATGAATATTTCTAATACTTCATTCCCTTTTCTCATTAGTTTATCACGGCAAATTCTCAAACTAAATTATAGTCTAAAGGATCTAAGAACCCAAATTCGTTTTTTTCGCATAAATGATTTTTTTTCAATTTGCAATACCTTTTGAGAGGCTCGTTGAAGAAATAATTTTTAATCTTGAAGTTAGTATCAAGGAGGGCAAGTGTGATGGGGAAATCCGCATTCTTGCTCGGGGTTGGGGATGGAGCTCGTAGATGTCGCTGCGCTGGAGATGGGCCTATGATAGGGCATCTTTAATATAGTGGAAGCAAAATGCACTCGCCCGCATCCGCTTTGCAATCGTGCACCTGCCCAGTCCCATTGCCACCCCTAATTCACATGCAATATTATTTTCCATTTGAGCTAACAAATTATAAATAGAAATATTAATACAGTGATTATAGCAGACACCAGCAGAGAAAAAGAAAAATTTTCCACAAACGGCTTTATACACTGTTGATTTTGGTGGTTAGGGAAGATAGTAAGGGGTTAAAACTCTCAAATCAATGGTGGATAAGACTGGTTGTGAAAAGGAAAAGTTACACTCACACTGTATGCGTTAATATTTCACATTACTTATATAACTACTTATCAGGAGAAGAATGAAAAAAACCAAAGAGCGCCTCATTCGCAAGTATTATTAGCGCAAGCAACTTAGGCGCTAAAATGGGAAAAGAGTGAACCTAAGGTGATCAAAATTATATAAATATATAAAAAGAGCAAGCAACTTTCACATTACTTATATAACTCTGGCAAGATCCTACGCACCCAAGTCAGCATGTAGTTCAACTCCACCGGAGTACCTTCAGATAGAAAAAGAGCAGGCGGACGTGTCTGATCTTATGAGTCGTCCATATCAAATACATTCGAGTAGAAAATCAGTAGAAGTGCTGAAATTTGGATAGCAATCTCTCCCAGAGGTTGAGCCTAGCTCCGCTGAGAAAGTGAAATGGCATAACAGACTATGCTCTCGAGAGAGACGGGGGAAGCGAACGGATCATCCCCTCCGTCATTTGTCTTCTCTAGTGGATATGCTTTCAGCCAAGGTCTCTTGATTTTGTGTTGCGTTCTCTACAGCTGAATCAAATCGTCCCCAAGTGCTCTCTGCCCACGATTCAATCCCATAACAGGAATTTATACCGCTGTTTTATCGAGTACAACTCACTGGTTTTTTCAATGCACCTTTACGTGCAATTGAAAAAGATTATGATAAAAACTACCGGCAATTGATGAAGTGATAGTAAGGCGAAATCGAATATTCTCTAGCTTTTAATAGGACCTGAAGGAGGAGGGGTCGGTGAGCTTAGTGTTCCGGGATTTTGACATGCACGGAAACCGAGCCGGTGATTTCGCCGGTGGCGGCAGCAAAATGGCTTTCATTTCATCATCTGTGATGTCTGGCGTTCTCTTCAACTTCAGCTAACTAGAACTGGGAAAGCATAGTGAGATGAAAATCCGGACATGTGATCGACTTTGAAAATCAAACCGAACAAAAAATGGCTTGATGGTATTGAAGCGAAGTGATGTTGGCAACATGCCATGGAGGCCACTACACGATTTTAGAGGCTCTACAATAACAAGACGTGATTTGGCTTGACTGAATAGCCTAATAATATACAGTGGCAAAGAACAAACAGCGATTTTATCAACGGCCGAAGAGTATTCAAGGTAGACTACTTGGATCAGAGCTTTTACAGCCACAACCAACCGAGGCTCAGACAGTATGGAGATTCTAGCGGGGTTTCGTAAACACCAAGTGATGATGAATTTTCGTGGCTCCCACTCTCCCAGTTTTCTGTGTCATATCTCTTCCTCGTATCTTCTGTCTCTCTCCAGATTTGGTTTGGCTCTTGCTTTCCATCCCAGTGAATGTTCAGTTTTGAGCAATCAGCGATGGTGGCAAGCTGGGCGTTCATATTCTCTCAACAACAGGGCGAACCACAGCAGGAGCGACCCAGAAACAGAGCAGAAAATCAAGTCGCCAAAGGAAGACTTGAATCAAGGAAAAACGCCAAAACAGGGAGCTGTCAAGTCCGTCTCGGCAAGGGCACTTTTAGGCGAAACCAGCACTTCCATGGCAGTCACCGAGGCGTGGGACGAGCGACTGGAACTTCAGGAATGGATGAATAAAGGTTTGAACGAGAAGAGCAAGCTCTTGAACGCCGAAAATATAGGATCCGATATTTGATATTTCACCACCTCTCTCTCTCTAGACTTGTCCAGATTAGGAGCCATTTTTGCCGGCTTCCTGAACAGCTGTAAACGGTGGCTTTTGCCTTTTGTGGAATTTCCTTAAGGAGCAAGTTGGTCAACAATCATGGAGCACTCGACGTAGAGAGATGGGAGGAAATTAAAGAGGCCAGAGAAAGCTTCAAGATTTAGAGAGTCTCGCAGATGTAGAGATGGGAATCAGTCCGTGAGTGTAAGGAAAATAAAAAGAGTTGAGTATTTGTAAGAGTCGATGTACTCCGAGCATTGCAGGAGGTAGTTTGCTCCAAGTGTTGTATTGTGGTGTGAGAAAAATATTGCAAGAGGGAAAGTGAGTTTTTGTGATTTATACTTGTATCACGTTTCCACAAATTCAACATCCAGAAAGCAGAGCCTCTCCACCGAACTCGTCAGTGCCGACAGCAGCGATTGCCTGAAGTCGAGAAGGTGTCGGCAACGGTGGCGACATTGTTCTGGCAGCTCAGCTGGTGGTACAGTGAGGGAGCCCAGAGAGGTGAGGGAGAAGAATCATGAGAGCTCCCTGATGCTGCTGGAGAGCTCGAGAGTGTTGGGGAGAACGGGCAACAATTTATCATGAGCTAAACCCAATCCAAGATTACTTTTTCCACATAAACTAGACTGACCGAAAACAACTTAGCTCTAGTAACAAGTTAACAACCAATCATCACAACCTTACAATAAATAAGTATAATACCGAAATGATAAGAAGACAAAATCAATAACATCATGGTTTACGTGAAAACCCAATGTGGAAAAAATCACAGACCACCCAAAAACTTCCATTAATCATCAAGAAGGATACATAAAGTGTTCTTTTGTAATCATACACTAGAGACTTAATATTAATAATACAATGATATTTCCTCACCATAAATGTTGATCAACATAAATGAAGTAAAAAAACTGTAACTGTGATTGAAAAATTTGGAGGGGGTTCTCAACGAACGAAACCGACCAAGGGCCATCGCACAAATAATATACTCAAATTTGAGCTAATTCCGTCAAAGTTTGGCCATAGAATCCAGACAGCAAAGTAGCAGCCCTCTTTTCCCTTCTTCTTCAAGCTCTTTCGGTGCCCCCCTCCCTATGAAGCACGGACACTCTCCGGAAGCCTTCGTGTCGTGTCCGACACTCCGACACGTGTCCCACACGCTCCGACACGTCCCGACACGCTCCGACACGCGGTCAACGAGTGTCGAAAAATCCGACACGTGGTCAACTCTTTCCGACACGCTTCGACACGCGAGTCCAGAATTCCGACACGCAATTCCGACACGCAAGGGGTCAATTTTAAAATTTCTAATACTTGAGTGGTCAAAATATAAATATACACAAAATAAGTAATAAAATAAGTAATAAAATTGCTATAAATATACATGCATGGGGTCAATTTTTTTTTTTTCAATTTTTTTTTTTAGAATTTTTTTTGTTTTTTAAAAAAGTCTTTTACTATGAAAGAAGTAATAAAAAAAATGCTATATATGATAAATAAATAAATTTAAAAATATCATTTTAGCCTTTTTCTTTAAACAATGTTTTTTTCCTCTAAGTTTTGTGTATTATTGTAACAAATTAAAATAATGAATGATATTATTTAATATTTTTCATGTAAATTAATTCTAGGCTATTATTATTATTATTATTATTATTATTATTATTATTATTATTATTATTATTTATGCATTTATATATAAAAATATATTTAATATATAACGTGTCGGAACGTGTCGAAATTCTCTATTTTTAAGAAATGACGTGTCGGCGTGTCGTGTCGTGTCGTGTCGCGTGTCACGTGTCCGTGTCGGTGCTACATAGCCCCCTCCCTCTCGGTGTACTCTCCGTTTTTCTCTCTCCTCTTCTCTCGGGCTCGCCCACGCACGCGAAGCAACTCTTTTCTTTTGTTCTTTTTGCTTTTTGACTTTTGACTCCTTCTCTTTTCTTTTATTTAATGTTAGCTGGGCCCACAAGGGGCGGACCCAGCCCATAGAAAGATGAAAAAGGCAACACAGAGACTGTTGGTATGTGCAGAGGAATCCAGGCGTGAGGAAGGTGGAGCTCAGGAGAGGGAGAGAACAGGTCTCCATGAGTGATTCAATGCCCCCCTCTCTCTGTCCAGGAAGGTGTGTGCCTCATCTTTGTAGGTGCTCCGGAGTGCCAGTCGCGAAAGGGAGCTTCAGAAAGAAGATTTTTAGCGAAAATAGGCTGGACCGACCACATTAGAATTTTGCGAATATTTATAACTAACTTGGCAAACTAAGCATCTATACCATAGATTTAGGACATATTAGACAATTTCCCCCAAAGTATTTGGTTCACAAAAATGTTCTAATGAAATCTGTTTTTTGTTTACATCTTCTATTATCTTGATAATATGCTTGGTGTGTAAAAAAACAAGAGTTTTCATTGAGAATGAAAATCATAAATACTTTTTTGGTGTACTGTAAAAAATAAGGTCAATTTTGGCCGTTTTCGGTTTTAAGGTTCAAAGTTTAGAAAACTGAGCAACCAAAAATTTCCACCAAATGTCCTTAACAAAAAAAAAAAAAAAAAATCCACCAAATGTATTTCAGATGAAAACTAGAAAATGGAAAATTTCCATTGCATAACTAATTTTGGTCGAAAGCTGTATTTTTAGAAAGATTCTGCCTTAAATCAAATTGAAGTTCTTTAATTTTGCTTTGGGGCTTGACGAAAGTGAGATGCCCATTTTGCTGAGAGCTTTATATGGCTAAAGGCTTTCAAATTAAATTTTGTTTGCATGGCTTTTTGGAGCTCAAGAAAAGAAGCAACTTATCTTGGTAGAGACTCAACTTGATCATGGGGTAAGGGGATGGAATGAACTCTATTGTAACGAAGAGCGATGAAGTCACCTTAAAGTAATGGTTCCATCACTAGGAACTGAACCTAATGATTTGTGGCACGAAAGTGTGAGGCTGCTTGCCCACTGACATAGGGCTAGTCTATATTCCCAAGATAAACTATTTTACACTCAAGTAATCCAATTGCTATAAAGTGGGAAAAGAAAAGGAAAAAAGATGTGTTTGCTTGCTGTTGTAGAGGCTTACCTTTACTTTAAGAAAGGTAGTTGTATAAAAGGAAGGAATGAACATCCTAGGGAGAGTAAAACTCTTTGATAATTGAATATCTTACTCAATTTTGCATTCTTCATTTACTTTGTTGTTGAAAGACTCTAACCAGGAGAGCAAACCAGTGATGGCGCAACCAACTGAAATACAAGGAAATTCGAGTTGAAAGACTCTAACCAGGAGAGCAAACTAGTGATGGTGCAACCAATTGAAATACAAGGAAATTCAAATCAAGCAGAACCACCAACAGGTATAGGCGATGTGGTCTTAAAATATGCTGGAACTTGTATTTTCTCATGGTTCTATTTCTTTGCTCTATCATCGGACAAACATAACCCTGACCTTGGCTAGTGAAAGAAAATAGAAAAAATAATTAGTATGGGAAGGATTTTTGTGCTCACTCTGCCTCCTGCATTTATTGAAGATGTTCGGGTACGGCATTGGATCAGTTCATTCTCTAATCAGAGGCGGTTCGGGTGCGTTATCTTTTAAAATTGTAATTGCATCATAAAATTAACATTTGGGGCAGATATTCATCAAATTGTTCTTTTTTGGGACACTTCTTAATGTCTGCAAGGAAAGCGCAGTAACAAAATGGACTGAAAAGGTCGCACCCATTGCAAAAATATTGAAAAAGGTCCTGGCGTGGGCCGCAACGCTCTTGCGATGGCTACCAAGGGCATTGGGGGAGGCCTGCCAAGCCCTTGCCAGCCACAATGAGGGCCACGAGCCTTCGCCAGCTTTCAATAAAAAAAAGTAAAAAAATAAAAAAGGAAAAAAATTTTAAAAAAAAACAACAAAATTATAATTATTATAAAAATGTAATTAAAAAATGTTAATCTTAGCTTCGGCCGTGCTAGGTAGGACAATTGGCATATACGTTAGTAGTTTCCAACTAAAATTGATCAGATGGACTCAATTTGCAAAATATGAAAATGTTTAAGATTGATCAGATGGACTCAATTTGCAAAATATGAAAATGTTTAAGGCTTAATTGGTATGATTAAAAGGTTTAGGCTTAAATTAGCACAAACAAAATAGACTTAAGACTATTTTGGTAAATTTTTCATTAAAAGTCTATGGCTTGTTTGTTTTTGACTTCTTTTATAAGGAGAAAAAAGCTCCTACTTAATTCTTTGCCATAATTTGGAAAATAACTTGTGTTAGGCACATTGCCTGTTAAAACAAAAAAACATTGCACATTTATCATTGGATGAGTAACATGCGTGTAAAGTTTGTTAGTAATTCACTTTTTTCACATGTCAACCAACAGAGAATGTGTAACTAAGTTATATATGATTTCATGTGCTGATATTCTTAAATTTTGAAAGATTTTTTATATTCACGAAATTCTAATTGCAAGAGTCGTGAAATTGTAAATTGAGACGAGATTTGATGATAAACCTAAATATTATTTTCTTGGACAGATACTTCATCTCAATATAGCATAGAAGAATACGTTCAGCGGGTTGCAGAAATTGGGCATGGGACTAAGGGCAAGCCTCTAGTGTCATTGACTCTGAAATAAGGTTGCAATAGATGATCGCATGGGTTTATCATTTAATCGCATTAAACATAGTAAATTTACACTTTTATTTGGCAACAAGTTGTTTGGGAGAGCTTGGTTTAGAAGAATATTTTAGTGAGAGCGAATTTCGTGGATCCCAATAAAATCGTCTCCCATAATTCCAACCCAATTTATATATCCTATGCCAATAAGCTATTGGTTAGATAATAAAGGAGTTTTCTTCTCTTCTTATAATCCCGTAATCCAGATTTGTTGGAAGCACTTAAGAAAATAAGATACTAAATACATTAGGCCGGTATGGAACGCTTGAAGATTACTCAAGAAGGTGGACCACTGGAAGTGCACCAAATTAGTCCAAACACTAACTGATTGCTTAAAAAAGTCTTTTGGTTGCCAAAATTTTTCACAACTTTTGCCCATAATTGCATTTGTCATCTTCAGCCAACTTTTTTATGCACCCGAGATACCCATTATCCTTTTCCCTGATTCTTCTATTTTTGTCTAAGAACAAAAAGAAAACAGAAGTGTAGTGTGTTGCGTATTTTTATCAGATTAAAAGTGATTTTAAAATAGAGTCAATTTTAAATCTATTCGCTATGTCATTGGGGTGTAACAAGTAAACTCAAACGTCACTTTCCAATATGTGACCTCATGTGGAAATTTCGATTTTGTTAGCGACAATAGAATGGAGAAAGAAAAAGTTTTTGCTCCTGCTGAGCATAAATAATGGGAAAATTATCAAAAAAAGTCTTAGATTTATTGCGATTGTGCCAATTCAGTCCTAAACTTATTTTTTTAACCATTTGAGTCCTAAACCTTTTACAATTATTCCCGATCAATCAATCCGGCCAATTTTTGCCGGATTGACTGATCGGGAATAATTGTAAAAGGTTTAAGACTCAAATGGTAAAAAATAAATAAATAAATAAATAAGTTTATGACTAAATTGGCACAATCACAATAGGTTTATGACTTTTTTGTTAATTTTCTCCATAAATAACTATACAATGGATTGCACAAATAATATAATACTCCATGAAGAAATGGTCTACCTAATCAGGCCAAGTTAGGACTTCGATAGTCCGGATATTGCACTATTACAAGTTACACGGAATTGAGCTAGAGTCTAATAACAAACTGGTTACTTCGAGACGACTATATCTAATGGGTGAAGGCTTGGTTGTCATAGCTTAATGTGTATTATGACTCTGTTTGGCAATTGGGGAAAATTGGGGGGGGGGGGGGGGAAAGATAATTGGAGTGGAAAGTTTGGAAAATTTTACTTTTGGTGAGTAGAAAGAGGAGGAAAATTTTAAATTGTGAGAACTTTTTTTTTTTTTTTTGGCATTTTCCATACGCTCATGCTTCCAAGAATAGCGTAAGGCACTCACCACAATGGTATGTGTTAATGAAATCAGGAGCCGGACATTTGAGGTGTGGTCGAGGCGTTAATGAAGATAAAACACCAGTGTTGTTTATCCACGATTATCTTTCGTTTGTTAACTCTTACAGATTAACATGCTGGAATATAGGCAGAAGAGATTGGATATGGAACCTGACGTACCTCCCCCCATCAAGGAAGGATCTGCACTCTTTGGAGTTTCGGAGGGATTTTCGCAGAGGAGCTTTGGATGACAAAATCAATATTTGTGGGTCCACGATCCCGAAGCATTTCAGATGACCCCGAAAGGTAATCATTCTTCTTCTAATCAATATTTGTGGGTCCACGTTCATCGGTTTTTTTTTTTTTTTCCCTTAAACTCAAATGATCATCCTGCATTCGTTTTTTTTTTTTTATCCTTAAACTCAAATGCTCATGCTGCATTCGTTTCGCAAAAACATTTTTCCAAGGTATATTTTCTCATTTTCTGACGTTTAGTTCTCTTAAGAAAATGACTTAATGGAAAATATTTTCTTAATCAACAAAAACTTATGGTTAAAGTCAGGAAAATGATTTTCCTCTTTGAAAAATTGGAAAACATTTTCCAAACTATGACTAAGTATCGACAATTGGACCTAAAATTATATGCTTGGGCATGAAAACTCTAGCATTGATCCGCAGGCCCTAGCATTCAAGACCAAGTCTCTAACGGCCAGGCCTAAGCCCTCGGCCCCCACGCTTAGATCCATTGAGGCCGGGGTGAACCCCTAATGCTTGTGCCCAATTCCTTGGCACTTGAGCCTGGGTCCATAAAGGACATGCTCGAGTCCCTAATACTCGAGTCCTAGTTCACAAAGGTCATGCATGAGTTTATTTTCAGGTTTTAGCCAACACCGGAAAATATTATCATTTTCTTGAAAAATGACTTTTTGGAAAATATTTTCCAGAATCATCACATTTTTTTGCGAAAGGAGAGTACTGTAGTGCTCTCTAGACATTAACTTTGCTAGCATTCGAGCTACTTGTTTTTCAAGTAGTTTCAAAAATGAGTCGTCGCTTGATAATGCTATTTGCCTTGTGGTGGATAGAACATTAAGTGATCATTGATCGTGCTGTCTCATGAGAACGTTTCAGTTTTAATGTTCAAAGTTTAGAAAACACAACAACAAAAATTTATACCAAACGTATTTCTTTGAGAATTTTGGAGATGAAAACCAAAAATTGGAGAATTTACATGGTACTACTATATTTTGCATGAAAACTATCTTTAGAGAGATTCTACCTTATATTAAATTGAAGGTCTCTGCTTTTGCTTTTGGGCTTATGACAAAAGTGAGGTGCTCATTTTGGTCATAGCTATATATGACTTAAGGCTTGCAAATTAAGTTGCCCGGATAGCTTTCCCAAGCCAAAGAACCAACTTAACTTGGTAATGACTCAATCTGATCATGGTGTAAAGGGAAGGAATGATCTATATAATAAGAAAGAGGAACAGAATCATCTTAAACTAATGGTTCCGATACTAAGGACCGAAACCTAATGATATGTGACACTAGAGTCTAAGGCTACTTGCACACTAATAAAGGTCTAGTTTATATTTTCAAGGTATAAACTATTTTACACTCAACTAATCCAACTATAAAGTGGAAAAAAAGATATGCTTGCTTGTTGTCATTGTAGATGCTTGCCTTCACTTTAAGGGAATTACATGTATATAATAAAGGAATGAACTCCCCAAGGGAGACTAAAACTCTTAATCTTTCCCATTTTTGCATTCTTTGTTTATTTCATTGTTGAAACACTCCAACCAGGAGAGCAACCCAATGGCAACGCAACCAAGTGGAAAACAAGGAAATTCGAATCATGCAGAACAAGATGCAGGTACATGTTCACATTCCAACCAAGAAAAAAATTAGATATGAGCCATCTTAAAATGTGCTGGAACTTGTATTTTCTCATGGTTCTTTTTCTTTGCTTTATCATCGAACAAACATAATCCTGACCTTGGCTAAGAAAAAGAGAAGAAAAAAAAAAATCAGTATGGGAAGGATTTTGTGCTCACTCTTTCTCCTACACATATTACAGATGATTATTCAATCGATATACCAGCTCCTCCTCAATCTACAAGTGCTCGAGGTGCGTTATCCCTTAAGAGTTATTTCATTGTGAAATTAATAACTGGGGCAGATCTTCATGAAATTGTTCTTTTCTGGGAGACTTCTCAATGTCTGAAAGGAAAACGTATGGACAAAATGGCCTGAAAAGTTTGCATCTATTGCAGACAATAAACGACGATTGTTGCAAGCTGCATACATGGGTGATTGGGAATTTGCTAAAAAAGAATTCAAAGAAAGATATGCTTCAATGACTGCCAAAATAACAGGCAGATCAAAAACAGTGCTTCACATAGCTGCTTTGAGTGCACAAGACCAATTTGTTGAGAACCTGGCTGAGCTCTTGTCTCGCGACGCGCTTCAAGAGGTTGATCGTGATGGTCGCACAGCCCTCCACATTGCTGTCCTGAGTCAAAGGATAAGGATGGTCAAGGCATTATTTAGACCTAATCCTGACTTGACGCAACTTGCTGATAAAGAAGGACGTGTTCCTTTGGAACTATCTGCTCGGGAAGCTCCTATGCATAAAGAGATTGCTTGGTTCCTGGCGAAAAATACAACAGACAAAGAGCCAACTAAGCCCTTCAGCAGTCCCTCTGCGATTGATTTCATTTTGGATCTCACCTACGCTGGTCATCATGGTAAGATCACCACCGCTCTTTATCTCAATTCCATTTATTTATTCCTTTATTCTAGGCTTAGCTAATTTTCCAGATCAACTTTGATGTTGAATTCCGATAGATATCATTCTTTATCTAGTCAAGAAGCATCCTGGCTTAATGACCTCGAAAAGTACGAAGCATGAAGGCAAAACCATATTGTACTCGTTGGCATCGATGCGGTCTCACTTTCGCAGTGGAACCAGCTTTAGTGTTTTGGAAGCATTGATATACAAATGTACGTACTTTCTGCACTCGCATCCTTTCGTTACTGATTCCCTTCAAGATGATAACACCTGACTTATCACCTGCTCTTTTGTTTCTGAACTGAAGGTATTCCGGTGGACTTGAACTACATACTAGCAGATAAAAATTCGGATCGGGGTGGGTATGCATATTTGCTGTTGCGTATTATCTTAGGAACTTTCATGATTGTGAACTTGAAGTCAATTTTCTCATATTGATTCTCTCCGTACTAGCAAAAGAAACCGGAAATGATTGTTTCTTTTTAGGATATGTTCTGTTCCTTGACCTAGTTTTGCTTGAATGATGGGCTGAAATGGAACTACTTTATGGATTAGCTATCCATTGGGAACCGTATATGATTCAACCAAGTGCATAAGTATCGCATAACTTAATTAATCTAACAATGTAACTAACTAATCATGAGGTCTTACAATGATTTCCATTTTGTGATTGTATTCTCTCTATAATATGATTGTGATGCTTCAATGTCTTACAGGATCACTTTGGAATGCCGCCAAAATTTCAGGTACATTTTCATTTAATGAAGATAACGTTGTTATTTCTATCCCTCTCTCCAACTAAGAGTCTATGGCTTGTTTGTTTTTTTTTACTTCTTTTATAAGTAGAAAAATGTTCCCACCGAATTCTTTGCCATAATTTGGAATAGAAGATGTGTCAAGCCCACTACTTGTGTGAAAGAACTGTTGGACATTCACCATTGGATGAGTGCTATGTGTGTTTGAAGTTAGTAATTAAATTTTACATGGGTCAACCGTTTAATATTGAATATGTAACATATTCTTTACAACGTGATGCACCTAATAATCATCCTCCATAAAATTATTCAAACACATAGTTATAAATGATTTTCTAGGTTAACATCTTTATACTTTGAAAGATTTCAGATATTCTCCAAATCATAATTGCAAGAGTCGTGAGATTTTTTTTTTTTTTTTAAAGAAACTAGCGAAAAAAGAATACTTAAAACTGCAAATTGAGGCAAGAGTTGATGAGTTGATGTTAACCTAGAAATTTCTTGCTTTTGGCTAAATGCTCTAAGCAGATAATTTGGAATAAGAGTTACGTAAACCTAAGACTTCTCCTTCAATCTTGATTGGTGAAATCATGTTCACTTCATCATCTCTATAAAGTATGTAAATCTTTCTGGAAAAGTAAGACGAATGACCCCATATGTATTTTTGTATGTGCTTAAAGCCTAAATATTATTTTCTTTGACTAGTATTTCATCTCAATACAACACGAAAGAATACATTGAGAGGGTAGAAGAATCGGGCATGGGACCGCGGGCAAGCTCCTAGCGTCATTGACTATGAAGTAAGGTTGCAACAGAAGAAGGCATAGGTTTATCATTTAATCTCATTTAACATGGTAAATTTACACTTTTATTTGGCAACTTTGAAAAGGCGTGAAGAGTAGGAAAAATAGCAGGTAGGAAAAATCAAAATAATTTATTTGGGAGGGCTTGGAATAGAAGAATATTTAAGTGAGAGCGAATTTCGTAGGTCCCAACAAAATCGTGCATTCTAGAATGCCATCCCAAGTTATATATCCTCTGCCAACAAGCTGTCGATTAGATAATAAAGGTGTTTTCTCCTTTTCTTATAATCCAGCACTTCAGAAAAAAGGTTTTGCTCTTGTGCTAAGCATAAATAACAGTACAATGCATTGCGCGATTAATATGGTTTTTTTTTATTACTAGTTGCTATGCATATTTGAAAAATACTATCCAAAATAATGTTATATATGCAAAAAAAAAAAAAAAAAAACTGTGATTTACTCTGGCTAGACATATGTTATTGGCGTCGTTATTTTCAGAGCTATTCTATCGGCTTAAGTTTATGATTATATTATCTTAATAATGATCAACATTATAAAGCCTGGTTTGAACTTCAGGGAAAATCATTACCCTCTAATCACTTTTACTCTCCTCACATTCATTTTTTTTTTTTTTTTTTGCATCCAAACATGATATAAACCTTTTCTTGGAAAATGCCAGAAATGATTTTACACCCTTTTTGTACTTTGCATCAGCAATTGCTAAAACTCACTGTTTGCATTTGAGGACTGATACCCAAAGGAGAAAAAAATTTAAATAGCTTTCCTTAACGTGTGTGTGTGTATATATATATTATAAAAAGAATGAGATCATTCTCCCAGTCACCCGCCAACCCAAGCTCTAAATGAGTGAAATTATGACAATTAGTAAGATGTTTGTTAGATGCAATTCGGTGTTAAAAAAAAAATTAAAAATTGGGACCCAGAGCTGGAGAATTTTTTTTCTTAATCCAATTGCCGCCCCTTGGTTTTACATTTTCTTTTTTCCTTTATTTTTGACATTTTTGTAGTTCCTATAATCAAGAGAATTTACGAGCTGAAGCTGAGACACGTAGCAGCAGTCGAGTTGGCAAAACAAGTTTGCATTGCGATATCTGCTATGAAAACTACAGAGATCATCCAGTTTCTTCAAGATGACTTGTTGGATCGAGCTGCAGAAAACGGAATCAGTGAAGTCGTGAAGTTATGTATCAAGTCTTTTTGGTATCTTAATCGGATTTCACGTAGTAGTAAGAAGTTGATAAAACTTGCTGTGAAGTGTCGCCAAGAAAGGACTCTCAGCCTCTTTTTGAAGGTAGACTCAACTAATGAGTTGTCAATAGTTCGAGCGCTTACACCGGAAGATTCGAACGAAATGATGATCGCAGTAGCACAGTACGCAGCAGAAGGGTACTACTCTGATTTCAATGTGCTAGCTAATGTCGCAGGAGCGGCTTTTCAAATGCAAAGAGAACTCCAGTGGTTTGAGGTATGTCTTTCATTTCATATATTTAATAACCGCACTTAATGATAAACATTATATCTTCTTGACAAGTTTCTTAAAATATGATAGCTAGAACTTTATTTAGATAGTCTTGAGAATATACATAAAGCCTTTTTTTTTAATGGTTGGGCGATATCCAGTCAAGCTTTTGCACACCACAACTTCTACCTTCTTGGGTGATTTTATGGGTGGACTATGCCATGTCGGTTAGGTGCATTCAGGACTGTACTCCTAAAATGCTTTCCATATGACTTGAATCCAAGACCACAATGACAAGAAGAAAATTGTTTGTTGTCTAAGCGAATACTTTGTTGGTACATAGAACTTTTGAATTACACATGCTAAACATAAATTGATAAGGTACGTTGAGAAGCAACACTACATCCTTAAAACAATTTATAGAAAATAAGGGAGACTAATTAGAGAAATTGGGGCATTGAAAACTGATTGAGACTAATCATAATTAAATTGCCTTTCAATTTTACTAATATAACTATGATCCACCACTTAATCTAATCCAAGTCACTCTTTCTTAAATTTGACCGACTCTTTACATAGGTGTCTACCACAATGCAATTAGGGGATTATTATGCAAATTATTTCATGTATAACCCATATATATTAATGTGGAGCCCAAAAGACATTTGAATAAGTTTTACTTATACTTTCACGATAGCTTTGCTCATTTAATTGTATCATATTTTGTATTTAAGATTATAGTGTAGTTCAAATATAATTAAATGTATGTAGATGGATAATGATTTAATAAAAGTAATATGAATTGTATCTTCCCTTTTTTTATCAAAAGGTTAGCTAACTTCATTTATGGCCACTATTTTCATTTGAATATCTATTAATTTGAGAACACTTCTCATTAGTTACTTTAGCTATTAACTAAAGTTTTAATTATGCAAACATTTTATACCAAAAAAATGATATCTTGAAGCTTTTACTATATATTTACGTTTATCCTATTCAACTCTTTAGTCTATGTCATGAAAAATAAACTTGGGACAATTAAGTACAACAAGAGTCCTAAAATTTGTGTCCTCACGATGTCATATCAAGTGCAACGACCCTTGCTGGAAATTCTGCTAGCAAAGATGAAGACATAACTCCCACTAGCAGTGCACCTGGATGCTCAAAACGAGTGTGTACGCTAAAAATTAATTCGAAGATGATAATGGATTAATAAAGAGATTGATAGGGTTAATTCTAATGTGTGAAACAGGATGGCAAAGACTATGACAGCTTCCCAATCAATCACATCAATCAATCCAAGAAATAAAAATAGATTTGCAGATTTTAGAGAATGCAAAATACATTAAATCCTACTAGAGAAGTGAAACAAGAGAAATATGAACAGGGGAAATTACCTTATGAATCTTAAATCATCGTACCGATGTCATCCTAAACTTTTCAATCTTTTCAATTTCGTCTTAAACCTCTGTGTGAAATATTAATGTAATCCTTATAGTCAATTTTCATCTAAGATTCATAATGTGGCAGTGTGCCACAAAGGATGGCTAGTGACAACTGGATTGCCACATCAGCAACTTCTGGTAGAATTAACCGAAAGAACTACATTCAAATTTTACGCAAAAAATTATGATTAAATTGGTAAAATTGAAAAGTTTACAATTGAATTGGCATCCGTGTAATAAATTTATGATAAATTGGTTAATTTTTCCGGTATGAATATGAATCAAGTACCATAGTTGAACAAAGCATCCCAAATGGAAAAACATTGTGACCTTTTTCTTTTAACATGTCTCATTCAATAGATGAAGTCTTTCTGAGACATCGAATTTGACACCGAAATCGTAAGAATGACCATTGCTTTGATGATGGCACAATGGAGCCCCTTCACTAGTTGCGTTTAACAGACATCTCGGGAGAGGTAATATCCTCTTCATTGTCTTCTTCTTCAGGGTCATAACGGTAATCGTCACGTCGCAACACTGAAATTTCTCCGATTGTTCTTGGAGTTGTGTATTTGTCTACTGAAATCTTCTAGTTCACTATCAGAATGGTCGCCACTGAGTCCACGATTAAGACAACCAGCCATAGCCTAGATTTTGATACCAACTCAGACTAGAGGGTGCGAGATTTAGAAAATAACACAAGTGCGATAAGAGAAATGCTTACCACCTAAAGAATCTCCTCAAGATACTGGGCATATGATAGGATAGATGCTCACCATCTAAGGAATCCTCTTGAGAATATAAAGCATATAAAGAGTAGATGCTCACTTCCCTGGGAGTCCGCCTCAAGATATAAGATATGTAATTCACCACTCAATGGAATCCACCAAAGAGATATAGAGTCAGCGAAACTCTAATCCAAATGTTTAATTCCAGAAATTCAGAAAACTTTCACTCACCATTAATCGAGCCTTAGAGGGTTTTGTCTATGTTTATAACTTCAAACGATCTTCTAAGTATAGGCAAATTCTAAGACATGTACCTTTTATTTCCAAGAGGAGGCCAATAACCGTAGACAAATCATAAATAATATCATTCGACTTTTGACTCAAATGACTCTAGAAACAAAGCACATGTTCAATAAAGCACGTATCCGAACAGGAAATAAAAAATTAAGCACGTAGAAGTACTAAAAGTCTCATTCTGGGATTTCTTGACTAGCTCTTAATATATTTCTCCATATATGATTCTACAAGACTCCAAATTCCATGAATCTTGATTTATTAGAAAGGACTTTGTTAACATAATGGCTTTGGGCTATCATGAGGATAACAAGTTATTGTGAGTCACATATTTTTTTAGGAGTAAAACCCACAACAATATATAATCACTTGTTATTTGGTTTCTTATAATCTAGAATAGACTGTTATTCTTAAATTAAATAAAAAAACTATCATCTAATCATTTCTCTATTAGAAAGTAGAAACATTGTGCTTTCCATGTATATATTATTTGACTAAAATGCACAAAATCATCATGGTAGCTCAGAAGAAAGTGACGCTTGAAATTCTGCTAGCAAAGATGGACTTGACCTCCAAGCAATATTGCATCTAAGTGCTGGATAAGTCTTAATCTCCTTGAGATGTTCCCTCCTTAGTCTTTTGGAAAAATTTCAGTACTTTATCCACTTATTGAAACTCTTATTTGTGAGTTTTATATGTAGGCCGTGGAAAGCTGGATTATCCCTGGCATGAGAAACAAATACCACGAGGGGAAAACATTTTGGAATATATTCTTGGAGAATCACAAAACATTGCTTGAAAATGCAAATAAGTGGGTGAAGGACACAGCAAATTCATGTATGATTGTCTCAACTCTAATTGCCACTGTGTTGTTTGCCGCTGCTTTTACTATGCCTGGAGGGAATGATGACAAAACTGGAGTCCCATTGTTATTAGGAAAGGACTCTCTCTTGATCTTCGCAATTTCGGATACGTTAGGCTTGTTCTCATCCATGACGGCCATCTTGCTATTCCTATCCATTTTAACTTCACGGTACGAGGCACAAGATTTTCTATACTCGTTGCCTAAGAAGATCATAGCGGGCCTTGGTTTTCTCTTCCTTTCCTTGGCTTTCATGCTGGTGGCCTTCGTTGCAACTCTCACAATTGTGCTGGATAAGAGAGTGAAGTGGATTCTCATTCCCACCACTTTGCTGGTCTTTCTCCTCCTGGCTTTATTCGTTGTATTACAGGTTCCCCTACTACTCCAAATGTTTAAATCCACTTTTGGGCGGAGATTCCTTACTGCCGAGGACATTTGGAAGTGAGACATAATTCATCGAACGAGATCACGTGATTGGCGAATTTGATTTGAGGGTATGGGTTTTCGTTATGGTTGATTGTGGCCGGGCCAATATGATAATGTGGGCAATTCCTTAAAGCGTGTGGGCAATTTCTATGCAAAATTATGTTCCCCTACTTTTTATACCAGATATCTGTTTATAAAATGATATGATTAATTTGAAATTTCGTCCTATGGATATAACATTCAGTACCTAAATATGCTCAATTCATGGTATATAACGTTCAAAAAGATAGTTCTTTTAGTTTTGTTTTTATAATTTAGATGCAAGAATTTCTTCTCTCAACTTAAGGGCACGGATGATAATCATTCTATCCCTAGTACTGTTTTGGTCAGAAATAGATTTTTTTATTTTTATTCCCTAGACAAGTTTCTGAGCTAAAATACGTGTTTGAAAATGGCACAAAATTTTTGTTCTCGGAACAAAATTTTTTTCGATGGATTTTCTTAAATATTTCCCTCTCGGGCGGCCTAGCAGAGAGAGGAGGCAAACAATGGATGGCAGTGGGAAGCAGGTAGCGGTAGGGATGTGCAAAAGAATTGAGACCCGCCCGGACCACCCAGAACCAGACCGGAACCACCCGGAACCAGTGGTTCTTGAGGGAACCGGTCCGGTTCCCAGTTCCAATTTATGGGAACTGGTGGGTACCGGTCCAGTTCCTGATTCTGTGGGCGGATCTATCCACCCGCCCACCCGCACCGGACCGATTATATTAAAATATTATATTAATTTTTAATATTAAAAAAATTGAAATTACTAATTAATAAACCCAAATCAAATAACTAAAAAAATTAAGTCAAGATCGCTTCTTTATCATCATTCCATAATGAAATGCCTGGAAAAATGCCACAACAATTTGGCCTTAGTTAAACTAAAAAGACAATGAGGAAGAAATATCTCGTCATGCAGCTTTTGTAATATACCTTGTACAGACTTGCCAAAACAAAGTAAAAAATTTTGACTGAGAGATTTTGATGTAGAACAACGAGTCCACAAGAAGGAATAAATCTTTAGGCTTCATCACAAACAAAGGTTCCTAAGCATCACATAGAGGGTTTTTAAAGCATCACACCTAAGAGAAAAAAAAAATGCCTCGGACACGGAATTTGCCTGCAAAATTTTATTTTGACCCATGATAGCCATGATAGAAAACAAGTTTAACCAAAATTGCTATCATTTCCTCACGATTATCGTAAATGCCTGCCATGATATCTTTCTGCAACCTCTCCAGTTGTTGTTATGGAAGTCACGTAGTCGTTCTACATTGAAAACCAAAATTGTTTCGTGTCAAGATCAGTTCCATGGATCCACCCAGGAACCCGATCCGGTTCCTGGGTGGATCCATGCAACTAACGGGTGGATCCCGGTTCCAATTTTTCGGAACTGGTCCTTAGCGGGCGGTTCTCAATTCTAAGTCGAGAACCACCTGTCTGGACCATGTACACCCCTAGGTAGTGGGCAGTAGGTCAACGACTAGCTAGCAACTAGAGTAAGCAATAATAAGAGTTTTTATTTCTCATTTTTGTTCCTAAAATAGGAAAGTAGAAAATTTCTACTTTTCATTTCTGTTTTAAACCTATTTCTTGGCTAAATATTTCTCCCATAAATAGAAAAATGAAATTATTTACCAAACAGATTTTTATTCTAGACCTGCTCTCGAAAACAAAAAATAGAAAGGTAGAGAAATAGAATGGCAATCATTCGCACCCTAAATACCCAACCTATAGGTATTTCCAAATAGAATCTAAATATTATATAAACAATTATTTTAAACATCTATTACCAAAAAATGCACAATCCTAAAAAATAACATTTCAGACATTTAATTTTTCTTGTTATAGCTTAGATGGATGAATTGTTCCATCAACTTAATAGTTTAACCTCAAAATCAGTCTTTTTTTTTTTTCCTTTTTTCTTTTTCTTTTATAGATGCTTAAAAGAAAAACATAAGCAATTATTTCAAATGATTGACTATTCAAATAGTCGCAATTGCATATAACTTTTATTATAGAAATAAACTTTTGAATATTTAATTTTTCTAGATAGGTGCTCTCAAGATGAACAATTTGATAATAGAAAAAAAAATGTCACAAAAATCTTAAATTATGTCCACCATAACACATTTACTCAATTCGTTTTTACTTCAAAAGGCCCAAATTTGTATTGTGTGACAAATTTACCCTTTCATGGACAACGGTGATGATGTGCTGTCACAGGATTTAAGTGAAAGTGAAACACTATTTGTTAAATTGCTAAAGGGAGGAGAGATGAGGCTGAAACTTCGTCTTACGTACAAAACAACCAAGTCTTTTACAAAATACAAAACACATAACGTAAAACACACCATAACTATCCATGTTCTCCATAAAGCACTTGCCCCACTAACACCTAAAAACTAGGATAACCAACACACGACTCCACTAACTCTAATAATTGAAAAACCAAAATCAGCAACACGTGCAAAAATAAAAAACTATTATATCAACAATCCCTCCCTTAAACTGATGTTTGCTAACATTCAGTTTAAAGCCTTGACTTTTTTCACCGTGCACTTAGTAACCTTCTGAGCTTCACAAATGACTCCATCTTGAGGGCCTTGGTGAATATATCAACAACTTGATCTTCACTTCTGCAGTAGATTAGATCAATTGTTCCATCATTGCTAAGATCTCTTAAGAAATAAAACTTCACATCAATGTGCTTGCTTCTTCCATGTAACACCGGATTTTTGGAGAGTTTTATTGCTGAGTTATTGTCACAAAAAATTTTAGTAGGTCCCGGTTGCTTGAATTGTAGCTCCTCAAGAATTCTCCTTAGCCAAATAGCTTGATAAGCACTAGCTGTTGCAGCAACAAATTCAGCTTCTGTACTTGACAATGTGACAATTGGTTGTTTCTTGGATGACCACGAAATAGCACCTGTTCCAAACATAAAAGTATAACCCGAAGTGCTCCTCCTATCATCTTAATCTCCTGCATAGTCACTATCAGTAAATCCCAACAAATCGGACTTTTCACCATTCTTGTAAAATAGTCCAAAGTCTCTAGTTCCTTGCAAGTAACGAAGGATTCTCTTGGCAGCCAACAAATGCATTTGTGTAAGATTCTCCATATATCTACTGATTAAACTCACAGAATACATTATGTTTGGTCTTGTTGTAGTTAAATACATCAAACTGCCCACAATTTGTTTATAAAGTGTGCTGTAAACCTTCCTCCCTTCATGATCTTTGTATAACTTTAAGCCAAACTCAACTGGAGTGTTTATAGGATTACAATCCTTCATCTGAAACCTGTCCAAAATTTCTCCCACATATTTCTTTTGAGAAATAAAGATCTCATCATCTGATTGTACCACTTCTATGCCAATGAAGTAATGCATCATACCAAGATCAGACATTTCAAAATCATCCATCATAGATTTCTTGAATTCTTCAAACATACCACAACAACTTCCAGTAAATATAAGATCGTCAACATACAAGCAGACAATAAGCATTTTCCCTTTATCTCCAATCTTGACAAAAAGCGTATGCTCATAAGGACATTTTGAAAAACCAACTTTAAAAAAATAAGTTTCAATGCGACTATACCAAGCCTGAGGGGCTTGTTTTAGCCCATAAAGAGCTTTCTTCAATTTATAAATATTATGCTCATTCCCAATCTTAACATAACTAGGGGGTTGCTCGACAAATACTTGTTCCTCCAAATATCCATGCAAGAATGCCGATTTGACATCTAGCTGGAAAATAGGCCAAGAATTCGGTGCCGCCAATGCAACCACCAATCTGATCGTGTCATGTCTCACAACTGGAGAAAAAACCTCTGTATAGTCGATTCCATATTACTGCTTGTATCCCTTGGCTACCAAACGTGCTTTGTATTTGTCAACTTCACCATTTTCTTTCAATTTTGTTTTAAAGACCCACTTTACACCAATGGTTTTTTGTCCATCCGGAAGATCGGATAGCTCCCAAGTATCATTTCTTTCGATGGCATTGATTTCATCATCCATCGCTTTTCGCCATTTTTCTTCTTTGACAGCACTCTCAAAAGTTGTAGGGTCATAGTCTGAAAATAAGGCAAAGTGAGTAATTAAATCTCCAATTCCAGTTACCTCATAATCTTCCATCCAAGCAGGCTTTCTTCTAACGCGGTGAAGAGATTGGGCTTTTTCTTCATTGACTTTAGAGCCTGTTGGTGAAATTTCAGCAGCTGTAGAAGTCGTATTTGATGAATTTTAGGGCATACAAGGTGCTGAAATTTGCTCCTGTTCAGCATCATTGTCATAAAGAACTTGGGTAGGCTGTTGCCTATTCCAATCCCAAGTGTTCTCTTCATCAAAAACAACATCCCTGCTAGTCACAATCTTCTTTGTTAGTGGATTGAATAATTTATATGCTTTGGATGCTTCACTTACACTAAGAAAGACACATTTTTCAGCCTTGTCATCAAGTTTCTTCCTTTTCACATCCGAGACATGGGCATATGCGATGCATCCAAAGATTCTGAAGTGATCTACAACCAGTCTTCTCCCACTCCAAGCCTCTTCAGGTGTCATATTCTGAACAGCAAAAGTTGGACTTCTGTTCAAAACATGAATACTCCAATTTACTGCTTCTGACTAGAAAGTCTTTGGAACTCTTCCTCTTACCAATAAGCTTCTCACCATGTTGAAAATGGTTCTATTTTTCCTCTTAGATACACCATTCTGCTGTGGTGTATATGCAGCAGTAAGCTCTCTTTGAATGCCATGCTCTGATACCACTGTTAAATTGCTAAAGGGAGGAGAGATGAGGCTGAAACTTCATCTTTCGTACAAAACAACCAAGTCTTTTACAAAAGACAAAATACATAACGTAAAATACACCATAACTACCCATGTTCTCCATAAAGCAGTTGCCCCACTAACACCTAAAAACTAGGATAACCAACACACATGACTCCACTAACTCTAATAATTGAAAAACCAAAGCAGCAACACGTGCAAAAAGAAAAAACTATTATATCAACACTATTTTGATCATGAAATTATTTGAATTGGCTGAAGTTACGAGAACAACGCCATTCACCTGAGTTTCTCTGAATTGATTTTGGGGCTTTAGGGTTCTTTTCCTATCGATCTCCGTAATTCTGAACTAGGAAGGGTGTTTTGTTGTTAGTCACTGATGTCTAATCATTAGCTAAATTGAAGGAATGATATCAAATTCATTCCATTTAACTATTTCTTTTCACTACGGTTATCAATGGATTCAATTGGGAGTAGTAATGACGTTTGTCCATTATCGTGTAACCATGGACGATATGTCAACCTATACACAGCTTGGACCCCCACAAATCCGGGAAGGAGGCGCTGTCGTTGCCCTTTCGTTGCCTTAAATTGTAGACAACGTTGGATCAGAAGGCCAAGATGACTAGAAGATTGTGATTGTAAGTTTGGAAACTAGTCATGGTGACTGCTGATGATTCCTTTACCCTCTTGCTTTGCTCAGCATCGATGTGTTTCATTTTGTGTGGGCCTTAATAATACATTATGGGCGTGGGGAAAAGAAAAGGCATCGATGCCACAGGCCCACAGGGATCAAAGAAGTGCCCTTATTGTGTTTTTATGGCCTGCGAGATGATCCATCTCCTACCAAATCTGTAGTTACTTTCTCGTCCGCAATTACAGTCAAAATGAGAGAAATTAGAATCTCTCTCGTGTTGATGTTGACTTTTGTTGCTCGTCTGCTATGATCTTTTGATTTGTTCACTTCTTCGACAAGTTGGTGGTTCAAGTAATGCACTTTTAATGTTGACTATAGAATGGAGAATCAAGCGTGATGTGATACTCGAATTCTAGGATGTAGTGGAAGCTGTGTTGTCTGGCTGTACCCCCTCGTTTCAGGGGAAATTTTTTTAAAATCAAGTTCTGTAGTCTTCGACAGAGTGCTAGAAGTGTTTAGACAGGCAAAGCATGCTTATAAGCTTTGCCGGGATAGGTATTGAAATGCCTTCAAGTTTCGTGGCTTTTAATAGTGTGCCGGATCGAGTTAGGGATGGCTATGCAACAGAATTTCCAGAGAGATCTTTTCCCTGTGACTGGACTATTGTAGTTTTTGGCTTGTACTAATAAGAATCACACAATGAAGGAAAGTGTGCTTATATTTGTTTAATGCAACGGATTCAAACAATTCATTGATATAACAAAGGAAAGTGTGCTTATATTTGTTTAATGCAACGGATTTAAACAATTCATTGATATAATGAGTGCGCATGACCAACTATCATACAGCGCTACGGATGGCTATGTAACAAATGGATCTTAAATTCATAGTGTTGCTTGTCAATATATATAACCATTTTACATCAAGTAATAGTAAAATGGTAAGTTTCGCGAGAAAATATTGGGTATGGCTCGGATTCCACCGTGTCAAAATCCATATCTACTCATTGGGCAACACGTGTCGTTCGGGTCCCACCACGCCAGAACCTCTTACAGCCTCACCCTCTCGCTTCTCTCGCTTCTCTCTCTTCCCTCTCATCTTCTTTCCTTTTTTTTGTCCGCTCTTGCTCTCTCTCTATCCTCTCTCGATCACGCCTGCGATGACGCCCTGCTCTCTCTCTCTCTCCCGATTATCATCAAACCAACATCAGATGAAATAACATAAATTCACAACCGAACTTTTAAACAAGATGATTGAGAGACTATTAGTTCCCTTACTTCTTGTTTTCTCTGGTTCTTTTTGGTTCACGAAGCTTTGACCTTTCATATCCAGTTCCGAATCTCCCCTTTTTGCTTGCAATTTTTCTTGTTATGGGTTAATGAGTCCTTTTGAAAACTGTTTTTCTGCATTTCTAAATTTGGTGGGTATCTGTGTTGCATTTTGTTCTTTTACGTGGAAGAAGAGGACTAGGGTTTTCATAATGACAGAAGCAATTCGTAAGTTTTTGTGTATTAGTTCCCAGGACTGGAGCACTTTGATGTTGAGCTAATGCGACCCTTTTGTGCTTTTAGCAAACGACTGTTTACTTCATTCCGGGTTTAACTGGCGACTGTGGATACTTCATATGTGCAGAATCTGCGAAAAAGTTTCGTCTTTTAAGAGTTATCGATGCTAATAAGCAGGTCTTGGAGCAATCGCCGCCATGGAAAAAGATCCAGATGATCTTAGGCCGAATACACTTGATGAGGATGGGGATACTTTTTTGAGTCTTAAGTTCCCCTCTCTCTACCGGAGAAAATGTCGGATGTAGATGTCCTTGATTCCTTGAGGTGGAAGCGACGGTGGAGGCGACGGACAAGATAGGGCAGAGACGGCGAGTGGGTCGTTGGACAAGAGAGTAGAGGAGAGAGAAAAGGGCGTCATTGCAAGGGTGAATGAGAGAGTAGGGATGATCGGTTCAGTCCGATCCAGTTCCACCTAGGAACCAAGAATCAGACCGGGAGGACCTGTTCCAAATTTTTGGGACCGAGGACCGGACCAAACGATCCTATAGAACCGATCACTTAGTAAAAAAATTAAAAAATAAAAAATACTAGTGTCGTTACTATTTTTAGGGTTTATTGTTTTTTTAAGAAATTAAAAAATATTTAAAAAAAGAAAAAAAGAGTAGGTCAGGTTCGTCGGTCCGATTCCCCCACCCCCAAAACTGGAACCGTATCGACGATCATTGGTTTCATTTTTATGGAACTGGGAACCGGACTGATCCCTCCAAGAACAGGACCGAACTAACCGGTCTAATCCAGTTCAGGTAGTTCTCGACTTGGGCAGTCCAACATGCTCACCCCTAAGAGAGAGAGAGAGAGAGAGAGAGAGAGAGAGAGAGAGAGAGAGAGAGAGAGAGAGAGAGAGAGAGAGAGAGAGAGAAAAAGTGGACAAATAAAGAAAAAAAGAAGAGAGGGAAGAGAGAGAGGGATAGGCAAAAGAGTGAGGGTGTCAGAAGTTCTAGCATGGTGGGGCCTGAGCGACACGTGTCGCCTGGTGAGTGGACTTGGATTTTAAGACGGTAGAATTGGAGCCCTACCCAATATTATCTCAAGTTTCACAAAATGAGCTAATAAAAAATTAAATTCAACAAGTTTCTCTTCCAGAATTTTCCATATCTGCAGCTTGCATCAAACAATTCATTGATACAATGAGTGCGCAAGACCAATTATCATAGCCACAATTGAGGCATCTCGATTGTCAAAAAGGGTTGAAACCTTACACCAAGTAGAAAAACTCTTTTTTGGATTACAACCAAAAAGAACAAGCAGCCGAGATACTACCATTTTGGAATGAAAAGATGTGGCTACCAAGAATCCTATTCCGGAAATATGAATGAATTCTACAACCACAAAGAAAGAATTCATACTATTCTTGTCATATCATTCTGGATCAACAGGCACATTCACCTCTTTACTCTCAGTCTGAAATAACCTCAGGGAAGCCCAGGTAATATCTACAAACAATTATGAAAGATCTCTATAAAGCAAAAGAGATTCGTTAATAGAATGTTATTGTCAAAAGGAACTATGGCACGCGTAAACACACACGGACACCAGAAGATGAAGAAAGATTGGGATTGGGGAAAAGCGAGACATAATCAAAGGAAGAATCGAGCTGGACAACATTAGATTCAGATAAGTAAGTCGCTTGTCATTACGACTCGTAATCAGACGTTATCTTTTCTTTTTTTTACTTCGATAAGTAAGATTTTATTAAGTGAAAAACACATAAGCAGGGAGCAATCCCATTACAAGATAAAATATACAAGCTGAGGCACTAGGAAGCACAAGGAACTCTATCAATAAAATAAAGTTGAAGGACAGAGTGTCAGTATCCTGCTTATGTCCTTACCAGGCAAAGAGATGAGTATCCTGCTTTTTGGAACAGCTGAACTTGATACTTGTACAAATTGTCCAAGTTCTGAGCACAACTTAGGCTATTCTAAATGTTTGGAAAGAGAGAATAAGTAGCATCGTTACAATCATAACGGAGGCAGCTTGCAGGAATTGATCTACTTAAACTAACGAATACTCCTGATCAAGGGTAAGAGAAAAACATACACATGATAATGGACATGGAAAATGGTAGTTGATTTGTCGAGAAGCCTGCCAGAGGAAATGCGAGAACTCCAAGACGAAACTATGATGTGATGACTTTGGTTAAATCAAGCTTCAGCAACCGCTTCACCTCTCATCTCTGATTCTTCTCCAACAATCGTGAACTATTCTTGAAGAAATGCGCCCCATGCCTTATGTCCTGTTACATCTTTGCACCCATATTTTTCAATAATTGGTCGAATATGGGTCATGAAGTTGTAATGGGTCATAACCCATATTCAACCCATTTTAAGTTCAGTTTTATATGGGTCGAAAATGGTTCACACATTCTGACCCATTTTCAACCCATTTTTAACTTCCTTTTCTTTTCTTTTCTTTTTTCTTTCTTTTTCTTCCTTCCTTATCGGCAGTCCGCAGGGCGACAGTCGGCCGGTGACAGGCCAGGCAAGGCTCAAGCTCACTGGCAGGTCGCCGATGACTGGCAAGGCTCGAGCCTCGCCGGCGTCAGGCAGGGCCTCAGCCTCGCCAGATCTGGCGAGATCGAGCCTCGCTCAACGCCGGAAAGCTCGAGTCTCGCCGGATCTGGCGAGGCTCGAGCTCATCAGTGTCGGGTAGGGCCTCGGCCTTGCCAGATCGGCGAGATCGAGCCTCACTCAACACCGGTGAGCTCGAGCCTCGCCGGATCCGGCGAGATCGAGCCCTGCCCGACACCGGCAAGCTCAATCTCGCCTGTTGTTGGTCGTTGGCTTTCGTTGTGGCCGGCCGGTTGGCCGAAGAAGAAGAAAAAAGAAAAAGAAAAAGCAAAAATAATTATTAAAAATTAAAAATTAAATATTAATAATTAAAAAATATATTTTTAATTAATAATAAAAATATTTAAAAATTATATTTAAAAATTAAAAATTCGATTTTTCAAAAAATATTTTAAAAAGAATTATAATTTTTTTATTAAATTTGTCTAGTTTTTTATAAACATTTCAATTTATAGGTTTTTTTTAACTTTTTTATTTTATTTACTATTTTTAATTTAATTTGAAGTTTTAATCCAATTAGCATATATTGAGTTTTCCTATAATATTAATAGGTTTTAAGTAATACGGGTCGTAGGGTATGGGTCATTAGGTTTACACTACAAAAATATGGGTCAAAACGGGTTAAATGGGTCAAATATGGATCGACCCATCTTCAACCCGACTCATACCCAACCCGACCCACCCATTTGCCACTCCTAATCTTTGCATTGACAAAATCACTGTTCATTTGGTTCTACATGTCATGTCATGTTCTTAGAAAAAATGTTGCCTTCGCAGATTCAGAGAATTGCCGAATCAGAATTGACCGAATGTAGCAGAAAAACCCCAAAAAAGCCGCAAATCTCCTTCAGCAAGCAAACGAGCCTCGGCCCAATCGAGCTTCCTTGACGAAGAGAGAATCGAGCAACATACTAAACCCTAATGCCCCAAATCGCCTTCAGCGAGTGAATGAGCTTCGAACAAATTGAGCTTTGGCAATGCATCAAGCTTCCTTGAGAGAGAGATTCGATCGGCATTAACCCTAAAACCCTAAATCAATTCCTGTGGAGGAACAAAGAGAGACACTAGTAAATGCCCTCATCCTTGTAACTTTAGCCACGTCAGATAATTTCACGGCCAAAACGGCGCCACATCACTACTGATTACCTTTCATTGTCCGCGTAAGTCGCCATGTAGAATTTTGAATGGCGTTGATTAATGGAATCATAAACTATAGGAAAAGGAAAATAAAAATTAATGAAGGAAGAAGTAGAGCAAGAGAGCTTTGCATAAAAATCAATTTATATTGTCCGTGGTTAATATTTCAATCGGGCTTGCCTGTCTTTGCTAATCGTGCTTGGACAGCCAAAAGTCAACTCGGAACCACCTCTACCGCCTAGAAATCCAACTTTAGTAATTTTTCGTACCCATAATTGGTAAATTGATTTTGAGTGGAGAGATGAATCGAATACATAAAAAAAAAAAAAGAGAGAGAGAGAAAGAGAACTGAAATTAGCGCGGGCCCTCTCTTTCTTCCGTTTAGAGGAATTATAGATTTACTCATATATTAAGCATCATCGTTAAAATGAACATTTAAGATATTGCATTCGGGATAATTAGACCAAAGGTGTTGAACATCTATTGATTACCTATCGTCCATTATCTTTCTTTTATCAATCAGTTGGGTTCCTAATTTTATTTCAATTAGACTACGTAAACCAGAGGCTTTAATTTGTGTACCGATCACTTGATATCATCCTTAAACTCATTTTAATCAAATGGATTTTCAATTATATCTCTTTCTTGTTCATGTTAGCTTTTGTATTCAAAGAATAGACAGAAATGCTTGAAGTGATGGTCAAATTATCATTGCACGGACGTTGACACCCTACGCCATTGCCGAGGGTGGCCGGACCTTGTTTGCCTCGCACTCTCGTTCGCGCACGCGCACCATAGATACAGAGTAGTAGGAGATCAGTATCCTTTTCCCTCTCAACTATAAGATTAACGCGTAAGTATCATGATAGATAATAATTCTGATTAGTCCTGAATTTGGTGGAAAACAGAATGGAAGAAAAAGAAAAAGTGCATGTTGTTTACAGACAAAGATCGGCACTTTGGCGCTTTGCACCTGGCAAACTGAAGATGGTAATTTTTGGTAATAAAAAATCCCGAAAAAATTACCTTTATATTTTCATGTTTATTAGTATTTATATTAATTCTAGAAAATCACTTTGTGACTGTGGGTTATGACCGTTGATTCGAAAAAAAAAAAAAAAAAGGCATGATTGTTCGCATCTCCTCTTTCATAATTACTGTTTATGTTTTCAGGTGATTTTCTGAATCACTTTTCTTGTAGGTCGAAAAAATTTCTTTCCCTTCCGCCTCGTTATTATTATTATTATTTTTGGTCGTTGTTTGAGAGACCATGCGAAGAAGTTTAAGAGCCTTGCCGGGTGGCTTTACGTATTCCTTACTTCAGCATTTACGGTGGAGGAACGGCATTTATTCATGAACAGAATCGCAAATTTCAGTCCGAGCTTTCTTCTCTTCATCCCCAGTTCTCCTGTACCAAGTGTGCGTGCACAAGAAGTGGTGACGATTCTGCAGAAATTATAAGAAATGAACTGATATACCAAGTGCTCCCACTCTCCCTGTTTTCCGTGTGCGTTTTCTTTTTCTTGTATCTTCTGATTCTCTCCATATTTGGTTTAGCTGTTGTTTTCCATCCCAGCGAATGTTCAGTTTTTGAGCAATCAGCGATGGTGGCAGGCTGGGCGTTCTATACTCGCAACAACAGGGCGAACCAGAGCAGCGACACGGAAACAGAGCAGAACAGAGCAGAGTAATACCGTGGCTATCGAAGGCCAATTCGACGATTACGCGAGGTGCCACTGTATGTGTGAGTATCATCGGGAATAAAAGCACGACGACGAAGCACCTCCGTGAAGTGAGTCGCCAGTGGAAGACTCGAATCAAGGAAAAAGGCCAAGACAGGGATCTGTCAAGTCCGTCTCTGCAAGGGCAGTTTTAGGCTAAACCAGTGCTTCCATGGCAGCCACTGAGGCGCGGGATGAGCGTCTGGAACTTCAGGACTGGATGAATAAATGTTTGAACGAGAAGAGCAAGCTTTTAAATGGCAAACATTGAGGATCCGAAAACAGAGCCTCTCGACCAAACTCGTCCGAGCCTATGCCGGCGATCGCCTGAGGTCGAGTAGGTGTCGGCAACTGTGGAACGTTGTTCTAGAAGCTCAGCTGGTGTTACAGTGAGGGAGCTCGTTGGAATGGTGAGGTGAGGGATAAGACTCATGAGAACTCCCTGATGCCTGAGAGAGGACCCTTAGTCCCGCAGGCATGTCCCGTAGGCATGTGTAGGGCAACCAGGCGTGACGAAGGTGGAGCTCAGCAGTAGAGGACTAGTCTATACTCCCGAGGATAAGCTATTTTACACTCAATTAATCCAATTGCCATAAAAGTGGAGAAAAAATATATGCTTGCTTGTTGTAATTGTAGAGGCTCACCATTACTTTTAAGGAGGTATCTAAGGAACGAATGAACTCCCCCCCCCCCCTCCCCCGCCCCCGAAAAAAAGAAACCAAAAAAAAAAAAAAAAAAAACCGAGGCTAAAACTCTTTGATAACTGAATATCTTATCCATTTTTGCATTCTCTGCTTACTTTGTTTTTGAAAGACTCTAACCAGGAGAGCAACCCAATGCCAATGGCAAGACTACCAAGTAAAGAACAAGGAAATTCGATTCATGCAGACCCACCGGCAGGTACATGTTCAAGTTCCAGCCGAGAAAAAATATAACGTGAGGCTCTACAATTACAACAAAGATAACTTAACTTGCCCTAGGAGCAACTTGACATGGTGAAGACTTAACTTGATCATGGTGTCAATTGTCAAGGGATGGAATGAACTCTATAGTAAGAAAGAGGGACGGAGGAATCAAATTGAAGTTCTTCACTTTGGCTTTTGGGCTTGACAAAGTGAGGTGCTAATTTTGTTAATGAGTTATACAACTAAAGGCTTGCAAATTAAGTTGGCCGAACAGCTTTTGCAAGCCCAAGGAGCAACTTGACTTGATAAAGACTCAACTTGATCATGGTGTCAACTGTTAAGGGATGGAATGAACTCTATAGTTAAAAAGAGGGACATTAATCAAATTCAAGATCTTTACTTTCGCTTTCGGGCTTGATAAGAGTGAGGTGCTCATTTTGTTGATGAGTCATGACTAAAGGCTTAGAAGCAATTTTAGTAAAGACTCAAGTTGATCATGGTATTAACTATCAATGGATGGAATAAACTCTATAGTAAGAAAGAGGGGCAAAGTCATTAGATTGAAGTTCTTTACTTTTGCTTTTGGGAAGTGAGGTGCTCATTTTACTAATGAATTATATGAATGAAGGCTTGCAAATTAAGTTACTTGAATAGCGTTTCCAAGCCCAAAAAGCAATTGAATTTGGTAAAGACTCAACTTGATCATGGTGTCAACAATCAATGGATGGAATAAACTGATAAAGAGGGATAGAGTCATCAAATTGAAGTTCTTTACTTTTGCTTTTCTACTTGACAAAAGTGAGGTATGTTCATTTTGCTGATAATTATACGACTAAAGGCTTGCAAATTAAGTTGCTTGGATAGCTTTTCCAAGCCCAAGAAGTAACTTAAGTTGGTAAAGACTCAACTTGACCACAGTGTCAACTATCAAGGGATGAAATGAACTCTATAGTAAGAAAGAGCGACAGAGTCATCAAATTGAAGTTCTTTACTTTTGCTTTCAAGCTTGACAAAAGTGAGGTGCTCATTTTGCTGAGGGAAAATTTCAAATAAGGACATGAAGTGGATATTATTTCAAATAAAAGCTTGAAGTGTTTTCATTTTCTCAAATAAGGGCTTGAAGTGATCATATTAGTTTTAGAAAAGGGCTTGAACTCATCAACTGGTGAAGGGAAATTTCTTCTTTTAAATTTTTTTCAATTTGTTTCCTTTTTCTTTCTTTTTTTCTTTTTTCCCAAAAAAACAAACTAAAGAAACTATATATATAAAGCACACATGAGAGGGAGGGCTCCCCCCCCCCCAATGATGGGTCGATAGCCACAAGCCAGAGAGCTCCCTCTTGCCTATATTTTAGCTTTTTTTTTATAAAAAAAAATTAACTTTTTAAATTTCTAATCTAATTTAATTAAAATTTAAATTAAAAATGTGTTTAGATGAAAATACCCTTAATCAGTCGGAATATTTTACTAGCCGACGAGCTAGTAAGGTTAGGCCCTTATTTGAAACAATCATAATCACTACGGGCTCTTATTTGAGAAAATAATGACATTGGAGACTTTTATTTTAAACAAGTTTCACTTTAGGCCTTTATTTGAGAAAATGATGATACTTTAGGCATTTATTTGGAAGTTTCCTTTTTCGATGAGTTACGAGTAAAGGCTTGAAAGTAACTTGACTCGGTAAAGACTCAACTTGATCATGGTTGGAATGAACTCTATAGTAAGAAAGAGGGACAAAGTCATCAAATTGAAATTCTTTACTTTTGCTTTTAGGCTTGACTAAAGTGAGGTGCTCATTTTGCTGATGGATTATATGACTAAAGGCTTGCTAATTAAGTTACTCGAATAGCTTTTCCAAGCCCAAGAAGCAAATAACTTGGTAAAGACTCAACTTGATCATGGTGTCAACTGTCAAGGGATGAAATGAATTCTATAGTAAGAAAGAGGGATATAGTCATCAAATTCAAGTTCTTTACTTTTGCTTTCGGGCTTGACAAAAGTGAGGTGCTCATTTTGCTGATGAATTATACAACTAAAGGCTTCTGAATAGCTTTTGCAAGCCTAGGAAGCAATATAACTCAGTAAAGACTCAACTTGATCATGGTGTCAACTGTCAAGAGATGGAATGAACTCTACAGTAAGAAAGAGGGACAAAGTCATCAACTTCAAGTTCTTTACTTTTGCATTTGGGCTTGACAAAAGTGAGGTGCTCATTCTGCTGATGAATTATATGACTAAAGGCTTGCAAATTAAGTTGCCAAGTTGAAGAAACAATTTAACTTGGTAAAGACTCAACTTGATCACGATGTCAATTGTTAGGAGATAAATCATCAAATCAAAGTTATTTACCTTTGCTTTTAGGCTTGACAAAAGTGAAGTGCTCATTTTGCTGATGAATTATACGACTAAAGGCTTGCAAATTAAGTTGCCTGTATAGCTTTCCCAAGCCCAAGAAGCAATTTAACTTGGTAAAGACTTAACTTGACCATGATGTCAACTGTCAAGGGATGGAATGAACTTTATAGTAAGAAAGTGGGACATAGTCATCAAATTCAAGTTCTTCACTTTTGCTTTTAGGCTTGTCAAAAGTCAAGTGCTCATTTTGCTAATAAATTATATGACCAAAGTTTTGCAAATTAAGTTGCCCGAATAGCTTTCCCAAGCCCAAGAAGCAACTTAACTTGGTAAAGACTCAACTTGATCGTAGTGTCAACTATGAATGGATAAAATGAACTCTATTGGAAGAAAGAGGGTCAGAGTCATCTTAATGTAATGGTTTCATGACTAAGGACTAATCCTAATGGTATGTGGCACTAGAACCTAGGGCTACTTGCCCACTAGTCATCTTAAAGTAAGTCATTAGCTACATTTGATATGTGAACTATTAATTTAAGTAAGGGATGTCATTGTTGAAAAATTATTAATAAATAAATGTCTTGTGTAGTAATTTCTTTTTGTTTAAAAGATTGAAAAAGAAATAATATGATTTATTTGTATCTACAGATCCCACCCATAAAGACATGAAGTACATCATAAGATTTGCATGTGCTATAAACATCTTTGGGAAAATCTCAAATAAGGACCTAAAGTACCATCATTTTTTCAAAAGAGGACCTGAAGTGAAGTTTGTTTCAAAGAATGACCTAAAGTGGTCATTTTGTGACATCCCAATTTTCCAATTCTGGTTTCAATTGAATAAGTCGGGCATTTCATCTTCGCGTCTATAGCTTTCTTCTCTGAGTTGTCCACTCACGAGATAACTAGTCTATTAGGTGAAGCCGTTAAGTAATCTAAACGCAATAAACTTGAGAATTCGACTAGGAAACGACTACTTGACCATACTAATCTACAAGAATCATTACGGCATATACCAATTAGAAACCGGAGATTGGTCGATTCAACAGAACCATGTAATTCAGTGTGGGTGATTCCACATAATTGCACAATTCTTGTTGATCGGCATTAGACCGATTTCTCTGTCGTTTTGGTACCCTGTGTTCGTATTTGAAACCTTGAGATTTCTATGACAACCGAGAGTTGCCAATGTGTCAAAGATGCACTTTGTGGCTTGAAAATAATCAAACACAAGTCAATTACACAGAAAATTCCTAAAAGCCACCTAGTAGATTAGGATGCGCTAAAGTCACGCCAAATTGAAATTAACCGTGAAATTGAACCTGATTACAAAAATTGGAAGTTCTGTCAAGTCACAATTCATTTTAGGAATGTTGACTCATCTACAAAAGATTTTTCTACAAACCGAGATTTTTGGCAGAAAAGCAAAGGAAGGCCGTTTTTGTTCAAGATTGTCAGATGGCCATTTTTAATTGAATCTTTAGGATGCAAGTTGGATCACTTGATGGGGAAAAGTCATAAGATGGTTGAGGACACATGGGTTGATTTAATTGAGCTTCAATTGGATAAAATTGAGTGAGAATTGATTGAATTTGATGCACAAATGTCTAAAATTCATATGCCATGGGGCTAGGGACATTTTGCACCTATTAACAAGCTTGTGGAGGAAGCTTGAGGAGAGAGAGTGGCTAATGGCATGTGATGTCATGGTGGGGGGCAAGTGGAAGGAGAGATTGACAAGTGTTGCAAGCTAGAGAGCCACCAAGGGAGCCCCCCCTCTTCAGCAGCTTCTTCTTCCCCATTTCTTGGCTTTCTCCATTGTTGAGGAAGGTGAGAAGCTCAGCAAAAACAAGAGAAATCGAGCAGCAACCACCCAAAACCGTCGCATGCCCGTCGGACCTGTTTTCCTCCCCTGTTTTCCCTCGTTTCAATTTCTGCTACAGCTAACCTTTCATCAAAGATTTGAGTAAAAAGTAGTCTTCCCGGTCGAATCAGCCATTACTCCACCCACCATCGTCTCCGTGACATCCAAACCGTACAGGAGGACTTGATGGTGCCCAAAAAAGAGCCTTGTAGCCTCCCGAAATACAGCGTGAAGGAACGGCCTGCTGAACTGCCTGGACTCGCCCGGTTCCGCCTGTTTTGCGTTTTCTTGCTGTTTTGCCCCTTTCTGACCCTTCCTTTGCCCATCCCAACCTCTAGCAAGATCCCCAAGACCCCCAGGATCTGCCGATTGCCAACCACCCACTCGCCGGAGCTCTGTTCAGCCCGTTTTCACCGTTGAAGCTACTGGTTTCTTCTCTGCAGTTCAGCCCAGATCAGAAGCAGAAAACCAGAAAGCTGTGAGGTCTTCATGGCCCTTTTTGAGCCCTTCCTGGCCTCCATTGGTGTCGCCACCTCGAGGTTTATCGCCCGCCTTGGCATCGCCTTCGCCATGGACTCGCCGGAACGTTAATCCAATGAGTTTATCCTCTAATCCTTACTTAGTAAGTTAATTATGCTTAAGGGGTGTTTATATTAGTCTAATTAGGTTTAGGTGATTAGATTAGATTATTTTAATGTAAATTATATTAGTTGTATGATGAGTTTAATGGATGTTTAATTAGGGCTAATTGCATGTTTAAATTAGTGTAATTCATTTTAAGCCCTAATTAATTATTTTTAATTAATTATTTATTTCGAATTTTAAATATTATTTTATTAAATTATATTATTATAATATAATATTTAATTATTTAATTTTCGGAATTAAATTAATTATTTAATAATTTTGAAATTTTGCTAGGATGGCCGATTGCTAGAATTTCACGCCCTGATCACAATAGTGTCGTCGGTTTGTGTTAATTGTATGTTTAAATTGAGAAATTGAGTGATTGATGATTATGGTTAATAATTCCAAAAGTGTGGAATTATGTGAAATTGATGAAGTTGTGGTATTTAACTTGAAAATACCCGGTGTTGGCTTTTAGCACCGTAATTGCTTTGTATAACTAGTTTGAATCATTGGTTGTTATTGGATTGAATATCCAGTTCTATGGTTTATTATTGAATGATTAGCTTTGTCAAGCATTGGTTTATATATATGTATTAGCTTGAGTGAGCAATTATGATATACATATATATACTACAGCTTTTGAGAGCTATTATATCAGTTACAACTTTGGTGAGCTATCTATCTATATAGCTTGTGCGAGCTATCTATCTACTACAACTTTGGTGAGCTACCTATTTATACAGCTTGAGCGAGTTGTTGTCTATATATTATAGCTCTGGAGAGCATGTGTTGTATTAATGACTGGTTTGATAGACGGTATTGAATGATAGACAGTAATGGTTGATAGATAGTACGGATTGAAATGAAAAGATAGATGGTATGATGGACTTAAATCATTGCGAATGATTGGATTGATTGAATTGATAGACCGATATAAGTGTCGGTAGTTTCAGCTTGTGCTAACATTGTTTGAATATGAATTGTATTGACGTGCAGGAAAAAACTGAGGCGAGGTAAGTCCTCCATCCTATTTGTGTGGTTAGAGCGCCTTGAGACGTATTTTCTTCCTAATCGGGTCTTAGAGGGTAGGACTCGCTAGGACATTGTCTCACCCTGGTTGTGAGATAATATTTTCAGGTCTTAGATGACGGTCGTGGAGGACTCGAAGCCATGGACATTTGTGGAGGTGGAGACTGAAGAATTGGCGAACGTGTCAGACTAGTTGATCTTAGGACAATTCCATTTTTGTTGAGCCTGTCTATTTTGTAGACAATCTAGTGTTGTATATAAACCTATGTGTTTATAAGAAAGCTTGTTTGGTTGTAACTGATTGCCTATTTTTTTATCCCAAGTTAAATGTTGTCAGGGGATTTGTTTCGCTTCCGCATGTGTAATAAAAATGAGTGGGTCAGCGACGTATCCTAGGAAGTCGCATTTCTATCGACCGCAGTGGAATGTGCGCGTGCTCGAGGTTCGGGGTGTGACACATTTAGTCTCAAAGAATGACCTCATTTGCCGGCCGGTGAATAAATGCATCTTCGATGCATATTCCGATGGCCTGATAAGGGTATTTTTGTCCAATTTTTTTTCCATTTTTGGTTGCCCTGTTCCTCGTCTTTTTCGTCCCCTGTTCACTTCTTCTTAGCTAGATCAAGAACACCGGACTTGGGGAAAGGCTGGCGAGTGTTGGCCACTGGTAAGGGCCGGCGAGGGCTTGATGCCCATCACCAGTAGCGAGCGAGGGCTCAACGCCCATCACCAGCAGCGAGCAAGCGAGGGCTTGACGGGCGTCGAGCCCTCGCAGGCCGTGAGGGAGGGGGGCCATCCAAATCGAGGCCCTCTAGGGAGGTCCTTGAGGGCAAAAGGTGTAGCCGGAGAAGTCATCGATCTGGGAGCGATGGTGAGAGGAAGGGATGAAAAAGGCAACATGGGCGTCCCAGTCGTAGTCCTGACAGAAGACGAGGTTGTCGATGGAGCAACGGGCAGAAGCAGGGGAGGTCGCCCCTCGCGGCCATCAGCAAAGTCACCCCTCGCCGGCCCTGGGGGAGTGCTTAGCAGCCCTTGCCCATTGCCCGCGATGGGTATTTAGCCCTCGCTGGCCCTCACCAACGACCGGCACTTGTCGGCCCTTCGCAAGTTTGATGTTCTTAAGAAGAAGACGAACAAGAGATGAAGAAGATGATGAACAGTGCAACCATTAACCCAAAAAAATAAAAATAAAGAACAAGACAACCAAAAACTTTTTAAAATAAATGGACAAAAATACCCTTGATCAAGCCACCGGAATATGCATCAGGGATGCATCTGTTCAACGGCTTGTGAGTAAAGTCCTTCTTTGAGATTAAATGACCAATTTAGGTCGTTATTTGAAACAAACTCCACTTCATGTCCTTTTTTTTTTTTTTTGAGAAAATGAAGGCATTTTAGGTCATTATTTGGGATTTTTCCAACATCTTTTGTTGACACATACTATGTAAAGAAAGAAATATGTCAGTTTTTTTTTTTCCACTTTTCATTGATAATCATGGCCAAAGAAATGTGTGACATCCTGAAATTCGAGCCCTTTGAGGGATGAATGAATGTGAATTTCGTCAATGCATTATTGGTGGATCTCACTCGGAATTGATCACTCCTGCAATACTAGCCTTGAGGGGAAAGGCTAATGAGGACAGAACTCATACGACTAAAGAACTTGACCTGGAAAAATGACTTGATCATAAGACTTGCGTGAGGACGATCCTGTAAATAGGCGGGCTGATTTCAAGGACGACTAGAAGTCGATCCCCGGACAAAACGTAATGGAATGACGGGTGATTCTGTTTACTGTTATCGAGCTTGCGAACGACCCTAGGTCGATCCTCAGTAATTGTGTACTTTGAAATAAGAACCTATCATTCACAATTTCATGTAGTTAAGGACGTCCATGTGTTGAGATGTCTTGAACGTGATTTAGCACGAGTCGATTACACGTGAATTCTTCAAGCTGCTTGTTAGTCTGAGTTGTACCCAAAATGGCATTAGGGCGAAATTGACATGGCATGAGAATCCAAGAGTGGACTTTGAATTATCGAGAACGTCCGGGATAGACTTTGGATGATGCTACTTCGACAGTCAACAGTGCCAGGCAAGCCGAGTGTGGGGAAAAAGGAGTTACGGACCGAGGAATCAAGCCTGAAAGGACGTAGGCCGAGCAAAGCCAGTGTGGGCCTTAGGCCCAAGGTGGGACAACCACCATGGTGGGCCTAAGGCAAGCAATTGAGCCCATTGGGCCCAATCAATCATTTCTTCTTTCAAGCCCATTAGTATACCTTAAGCCCATTTGAGCCTAGTCAATTCCCAAGCTCATTTCTATTCATGGCCTAGCCCATTTCTTAGGCCATTCCAACAATTTCAGCCCAAAGATAGATTGGGAAATGGTGCAAGGTGAAAATGACCAAATTGCCCCTAAAAGCATTTGGATAAGGGTAAATGAAGAGAGAGAAGATGAGGTCATCTTGCATGGGGATTTAGGGCTTGCTTTATGGCCTTCTAGAAGAGTGCAGCAGCCCTCACATCACTCTCTCTCTCCCCTCGTTTTCCCTTTCTTCTTCTCTCTACTCCTACAGACCTCATTGTGAAAAGCTGAGTTAATTGTTGCATTTCCAAACAAATCAACTCCCGTGCCACCCACCATTGTGCTCAAGACACCCAGACCGTCCGCCCTGACTTGGCCCTTTGCCGGTTGGACTTGCCAGATGACCCGCCGGTCGGCCAAAAGCCAGCGCCAGTCTAACCATCTGGTCCTATTCTACTCCAGCTGACCTTCTCATGTAAACTTGAGTTGTTCGTTACCTTCCCGTGAGAATCAACTCACATGCCACCCACCACAGTGCTCAGCACAGCCAAATCGTATAGACGAGCCCGGTTGCTCACCGAATGGAGCCGTCGGTTGACCCGCCTGCCAGCCGGAAGTCGCCGCTTGCCAGACCGCCTAGAGTTTGCCTGATTCGCCTATTTTGTGATTTCCTCCATTTTTCTCCCATTTTGACCCTTCCTCTGCCTAGCCCAGCCACTAGCCACTCCCCCTTGACCCCCAGGTGCCGCTAGTTGCTGGCTAACCCCTCACCAAAGCTTCGGCCAAGCCCGTTCAGCTCTATTCCTCCTTTGGCAATGCAGTTTTTCAAAGTTGCAGTGGGAGGTAGTGTTTATTGTTCCTATTTCAGCCCCATGATTGCCTTGGATCGTCATGGTAGAGGTCCCCGAGTGTAGCCTCCATCGTCGCCATCGCGTCCCATTTAAGGGGTAAGTTTAGCTCCTAATTTGCCAATTAGAGCTTAAACTTGCTTAGGGATAGTTTAATTAGTGTTGATTCTAGTTTAGGAGATTTAATTAAGCTATATTAATCTTAAGATAGATGGTTAGATAGATGGTTATGATTAGTTTAGTTTAATCTCATTTTATTTGCTTAATGTGGCTTATGTGGTTAATTAAACATGTTTGGCTCTAATTGATTGGTTGTTTACTTTAATTAATATTTTTAATGATTTTTGGATTTAATTTATTAGTTATTAAATTCTGGAATTTCACTGTTCATGGTGCACTGTTCACGAGTTACTATTTCCAGAGTACTGTTCATGAGCATTGTTCACCCGAGAATGAAACGTGTCTAAATTCATGTGTTTTGATCTTATGATGTGATTTGAGTGTATAAATGCATGGGCATTTGCATGAATTGAATGATTTTTCACAAAAAGGAAAATCCAAGGGATATTAGAGATGGACCGCTTTTATGAGAGATGGAATTGAGGGGGTATGTTTGCATGATCAAATGTTGGACCGTCATCCAACGGGAGTTTGTGGGTGATACTTGGCGGGAGTCAAAAGCCGGTAGCAGTAGATTCTGGACCGATATCCCTTTTTGGGAAACCGTTTAAACGGTAGTTCTAGATGTAGCCGTGCCCGACGAGGCAAGACGAAGCCCAGTCTTCTTATCGGTAGCTCGGCGGGAGTCGAATGAGAGCTGACTGGAAAGTTAGCCATGGTCGGGAGGTCATTATTATCTAGAGCACGCATGAGGGTTGTGGTCATTAATAAGTAGGACACACGTGAGGGTTGAGATGGTTGGACCTTATTATGGGGTAAAATTGTGTGGCGTGGTATGGGACGTGTTATAATGATTTTACCTTATAATCGGGATCCGTGTGATCGATTGATGCATGATAGATGGCGCACTAAAGTGCAAGAGCATAAGTGAATCATTGCATCATTAGTTTTGGCTATGCATGGGTTGAGTACATTATTTATGGCACGCACGCATAAATCGATAATGTGCAAGGTATGGCAATGGCTATGTAAGACTACTTGTGACGCGACTCGTATGTGATTGATGAACTACATTATTTAATGGCCATGTGCATTGCGTACATTGTGCTAAGACATAACGTGCAGGGTATGGCATACCAGGTAAGGTTGCATGCGAACCAACTATGTAGTTAGTGGTTAACCTTGGTTAATGTGATTTGTTGATTGTTGGTTGTTAGTTGTGGCAAGCTTGTGGGGGTGGTTTTGGAGAGATACCCCGAGTTGAGTTAGTGTTCTAATCGGGGGCTTAAGGGAGGGCTCCCTGAGATTTATATCTCACTGGTTATTGTATAACCACTTTCAGATCCTTAGAATGGCGCTTCCACCAATGAGGTTCGGTATCCTTAAGGACTAGGATATTGTCATGATGCACTACCACTTCCTAGCTCGAGCATATCTGTACGAGAAATATCTCACCACCATCTGGGTGGATGAGGGACCGAGGCAATGGATACCTTATAGGTTCTTGACATGGTTCATCCAAAATGGAGATATGCTGATCGGTCATCTGCAAGGTTTTGACAGGCCGTCTAGTAGGGGCCTCGAGGACGTTGACTGGGATCCCATGGAATTGGACCATCCTGATGGTGCAGTGGAGAATCCTAGCCCCGCTTCACCAGTAACATACTCGTACAGCTCCAGCTCTGAATCAATGGAGTTTGAGTCCCCTGGATCCGAGTGACTGTAGTGTCGAGCCCGAGGGTTCTTTTTGGTGTACAGTTGGGTTAGCCTAGACTATTCTCTTTTTGGTCTGGATTAGAGGATGGATCGGCCCCTCTGTTGGGCTTGTAAATCATAAACGATTCTTTGTAGGTTGTGTTTCTGTTGTTCATCTCACTATCCCTATTTTCTTGTTTGATTGTCTGTTGATGGGGAGATGGTTCGTTTTCCAATTGCGCATAACGAAAGATTAAAAATGAAGGGTTGGTGATGAGTCCTAGGACATCGCTTTCTATCGACCAAGGAAGGGGTTGTTGCATGCCTGGGGTTCGGGGCGTGACAAAAGGTACCAAGAGTCACCGGACCATTGGCTTACGTTTACGCGCGGACTCATTATATTAGCCACACGGCTCTTGCTTTAATAGACGAGTATTAATAAGTATCTTAATAGCATTTATTTTCTTCAATGTTAAAAGCACGCTTGAATTTTTTTTTTTTTTTATGAAACTTTCCTGTAGATGTTTAAGGAAACTCAATAAATGAAGAAATTAAAAACAACCTGTAATTTTCTGACATCGATTACAAGGATATAAGCATATTTCTACTTTAATTTTCTTGTGCATTGGAAAAGGTTCATTTTGAAAGCTAAGCTAGTAAGGTAATTATATATTTAGAATTAAAGGGTAAAATTATTGATTATGTAAACTTAACATTGATCGAGACAATAAAATTAAATTGCTCATAAATCAAAATTAGACAAGAGTAATACATAAATACAAACATATATATGTACGTACGTACATAGAGAAAATACCAAATAGTCGCATTATAAGTATCACAAATATCTTCATCGTATAGTATATTTATTTAATAATCGATCTGCTTTCTCTAGCTGTTCTATAACATAATAAAAGGCGGTAGTTTTAAATACAAAAAAGATATCCAAATATTTAAAAGTATTATCTTTATTACGAAAATATAAAAAACAAGAGGATGTATATCAAAACTATAAACTCCAATTTAAAGGTCTTTACCATGTGGGAAACATAGGTTGTCAAAATATTTAAATATATTCATTTGTCAGCGTAATTTTTTAAAATAAGCAGCACTACTCCCATAAATTTTCACATGATATCAAAAGACCACATCTTGAGTTCAAATCTTTCCAAAATCTCCCTTATAATATATATAATGCTTAAATCTTAATTCAAAGTCCAACTTACACTTGAGAGGAATATTAGAATGTTTAAATATTAAACAGCAGCTCCATCTATCTACATGAGCTTTTATATTTGAATAGCTGGTAGTGATTTTAGAAAATATTACAAAGGTGTAAAAAAGTTCATTGCAAATGCAAACAATAACATGTACATATAGATAAATAGATCACTTTATTTAAAAAATTACTATATTAATTTTGAAATCATGATAAAATGCCAAAATCGAACTGGTGTATCGATTCACATTAAGTATGGCAAATTACTTACCCTACCAAATATCCACGCTACCTCGCCCTAATTAAAGTGGATAGGGAGTTTTAAGTGGGAATGGGACGAAATTTTCTATCTCGCATGGGAGTTGGAGGAGGGACATGGATATGCTCGGCCCCAACCTACGAACCAGCCCAAAGCACGATCTATTTCTAAATCGTGGAGATTTCTAGTCCTAACCTTGTTCCTTCACATAAATTGTATTATTTTAGTAATATAATGTTCCTCATTTTCGACATAGATTTCAGTATAACTTAAATACTTCAAATCCAATTTCTCATCGATTTATCATGGAAATATTCCAAACTAAACTTTGTGGTAATGGATCTAAGGATTCCAAATTCGTATTTTTTTTTTGTCCCTTATGATTTGTTCAACTTGCAAATTTTTTTGAGAGATAATATCGATAGATATATATATATATATATATATATATATAATTATGCTTGTTGAAGAATCTAATTAATTTTTCTTTTATCTTGAAAAATTTATTAGATTCTTCAACAAGTGGAACAAGGAAATATGCATACTTGCTACGGTTGGGAATGGAGTACATTTATATCCCCCCTCAAAACATGGTGCGGGGATGGGGCATCTTTGGTTAATGTGGAGCAAGACGCCACCCCCGCACCCACCTTTTTTTTTTTTTTTTTTTTTGATCAGAAGAACCAAGCGTATTATTTACGGAGGAAAAGCATTACATCCCATTGTAAGGGCATCGATACATAGTAGGTCCAGAACTATAGGAGGAGGTGAAGAGGCCCAGTTAGAGTTCAAAAAACCTCGGCCAAAGGCCTTAGCGGCCCAGTCAGCAAGGGAATTCGCTTCCCGTCTACAGTGGGACAGACGCAAAAGGGGAAACAGGAAAGCAAAGCTTCAACTTCGACAATTAGGGTTCGGCAGTCCCATGGAGGAGAGCAGCAATTGTTCAGCATTTCTACCATAACCAAGCAATCAGAATCAATCTGAAGGTGAGCTTCATTCATTCCTTTCTCAAGTAGATAAAGCAGGGCATGATGTAGGGCTCGAATCTCCGTTTGCAGAGGAGATGAAGCAGGAACGATTTGGGAGGAACCCTCGATCAGATTTCCTTCGTGATTTCTGCAAATACAAGCCACCAAACCTGTGTGATCTGCTACGGGGAAAGCCCCGTCAATATTTACTTTGATTGTCCCTGACGGTGGAGGATTCCAAATCCGAGAGGTAGGCGAAACTCGCTGCCCCGTAGATATTACGTCCTGCTGCTTACTGCGGTTGCTCTCTGCAATTATGAATGCAAGATCTACCATCTGTTCGTGAGTTGAGCGTTTGCTGCGGAAGATGAAGTGGTTTCTCGCTTGCCAGATTTGCCAGAGGAGAGCTACTACTATCTCCGGATCAGGTACATGTACATCGTGCAACAATATATCTGCTAGCCAAGTGGACATTGTTTGTGTGTTGTGTGTTGAACTATTAAGCTGCACTTTCGGATGAGACCAAAGACCCTGAATCTGTGGGCAATATAGAAATAAGTGTTCTGTAGTTTCAGGGAGATGAGTCTGACATAACTGACAATCTGGGTTGGGGAGGATGTGTCTTTTGTATAGGTTTTCCCTTGTAGCTAGTGCATTGTGGCAGAGGGACCACATAAAGACTCTGAGTTTGGGGGCGGTCTGTAGGTGCCAAATCTTGCGCCAAACAGGGGTTGGAATGTGAGGGGATGTGGTTGCAGAGGTGGGAAGATGTTTAGGAGCATGTTCTTTAATAAACTTATAGCCACTTTTAACCGTATAGTCTCCTGTAAGTGTCCCTGTCCAAATAATCTTGTCAGAAACCATAGTTGAGCTGAGAGGAATGGTGAGGATCTCCTGAATAACTTGCTCATCAAAACTTTGTTGAAGAAGATGGACATTCCAGGTGGTCAGATTCTGTGTAATATAACTTTCAACCATTTCTGGCTCCCCTCTTTTAGCTGGCCCACCTAGAGTTCCTCTAGCTAACCATTTATCATTTGGAATTTTTATGCTGTGGCCATTCCCGACTGACCATTGAATCTGATCTGAGATGGAGTCCCGACCTAAAAGCAGACTTTGCCAGCCCCATGACGGATTTGAACCTCTAGGAGCATGCCATAAATCAGTAGATTGAAAATATAAACCTTTAAACAGTCGACTCCACAAAGAGGATGGGCATTGAGATAGTCACCAAGCTTGTTTACCAAGGAGTGCTTTGTTAAGACTAAGTAAGTCTCGAAAACCCAGCCCTCCACTTTCCTTCCTTTCTTGAAGTAGTTCCCAACTTTTCCAGTGTATGCCCGATTTGGTACTACTATTTTGCCACCAAAACTGTGCTATTTTCTGCTCAATAGATTTGCATATAGAAACTAGAATTTTAAATATTGACATAGCATAGTTTGGTAAGGTCTGCACCACAGATTTGAGCAGTATTTCCTTCCTTCCTTGAGACAGAAGCTGTTCTTTCCACCCCGCCAGCTTAGCACTCACCCTTCCTAGTATCCAGGCGAACATATCCTTTTTAGAAACTCCCCAATCAGAAGGTATCCCTAAATATTTGCCAGTTTTTTCAATCAATGGCACCCTTAATGTACTAGCCAGATTTTGCTTTAAGAGATTAGGACAAGCTCTGCTTAGAAAAAGGCCAGATTTGTTTCTATTCACCACTTGTCCGGTAGCTAGACAGTATTGTTGCAGGATATTGGCTAAATTTTGACATTCAAGTAGACTTCCATCTAAGAAGAATATGGCATCATCGGCAAAAAATAGATGAGAAAGGATAGGACAGCACCTGTTGAACTGAATTCCTTTAAGATTCCCCATGTCGACAGCTTGTTTGATGAGGGTTGATAAAACATTAGCCACCAGAATGAATATATATGGCAAGAGAGGATCGCCTTGGCGGAGGCCTCTTGTAGGTTGAAAATAGGGTAACGGTTGTCCATTGAATTTGACACTCAGGGAAGTCGTCGTTATGCACTGCATTACCCAATTCACCCAATTGGTATGGAAACCGAGCTTACATAAATAGGCCTCCAAGAAATCCCATTCAACTTGATCATATGCTTTTTTCATATCCAGCTTTAAAATAGCTTGAAACTTTCTCTTTCTGACCCTGGTTTTCAATTGGTGCAGGACTTCTTGAACAACCAAGATGTTATCCTGTATTTGCCTACCAGATACAAAAGCGCACCCACCTTGCAGCCCATGCACCTGGCCTTTTCCATTGCCACCCCTAATTCACATGTAGAAATATTTTCCGTTCCAATTACTAATTCATAAATTAAAAAATTAATATTAATAGAATAATTGTAACATACACCGGTGGAGCAAAAGAAATTTTCAACATGCGGCCTTATACAACCATGAATTTTGATAGTTAGTAAAGAGAGAGTTGTTAAAACTCTTAAATCAATGATGGAGAAGACCATTTTTGTAAAAGTAGTTTTTTTTTTTTTTTTTACACTCACACTATATTCGCCGGTATTCCACGTAAATTATATAACTACTTATTAAAAGAATACAGAAAAAACCTAAGAGCACCTTATCCGCAAGTATTATTAGCGTAAGCAACTTAGGCATTAAATCGGGCAAAGAGTGAACGTAAGGGGATAAAAAATTAGATAATATATAAATGCTCTCTGGCAAGATCCTACAGATACAAAAAGAGCGGGTGAACATGTACGATCTTATGAGTCGTCCGGTTCAAATGTATTCGAGAAGAAAATTGGTGGAAGGCCTGAAATTTGCATAGCAATCTTTCCCAGAGGTTGAGCCTAGCCCCGCTGAGAAAGTAAGACGGCACGAAAGACACTGCTCTCAACACTGATCCGGGTTCAGACGATGCGAATACTCCAGCGGGGATTCGTAAACTCCTAGCAATGACGAATTTTCGTGGCTCCCACTCTCCCTGTTTTCTGTGTGCGTTTTCTTTTTTCTTGTATCTTCTGTTTCTCTCCATATTTTGTTTAGCTGTTGCTGTCCCTCCCAGCGAATGTTCAGTTTTAAGCAACCGACGATGGTGGCAAGCTGGGCGTTCTATACTCGCAACGGCAGGGCCGTTCACAACTGCGACACAGAAACAGATAAGAATAGAGCAGAGTACTACCGTGACTATTCAAGGCCAATTCGACTACTACAGGAGGTGCCACAGTATGTGTGAGCATTACTGGAGATAAAGGTGCAACAAAAAAGCACCGCCGTGAAGTGAGTCGCCAGCGGAAGACTCGAATCTTAGGAAAAACGCCAAGACAGCGAGTCCATCTCTGCCAAGGCAGTTTAGGCGAAACTAGCTCTTCCATGGCAGTAGCTGAGGTGGGGGACGAGCGTCTGGATCTTCAGGAATGGATGAATAAAGGATTGAACGAGAAGAGCAAGCTCTAGAATTGTGAAACTATTGGATCCGAGAACAGAGCCTCTTGGCCAAACTCGTTGGAGCCGACACCAGCTATTGCCTGAGGTCGAGTAGGAGTCGGAAACTGTGGCACGTTGTTCTGGAAGCTCAGCTGGTGTTACAGTGAGGGAGCTCGGCAGACTGTTGAGGTGAGGGAGAAGAATCATGAGAGCTCCCCGATGCCAGAGAGAGGACCCTTCGGTCCTATTGGCGTGGGTAGAGGAATCCAGGCGTGACCAAGGTGGAGCTCACCAGTATAGGAAAAGTCTATATTCCTAAGGGGAAGAGTTCGAGACTTCGTGGACGCAGTGCTTCAATGCTCAACGCGCGACTTACCCGCGTACGGGGTCAGCGGTGGGGGCCCCGGCGCTCCAGGGTTTACTCTCCGCCGCGAAGCGGCAGAGCGGAGGTTCCCTGGGTTATCAAAAAAAAAAAAAAAAAAAAAAAAAAAAAAAAAAAAAAAAAAAAAAAAAAAAAAAAAAAAAAAAAACTATTTTACACTCAAGTAATCCAACTGCTATAAAGTAGGAAAAGAAAAGGGATATGCTTGCTTGCTATTAGGGGTGAGCAGCAGTCTAGGGTTGACCCTGGACCGACCTTGGACCGGCCCAACCCTGTTGGTCCTGGTCCGGTTCTCAAGGGGACTGGGTCGGTCCTTGGTCCTGAAATTCCAGGACTAACACTGTGCGGGTTGGTCTTCGGTCCTAACAGTTTTTGGTCGGTCTAATCCTGGACCAACCCCAGATATTATATTATATTATATTATATTATATTATTCATAATTCATTTATATATTCAAACCTAAGTAAAATGTCTGTTATATTATATTATATTGAGATGCTCTATCAATAGCACTAATAGTAATTTCAATTTAAAACTTTTGTTGAGTATTAATTATGTGTCGTTGATTTTGTTTTCAGGTGTTTAGAAGTTTATGTGAATTAACAAGATGTGAAGTTATATATTCATGGTTTATATTAAGTATTTTGAACTTTTTATGATTTAATTGTATTTTACTAATAAATTTCAGCTGCACTTTGCTTTTCAATTTGTGTCAAATGATAGAAGTTTTTGAAGAGTAGAGTAATATTGCAATTTTACGGTGATTTGCTAGTCAAGTGGTGTTAAGCTCATTTTTTGGTTGAGTGGACTCGACATGATCAAATGTTAGTCAAGTGGTGTGAAGCTCATTTTTTGGTTGAGTGGACTCTACATGATTAAATGCAAGAAAACGCTTTTGCATATGGTGTTATGAATATTAAAAAGGGTTAATACCTTAAAAAAACCCCAAACTGGTACACTTGTGACAAATTTACCCTAAACTATTTTTTTAACCATGAAAAACCCCAAACTAGTACACCTGTGACAAATTTACCCCGACTAACTATAAAAAAACCCTAAACTGGTACATTTATGACAAATTTACCACAAACCAATTTATTTGACCATAAAAAATCCCAAAGCGGTAAATTTGTGACTAATATACCTTCCGAAAAATTAGATTAATACCACAAAAAAAAAAAATCACAAAAATTATAAACTGTGACAAACAGAATGTAAAATCTCAAATTGATATACGGGTCAATTGTCACATGTTATTTAACTTTATAATTTAATAAGAAAATTTAACTAAAACTAACATAGGGTAAATTTGTTACAAGTGTGCCAGTTTAGGGTAAATTTATCAAAGGTATACCAGTTTGGGATTTTTGGTGGTCAAAAAAATAATTTGGGGTAAATTTGTCACAGGTGTACCAGTTTAGGGTTTTTCAAGGTATTAACCCTATTAAAAATAGATGATTACAAGAACTTTCCATCTTGTCCTATATCTCGATAAGCGGTTAGCAGGTACGAAATTTTTATTATTGTGTCATCTTAAATTTGCTAAATTTGTATTGGTATTTATAGTTTAGTTGCACAATGTTGCATTGTCAATGGATGTGTAATTTGAATTTGTAGGTTTGTTTTTTTAGGGAGTATAAAAAATAAGACAAAAAAAATTATTGATCGGTCCCGGGTTGACCTTGGAACCGGACTGAACCCATTGGGTCGATCCGGTCCTTGGTCCCAAGCTCAATAGGGTCGGTCCTCGGTCCTAAAAATTGAGGACCGACACTGTACGGGTTGGTCCTAGGGTTAGAGGGTGGCCCGAACCAACCCGGACCATGCTCACCCCTAGGTGTAAAGGCGTAAACTTATTATTATTATTTTATTTTTTTGGGGGGTCGACTTTACCTTTATTTTAAGGGAGTTACTTGTATATAAGGAATGAATGAACTTCCCTCTTAGGGAGACTCTTAGGAAGACTAGAATTCTTTGACAACTGAATATATTACCCATTTTTGCATTCTCCATCTACTTTGTTTTTGAAAGACTGTAACCAGGAGAGCAACCCGATGGTGATGCAAGCAAGTGAAGAACAAGGAAATTTGAATCATGCAGAAACACCAGCAGGTACATGTTCGAGTTCCAACCGAGAAAAAATATGGTATAATCGATGGAATCTCGCATATGCCGGAACTTGTATTTTCTCATGGTTCTTATTATTTTCTTTATCACCATACAAACATAATGCTGACCTTGGCTAGAAAAAAAAGAGGAAAAAGAAAGTATGCGAAGGACTTAGTGCTCACTCTCTCCTACAGATATTGAAAATGTATTTGTAAGCGTTGGATAAGCTCCTTCTCAATCTGGAGGTGCTCCAGGTGCGTTATCCCTCAAGAGTTATTTCATTGCGAAATCTCAATCTTCATGAAATTGTTCTTTTCTAGACACTTCTCAATATCTGCAAGGAAAACGTATTGACAAAATAGCTTGAAATCTTTGGATCTATTGCAGAAATATCGAAAGAGGAAGTAGATGGATACTATTACCGACCATTGTTGCAAGCTGCATTCAAGGGTGATTGGGAATCTGCTAAAAGATTTTTCGAACAAGATTCTGCTTCAAAGACGGCCAAAATAACAAGCAGATCAGAGACAGTGGTTCACATAACCGCTTTGAGTGCACAAGACCAATTTTTTGAGAACCTGGTGGAGCTCTTGTCTCCATATCCGGAAGCGCTTGAACAGGTTGATTGTGATGGCCGCACAGCCCTCCACAATGCTGTCCTGCGTGGAAGGATAAAGATGGTCAAGGCATTAGTTAGAAGTAATCCCAATTTGACGCAGATTGCAGATAATGAAGAACGTGTTCCTCTGGGAATATCTGCTTTAGAAGCTTCTATGCATAAGGAGATTGCCTGGTTCCTGGCGAAAAGTACGACAGACGATGGGCCAGGTCATCCCTTCAGCAGTTCCAATGCGATTGACACGGTGATAGATCTCAACTGCGCTGGTCATCACGGTAAGATCATCATCGCCCTGTATCTCAATTCCTTCTGTTTTTTCTTTCATTCTAGGCTTGGTTTATTTTCCTGGTCAACTTTGTTGGTGAATTCGGATAGATATCACCCTTTATCTAGTTGAGCGGTACCCTGACCTTATGACCATGAAAACTACAAAGCGTGATAGCATATCTATACTGGGGACGTTGGCGAGGAGGGAGTCTCACTTTCGCAGCGGAAACGGGCTGACTGTTTTGGAAGCATTGATATATAAATGTCCGTACTTTCTGCAGTCGCATCCCTTCATTACTGATTCCCTTCTACATGATCATACCTGGCTCATCACCTGCTCTTTTGTTTCTCCGAACCGAAGGTATTCTGGTGGACTTGAACTACGAACCAATGGGTAGAAATTTGGATCCGGGTGGGTATGCTTTTTTTGATGTTTATTTTAGGACCTTTCATGAGTTTGAACTTTAAGTCAATTTTCTTAGATTGATTCCCTCCGTACTAACAAAAGAAATCAGAAATGATTGTTTCTTTGTTGAACATTTCTGTTTCCTTGACCTAGTTTTACTTGAATAATGACATGAAATCTAACTATTTCATGGATCAGTTATCCCCCGGGAACAATAGATGATTCAACCAAGTGCATAAATATCGTATAACTTTATTGATTGGACAATGTAACAAACGAATTTTGAGGTCTTACAATGATTGCATTCTAATGACCGGGTTCTCTCTGCAACCTAATTGTAGTGCATCAGTGTCTTACAAGGTCATTATGGAATGCTGCCAAAATTACAGGTATGCTTTTATTCTATCAAGATACCATCTCTATTTTTGTCCCTCTCTGTTTAACTAAAAGTCTATAACTTGTTTGTTTTTGACTTCTTTTATGAGTAGATAAAGCTCCTACCTAATTTGTTACGGAAAAAGGCCAAAAGATGTACCAATCTAAGCACAAGTAGTAAAGGTTGAAAGTAAAATCAAAATCATACGAGATGCGAGATTTACGTGAAAAACCCAAAACGGAAAAAATCACAAGGAGAAAGAGGAGTTTCACTATCTTCAACAAAGAGTACGATAGTACAATCCAAAAACTCAAAAAGCTACTTGATGAGCCACAATATTAAAAGATCTAACCAGAAGATAGGAAAAAAACAAAAGAGGAATTAATATGGAGGTTAGGGTTAGAAATGTGTTATTAAACATATTTCTTTTTATAATCTCCTTTCAAAATAAAACATAAAACAAAAGTGCATGATCTAAAATACCCTTATCTATAATTTGAAAGTCAAAATTCAACAAATCTTCATCTTGTCTTCAAATATCCGAAAGAACATTATACCAAACATCACAAGATCTCTCTCCCTTACCACCAAAAGTGATCACATAAGGCCACCCCCAAAACAGTGGAATCGACGACATACACCCCTAAGCCTACATGAGCATACTTGGTATAGGAAACAATGGATGAAACGCCACCAATCCGCTTAAGCAAATCAAATGGTCAAGACACTGATCAAGTCCAAGCAATGCTTGAACTTGGTCAAAGGAAACTGTTTGGTTAACATATATGCCAGATTATCCACTGCATTGTAACCATACCCTTAACAACCTCATCACGTATAAAGTGATATCGGATGTCAATATGTTTTGTCCTCCAATGATACATTGTGTTTTTGGTTAACAGGATTGTACTTTGGTTATCGTAAAAGATAATGGAGGCTCCCTCATGTTTCACTTCAAGTTCTGTAACCAAACGCTTCAACCAAAAAGTTTCTTTTACCTCTTCCGTTGCTGCCATGTACTCTGCCACTATGTCCTGCAAAATTGCACTCCAACTAACCATGGAACCACCAAGTGTAAAAACATTACTTGTCAAAGATCTCCTTTTGTCGAGATTGCCTGCATAGTCAAAATCAATGAAGCCAACAACCGAATGTTCTATATTACAACCCCTATCAAAGACCAACCCACATCTGAAGTATCTCAAATGTACCGAAGAATCCATTTCACAGCTTGCGAGTGAGTTTTATTCGGATGTGCATATACCTACTCACTACACTAACGGCCTGTGAAATATCTGAACAATTGTAAACCATAGCATACATAAAACTACCCATAGCACTAGAATATGGAACTTGAGACATCTCATCTTCCTCTTTTTTAGTTTTAGGCAACAAAGAAGCCGAAAGCCCAAAATGAGACGTCAAAAGAGTACTTATTGGTTTGGCATTAATCATGCTAAAGTGCTTAAGCACTTTCTTAATATACTTCTTCTATGAGAGGTATAGCTTCACAACCTATCTGTCTTTGCGAACCCCCATACCTTGTATTTTTTAGGCAACTCCAAAATCCTTCGTCTCAAATTCCCTGCTAAATTGCCTTCTCAAATTTTGTATCTCTATCATATTCTTTGCTGCAATAAACATGTGATCCATATATAATAGTAAATAAATAAAAGAACCATCATGCAATCTCTTGTAGTACACACGATTGTCATGTGCACTCCATGAGTGACCATGACTCAACATAAATCTATTAAACCTCTTGTACCATTGTCATGGAGATTGCTTGAGACTATACAAAAAACATTTCAACCTACAAACGTGATTTTCTTTACCCTCAACAATGAATCCCTTAGGTTGAGACATATAGATTGTCTCTTTAAGCTCAGTATGCAGAAAAGAGATCTTGACATCAAGTTGCTCAAGTTCTATATCATAAAGGACTACTAACACAAACAGCACACGAATGGAAATATGTTTCATAACTAGAGAGAACATTTCATTGAAATCAATCCCTTCCTTCTAACAAAAACCCTTCGCTACTAAATGTACCTTGAATCTTTCATCTTTAACCCTTGGAATTCCCTCTTTTCTTTTAAAGACCCACTTGCACCCAACAATTCTTTTGCCCTTAGGCAAATTCACAAGTGATATTGCTAGTATGAGTACCTAGAGGGGGGTGAATAGGTATACAAAGATTTTTCTTGATAATTTCTGTATACTTGCGTAATACTTAGACAGTTGAAGAATTAAAAATCAATCGTGAGACTGAGTAAGGGAAAGAGAGAATTAAACACGCGGTTTATAGTGGTTCGGCTTGATCCAAGCCTACGTCCACTCTTCTGCACTGACAGCCAAGTTGGCTGGATTCTACTATGAACAAAGAGATGTTACGTGATGATCTTCCTTGATTTCTTGGTGTAGATGATCTACCACACTCACTCAAGGTCTCGCCAAGTACAAACACTCTCTGTGTATACAATTTTGCTCGAACAGTCTCAACTAACAATCAAGGGTCTTCAGACTCTGGAATTTTTCTATCGATCACACACTTAAAACAACTAGAACGTCTTCCTTTTATACTCCTTTATGCCATCATAGCCGTTGGCACTTACCAAAGGAATTCCTCCAATCTACCCGTTGGACGGAATCAATCAAGAAGATCATCCGAGCTATTTAAGGAATCGATGATAGCCCATCAATCTGTTCGCCCATACAATCGGGATCTTGGTTTCCATGAATAGAACATTCCAAGATTATTTCGTCGACCATCGGATCTTCAATCGTTCTTAGATAAGAATGAAAAAATCCGAAATGATTATCCAACCAAAGAATCTATTCCGACGATAGGATCGAATCCTCACCCATATACCTCGACTTTGGATTTCCTTCGTCACACGGATTAGAAAGACGTCGGTGAGAACAGACTTAAGTCTTGAGTCTTGAGTCTTAAGTCTCGAGTCTTGAGTCTTGAGTCTTGGGTCTTGAGTCTTGGATCTTGAGTCTCGAGAATACAAAGTCTTCAGACTTTAAACTGTCGGTCTCCGAACATCCAGACTTAGACTGATAGAAACGTTTTGTCAGCTTCAAAATATTCTGGAAAGATTTCTCCAACAATCTCCCCCTTTTTGATGGTGACAAAACTTTCTTGTAGATTTGAACAACTTTGACCTGCAAAAACATTTCTCAAGCAATATGGCTAACTCATAAAGATTAATAAAACAACCAGACTCTGCATCCACAGAAAATTGGTTAGTCTTTCATGAGAAACACCATATAACAACACTTGAATAAATGCATCCAGTCAAGCATCATAATCCACAGTCAATTCAGTCAAGTTCACACCCAAGTTCAAGTTCTCAAGTCATACTCAAAAATAAACATAACCACAAAAGTCAAAGTTTTTAAAAGATGTTTATGTTCAAATTGGTTCTCCCCCTTTTTGTCAGCATTGAAAAGGGTGAGAAAGGAGTCATGTCTGCTTGGGAATGCGCACGATCTGGAAATCCCCAATGGACTGGACTACTCCTTCGAGCTTCTTCAGGTCTTCTCTCAGATGAGCTACCTCTTCTCCTTTAGCATTGGCTTGAAGTTGCAGAGCGAGGTCTTTGAATTTATCCTCCAGAGAGACTAAAGATGCTTGTCCAGCATTATTCAAAGCTTGGATTTCACAGTCCAGAACATATATCTGGTTACGCATTTCCAGAAGAATATTCATGATGCTACGAAAATCTGCAGAATCATCCGTCTGTGTACTGGCATGAGCTTTCTCGATTGAGTAAATGCGAGACGATGGCGCTTCGGTATAGTCGGCAGATTTGGAATCGACGTATCACCTTCTTCGGGCAATTGAGAGACTGAACTTCTTCGGTCTTCTAGAGATTGTCTTAGATCTTCACTGACAGCAGCATGAGGTGTAGACCTCTCTTGCTCTCCAACTCCCCCTGTCTCTAGGACATTGAGAGGGGAAAAGTGATGATCATGCTCTTTATTTCTCTTCTCTCCAGATTTGTCAGCAAACTTTTCTTTTTCTCCTTTTCCTTCTTCTTCGCTGGGGCACCCATGGCCTCCTTTCCTTTCCTTTTTGAAGCAGACTGGACTGGAGATTTCACTTTGAATTTCTCCATTGCCTTGGAGAGTTCTTGCAGACGCATTTTCATTAACATTTTCAACCCTACCACCATCTTATCACACGGTCGAACACAAAATGTATGTGGCAGATCAATGTTCAGATGTCTGAAGATCTTGGTCACCAGACCAGGATAAGGCAATTGTCCTTTGTCTTTTGACACTGCTCTGTACATATGGAAGAGAATAGTGTGCGGGAGAGAAAACTTCCGTCCTGAGTTGATCGCATACATCAACTTTGCTTCAGAAAGAGACACAGAAGTCTTTGATGTAGACTTCGGTCTGAGACAGTTGATCACAATCTTATGAAGCACAATGTTGATGGCATTCATCCTGGAATAGGTAATTTTCTTCTCTACGTCCCTATCTTTGACAAGATCCAGAGCAGTACGAGCAGGTGAGACTTTGATTGGAAGATAACGTCCTCGTTCAACTCCAACTATGTCCGCCAACATATTCACATCTACCACGTAGACTTGATCTCGAACACTGAATGAAATTCTATTCTCATCCAAAAAGCTAAGATTCGAATAGAAATAAGCGGTCAGTTGAACATACCCGTCCGTAGAGTCAGAGCAAAAAGTCTCAAGTTGAAGCAAATTCAACTTTTCTCTTAAGTTCACGTTGATGGTGTCCAGGAAGTCAAAATCGACACTTCTAGGGTTTATCACCCCTCTTTTCAACAGCACGAAATACGCTTTTTCCGATCCTTGGATTTAAACAAATCCAACCGATTTCCTTTCACCTTTGCTGCCACACCCGAGTCTAGGTTTAAATTCAAGGAACATTTTGTCATCATCGTTCCCGTCAATCAGATTTTGTCCAGGCATACGAGGATCACTCGGAATGTTCTCAAGAGCCTCCTCTGCCCTTCCTTTAGGAGCAATTCCCAATTCCTCCATTTTCCGCAGAAAAAGATACTCATTCCCATAATTTTTGTCCTTAAGGAAGTCATCTATATACTTTAATGAAGAACCGGAGCTTTTCAACGCACGATAAAGCTTATAGATAAAGGAGGGTTTTTGGACTCTTCTTGGGTCGGCTTCCTCGATTATCTCTTCTTCCAGATATTGACTTGCATCTTGTGGGGCAGGAGGTGTCGAATGACATGGAGGAGAGCGAATCGGACTTTGTCGCTGACTTGATAAGTCTTCTTCTTCAGTAAGATCGAAGTGAGTCGGTCCCTTCTCCATTCTTTGTGGTCCCCTTGTTTGCGATTCTTGATGATTTCCTCGAAGACGACATCTTTCTTTGTCTATTGGAAGATTCCTTCACTTGCTTTTCCCAAGAAAAATGACCACTTTCTCGACAACGAACAAGGAGTAGAAAAACAAAGTATCGGGAGGAGAGTGCCTTTTAGGGTTTTGAAGATTGTGCGAAGAGAAACTGTATATATATATATGTACCTCGGATTTGAAAAGAGAAGTTTAATCGGTACAAGGAAAGTGTACGAACACTTCTTTTCAAAATCAATAACTGCCAAAATTAATTCCTAAAAATTTTCAAATTTCACACAAATTATATCTGAATGAAAGATCGTACCTTTTCGAGATAAAATAGCAACTTACAGTATTTAGCCATGAATGTCTGAGTCTCATGATTTAAAGTCTGAGAGATTAGAGTCTTTAGAGTTGGTGAGTCTCTAGACTTTAACTTCTTCAAGCTTCAAAATGTTGAGTCTTGAACGGATAAAGTCGAATTGATTTTTCTCCAAAGGCTTTGTGAATATATCTGCTAGTTGACTCTTCGAATCAACAAATTGAATCGAGATTTCTCCATTTTGAATATGATCTCTAATGAAGTGATGTCGAATCTCAATATGCTTTGCTCTTGAATGAAGAATTGGATTTTTGGTGAGATTGATCGCTTACTGGTGTTGTCACATCTGATTTCGTGCATGAGTCTTCAATGCCAAAGTCTTGTAGCTGTTGTTTTATCCATAGAATTTGCGAACAGCAGCTTCCAAGAGCTACATACTCGCCTACGTCGTTGAGAGAGCTACGGTGCTTTGCTTCCTTGAGAACCAAGACACTTCTGTTTCCAAGTAGTTGACAAATTCCAGAAGTGCTCTTTCTATCGACTCAGAATCGGCCAGATCTGCATCCGAGTATCCTAGAAGATTAAAGTCTCCCTCTTTGGATACCAAAGACCGATGCTTGAAGATGAAGCAACGTATTTGATGATACGTTTCACGGCAATGAGATGCGATTCTCTAGGATCTGATTGAAACCTAGCACAAATGCAAACACTCAACAAAATATCGTCTAGAAGCGTAAGATAAAGAAGTGAACCGATCATGCTTCTATACAGCTTTTGATCAACTTTCTTCCCTTCTTCATCTTTGTCTATCTTCAAGGAACTTGACATTGGTATGTCGGTCTTCTTGCAATTTTCCAATCCAAATCTTTTGACAAGATCATTAGCATATTTTTCTTGGAAGATAAAAGTTCCTTCCTTCAATTGCTTTATTTGAAGGCCAAGAAAGAATGTTAATTCTCCCATCATACTCATTTCAAATTCGTCCCGCATAGACTTAGAAAATTTCTTGCAAAGACTTTCATTAGAGGATCCAAAAATAATGTCATCAACATATATTTGAACGAGTAAGAAACTTTTGTTTTCCTTTTTGATGAACAGAGTAGTATCTACTTTACCTTTGACAAATCCGTTCGTAATAAGAACTTACTTAGTCTGTCGTACCAAGCTCGAGGTGCTTGCTTTAGACCATACTGAGCCTTTTTCAGTCCGAAGACCGAGTCCGCTTCTTTGGGTCTTCAAATCCAGGCGGTTGTTCCACATAAACTTCCTCTTGGATAAATCCATTCAGGAAAGCACTTTTGACGTCAATTTGGAATAACCTGAAATTTTTGTAACAAGCAAACGCAAGTAATAGACGAATAGCTTATAACCTTGCAACTGGTGCGTAAGTCTCGTCATAGTCTATTCCTTCTTCTTGCGTGTATCCCTTGGCCACGAGTCTTGCTTTATTGCGTACGACTTTTCCTTCTTCGTTCATCTTGTTTCTGAACACCCATTTGGCTCCAATGACAGTTTTACCTTTCGGTTTAGATGTCAATTCCCAGACATCATTAATATTGAACTGTCTGAGCTCCTCTTGCATAGCTTCGATCCAGCTTTCATCAGATAAAGCTTCTTCTATGCTTTTTGGTTCAATTTCAGAAATGAGAGCAACAGCACTAGATTCTTCACGCCTTTTTGATCTGGTGCGGATTCCTTCATTGATTTCGCCAATAATGAGATCTTTAGGATGACTGGATTTGTGCTTCCAGTTACTAGTTGATTTGCCTGGTTGATGATCTCTTTCTTTATTTGAATCTTCATGAGCATCTTGATGTTGGACTTCCTGAGTCTGAGATGCTTCTTGAGTTGAAGACTTTGGAAGGTCTAGAGCGAGTTCGACTCTTCATTTTGAGTCTCGATCGATTCATCTTGTGTAGAGTCTTGAAATTTGACGTTCATTGACTCCTCCACAGTGACCGCTCTTCTTGTTATAGACTCTGTAGGCTTTGCTTGATGTAGAATATCCAAGAAAGATGCCTTCATCTGATCTTTCTTCAAACTTACCAACTCGATCATTTGCATTTTTCAAAATAAAGCATTTGCAACCAAACACATGAAAGTATGAAACAATAGGCTTCTTACCTTTGAATAATTCATACGGGGTTTTCTCAAGAATAGGTCTTAGAAAGACTCTATTTATAATATAGCATGCTGTTGAAACAACTTCAGCCCAAAACCGTGAAGAAATTTTGCTTTCAATTAAAAGTGTTCTAGCCATTTCTTGAAGAGATCTATTCTTTCTTTCCACAACTCCATTTTTTGAGGAGTGTATGGAGAAGAGAATACATGTTTAAAACCAGATTCTTCACATAATTTTGTGAAATCTTGATTTTCAAATTCACCTCCATGATCTGTTCTTATACTTGAAATAGCACATCCTTTTTCATTTTGAACCTTTTAGCAAACTTCTCAAAGTACGAAAAGGTTTCGACTTACTTGCAAGAAAATATACCCAAGTAAAGCGAGAGTAATCGTCTACAATTACTAGACAATACTTCTTACCTCCAATGCTCTGGGTTCTGCTTTCCCAGAATGCATGGAGTGCATGAATCAGACTTTTGAAATGGTAATTTGGGTAGACCTCGAACAAGCTGCTTTGATGAGATTTTGGCTAATTGCTTCATATTGACATGGCCAAGCTTTCTGTGCCATAAGCTTGCTTTATCTTGGATTGAAATTAGACATTGAGATTTATTCAATTTCATGTCTAAGAGGTAGATGTTTCCATGTCTTCGACCCATGAAAGACTCAGTAGAGTTTTTACTAATTCCATAGCAAATTCCTTCTTGAAAGGAGATCTTGAACCCGGTATCACACAATTGGCTAATGCTGAGAAGGTTATAGTTGAGTCCTTCTACTAGAGAAACATTGCTTATTGTGAGATTTCCAATTCTCACAGTTCCAAATCCCACGATGCTTCCTTTGCCGTTTCCTCCAAATGAAACATTTCCGCCGTTTACTTGAACAAGCTTTATGAAGCACTTTGAGTCTCCTGTCATGTGTCTTGAGCATCCGCTGTCAAAATACCATTTTATCTTTTTCTTGACGGAGACCTGCATTCAAAAGAGAGTCTCAAGCTTTCTTTGGTACCCAAATTTTCTTGGGTCCTTTGATGTTAGTAGGATAAGCATTACTAGGCCATACTTTCTTAACAGGTTTCCAAACCATAGGACATTCTTTTTCAAAGTGATCCTTACTGTTACACTTTGAACACCTTAGAGCATTTCGACCAACAGACTTTACAAAAACTTTCTTGAAATGATTTTTGTAAGCCTCTCTCGACGGTCTTTTCTTAATTCTTTCTTTAACTTTAGGAAAATCAATCGGGGAATTGTTTCCGCTGTCATGCCTAAACCGGACTTATTGAAGTAAGGTCTTTGAACTGAAAGAACTTTTTCAAGCTTTTCGGATCCTATCGAAAACTTCTTTGAAATATTTGATAAGTCCGTTTTTAAGAAAACATTTTCTTTCAAAAGATCATCTTCTTTTTCTTTAAGAGCAGAAACATTTAGGTCTAGACTTTTAACTCTTTCTTCTAAAATGACTTCCTTTTGTTTTAGAGCTGAGTTTTCTTTTTTAAGTTCGGAAATTCTTTTGAGCGAAGTCTTAAGACGAAACACAGTTCATCAATATATTTAGAGACTTTGACAGAATTTTAAAATCACTTACCTCGAATTCACCGTCTCGAGTCGATCCGATCCGAGTCTCGAGTCCGAATGTGCCATCAAACATATGTTGGCATATTCATTATCACTCTCTTCACATTTTGTATCACTCCGTGTTTCGGCTTTGAGAGCCTTTCGAAACTTCTCGGCTTTTCCTCTTTTCTTTTCGGAAGAGGACAGGTTGGGTCGATGTGTCCCTTCTTTTTACATTCGAAGCAAACTACATCTTTGTTTGGTTCCTCATCATCAACGTAGACTTGGTCTGCTGTCTCGAAAACTTTGTTTCTTTGGGATGAACCTTCTGCCTTTTCTATTCAGTTTTCTGAATCTTCTTATCATGAGGGCGAGCTCCTCATCATCCATATCATCTTCAGAATCTGCATCATCGAATCATCATTTGATTTTAGTGCAATAGATTTCTTACCTCTCGGATCTTCGTCTTCATTAATTCGTTCCACTTCGTAAGACGAAGAGTTCCAATCAGCTCGTCTACGAGATAATGGCATGATTCTTTGCGTCTCTCTTATTGAAGTCTTTATATGATTCCAATCCTTGGAGAGTCCACGCGAAGCTTGTTCACCTTCATGGGATCAGAAATTTTTTGTCCTTGGTTCTCAAGACCATTGACAATATCTGTAAAACGACTAAACATGTCGATTCTGATTCTCCTGGTTTCATTTTGAAGGCTTCATATTGACCGAGGAGAATATTGATTCTAGTTTCCTTCACTCGATCTGTTCCTTCATAGGTGATATGTAATCTATCCCATACTTCTTTTGCTGTAACACAAGAAGATATTTTGTTATATTCAGTTGGAGATAAAGCACAATATAAAGAGTAAATTGCTTTTGCATCGAGTGCTTGTCTCTTGTTTATTTCTTCCTGAGGCATTCCGCTGGCTTCAACAGTTTCTTTCCCTCTTTCAGAGACTGATGCAACAGCAGGAGTGATTCCTCTTTCCACAACATCCCATTCCAGAGGATCCTTGGATCGTAGGAAAGCTTTCATCTTGTTCTTCCAGATGTTGTAATCCTTTCCGTCAAAGTAGGGTGGTCTGGTATTGCTTTGCCCTTCCATCAGCCCCGGTGCTAGCATACTAGCCATGGATCTTTTACTCTGAAGTAAAACACTTCAAACAAAGTAAGAACACGGGCTCTGATACCAATTGATATTGCTAGTATGAGTACCTAGAGGGGGGTGAATAGGTATACAAAGATTTTTCTTGATAATTTCTGTATACTTGCGTAATACTTAGACAGTTGAAGAATTAAAAATCAATCGTGAGACTGAGTAAGGGAAAGAGAGAATTAAACACGCGGTTTATAGTGGTTCGGCTTGATCCAAGCCTACGTCCACTCTTCTGCACTGACAGCCAAGTTGGCTGGATTCTACTATGAACAAAGAGATGTTACAGTGATGATCTTCCTTGATTTCTTGGTGTAGATGATCTACCACACTCACTCAAGGTCTCGCCAAGTACAAACACTCTCTGTGTATACAATTTTGCTCGAACAGTCTCAACTAACAATCAAGGGTCTTCAGACTCTGGAATTTTTCTATCGATCACACACTTAAAACAACTAGAACGTCTTCCTTTTATACTCCTTTATGCCATCATAGCCGTTGGCACTTACCAAAGGAATTCCTCCAATCTACCCGTTGGACGGAATCAATCAAGAAGATCATCCGAGCTATTTAAGGAATTTGATGATAGCCCATCAATCCTGTTCGCCCATACAATCAGGATCTTGGTTTCCATGAATAGAACATTCCAAGATTATTTCGTCGACCATCGGATCTTCAATCGTTCTTAGATAAGAATGAAAAAATCCGAAATGATTATCCAACCAAAGAATCTATTCCAGACGATAGGATCGAATCCTCACCCATATACCTCGGCTTTGGATTTCCTTCGTCACTGGATTAGAAAGACTGTCAGTGAGAACAGACTTAAGTCTTGAGTCTTGAGTCTTAAGTCTCGAGTCTTGAGTCTTGAGTCTTGGGTCTTGAGTCTTGGATCTTGAGTCTCGAGAATACAAAGTCTTCGACTTTAAACCGTCGGTCTCCGAACATCCGGACTTAGGCGATAGAAACGTTTTGTCGGCTTCAAAATATTCTGGAAAGATTTCTCCAACAACAAGATCCCAAGTTTGGTTCTTATGAAGAGACTTAATCTCTTCATTCATCGCAACAAGCCATTCCTCGGATTTAGAACAAATATTAGCTTCACAGAATGTAGAAGGTTCTTCAATCCCAAGCTCTTCATCAACTGCAAGAACATATGCTACCAAATTAGTGAAACCATACCTTTGGGGAGGGGTAATTTGTTGTTTAGCCTTCCTTGCAGCCAAACTTTGAGGTTGCTCCATTTCTCTTACTTCATCTTTGATAAAATTTGAGTCTTGTTACCCCTTGTCACTTTCTGCCTGAACATGAACATCTTCAAATGTTCTTTGTGGATGCTCTACATGAAGCTCCACCTCTTTTCCAACGTTCTCCTCCTGGATACTTGTAGATTCAGTAACAACCTTTCTTTTTTCAAGTATGGAATTTTCATAAAAAATAATATCTCCACTATAATAAACTTTGATGACTAAGGATCATAACACCATAACCTATATCCTTTTAACCCCATCTGCATAACCAACGAAAATACACTTCTTATCCCTTGGTTCAAGCTTATACTCTTTTACATGACAATAAGTAAATAATCAAAATATTTTAAAACCAGAATAATCAAAAGGTTTACCTAACCATACCTCATTAGAAATCTTACATTCAACTGTGGTTGAAGGAGAACAATTCACTAAGTAATACACCATGTTCATAGCTTCAACCTAGAAATCTTTCCCAATTTAGCATTAGAGAGCATATATCAACTCTCTCTAAAAGTGTCTAGTTCATGTGCTCTACCACCCTATTCTATTGAGGTGTGTACCTAACTAGTCGATATCAAATAATCCTCAAATCTTCATAGTACTTGTTGAAATCACATTTGCAAACTCAAGATCATTGTATCCTCTAAGATGCTTTATCTTCTTCTCCATTTGATTTCTATTAACATCTTCCACTTCTTGAATGTATTAAAAATGTCATTTTTACACTTCAAGAAATAAACCTAGATTTTCTTAGAAAAATCATTAATAAATGTCAGAAAGATAAACTGCAGTATCTTTAGATGTTACCTATGCCGGCCCCCACAAATTGGAGTGAATACAGTCAAATGTGCGCTTCATCGAGTGCACCCCAATACTAAAACTAACTCTATACTGTTTCTCAAAAACACAATGTTCGCAAAAGTCAAGCGAGACTATATAATCTCCACAAAATAAATCACGTTTACTCAAGATAGCCATTCTTCTTTTGCTCATGTGGCCTAACCGCATATGCCACAATATTGATTTTTTGGAATCCAAAGAAGATGATATATTTGAAGAACCCACAATGATACTTCCTTGTAGAACATAAAGGTTTTTCCTTATGTTATCTCTCACCATAATCAAGAAGCTTTTTGAAATTTTTAAAATTACACCTCCACTTGTGTACGTGCATCTAATGGAATCTAAACAGCTCAATGAAATAAGGTTTTCTTCAAATTTGGGATGTACTTAATGTTTGTCAAAGTTCTTACTATATTGTCATGACACTTAAACTGCACAGCACCAATTCCCACAATCTTGCAAATTGCATTGTTGCCCCATCAAAATTGAACCACCATGGGCTTTCTCATATGTGTGGAACTAATCTCTATGTGGACACGTGATAAAAACATGCTAAATCCAAAATCCATTCATCATCGACTTGACAATTGAAGATAAAATAGTAAGAACAATGTCCAGATTAACTAACTCGTTATTTTTCATCAAACTAGCCATATCGGAACTCTCCATCGACTTCTTCCCCTTCACTTTGAGCACTGGACACTCACTTTTGTGGTGTCCGCATTTGTGACAATACTAACACTCCACCTTACTCATATCTTTGCCTGATCTAGACTTCGAATGGCATTTACTATTACTGCGTATGTCATGATAATTCGACCTTCCCTTGACAACTAAACTATCAGCTTTATCACCACTAATACTCACATTTAATTTGATATGCATATTTGTGGAATTCAATGAGATATTCACATTCTCAAGAGTTATGGATTCCCTTCTATACAACATGGAATTCACAAAATTCTCATACGAGCTTGGTAGTGAGCATAACACAATTAGGGCATGATCTTCATAATCTAACTTCAAATTTAGATTTTTCATATCCATAACAATTTTATTAAATTCATCTAGATATTCTTGGATATGAATACCTTATTGCATCTTTAGTGTGTAAAGACACTACTTCAAGAATAATCTTGTCATAACAGATTTCTCCTGTAGATCTTCATGTAGAGGCTCTTAAGCTTATTCCACAATCCTGAAGCTATTTCTTCATCAACAACTTCGCGAAGCACCTTATCGGATAATGACAATTGGATGGTGCTATGCGCCCTCTCTTCATATTCTCGATCTTAGCTGTAGTTATATCGTTGGGAAAATTTCAATCTAAGGCTCTAACTGAACATTCCCAACGCAATAACACTTTCATCTTGATCCTCCATAGTCCAGAATTATTTTGGTCATCGAAGGGTGCCACTTTGAACTTGATAGATGCCATCTTGAACTAGAAGATCAAAATTCCATTGCTTTGATACCAACTTGTTGTGGAAAAGGCCAAAAGATGCACCAATTTAAGCACAAGTAGTAAAGGATGAAAGCAAAATCGAAATCACACGAGACGCAAGATTTACGTGAAAAACCCAAAATGGGAAAAATCATGGGGAGAGATAAGGGTTTCACTATCTTCAATAATGAGTATGAGAGTACAAGCCAAAAGCTCAAAAAATCACTTGGCGAGCCACAAGATCTAAAGATGTAACCATAAGATAGGAAAAAAACAAAAGAAGAAATAATATGGAGGCCAGGGTTAGAGATGTCTTATTAAACACATTCCTTTATAGTCTCCCTTCAAAATAAAACCTAAAACAAAAGTGCATGGTCCAAAATACCCTTATCTCTTATTTGAAGGTCAAAACTAACATAATTCTTGTGAAAAAAGAAAGGGAAAAAAGAATACTTCAAACTGCAAATCGAGGTGAGATTTAATGTTAACCTAGGAACTTCTTGCTTATGGCTAAATGATCTGAGCAAAAGATATGGAGTAAGATTTACGTAAACCTAGCACTTCTCCTTCAATCTTGATTAGTGAAATCTCATTCGCTTCATCATCTTTATCAAGCATGTATATCTTTTTGGAACAATTAGAACAGTGAACCCATATGTTTTTGTTTCCTCCATTACGGGCAAAGTGCTTATAGCATCTATATTAGTTTTTTTTTTTTTTTTACTACTACTTTATCTCAATACAACATGAAAGAATAATTTGAGAGGGTGCGGGAATTGGACATGGGACCGGGGGCAAGCCTCTTTACATCATTGACTATGAAAGAAGGTTGCAATAGATGAAGGCATGGGTTTATCATTTAATGGCAATTAAGATAGTAATAATTCAAAAAGGTTTTAAGAATAGGAATAGGAGCAGGTAGGAAAAATCAAAATGATTTATTAGAGAAGGCTTGGAATAAAAGAATATTTCAATGGAGCGAATTTCATGAGTCTCATCAAAATTAGGCGTACCAAAATTCCACCCCAAATTATATATCCTATACCAACAAGCTGTAGCTGTTGGTTAGATAATAAAGGAGTTTTCTCCTCTTCTTATAATCATGTATTTGAGATTTGTTGGAAGCACACTAGAAAATAAGATCCGGCCGATATGAGAGAATGCACTCTTAAGATTACCCAAGAAGGTGGACCATTTGAAGTTTGCAGAAATTACTCCAAACACAACCTGACCGCTAAAAGAGATCCTATACTTCCGGGAAAAATGTCAAAGAAGTTCTAAACCTTTTTTATTTATACTAATTTAGACGTAAACATTTTATTGGTGCTAATTTAGTTCTAAATATTTTCACTTGGTGCCAATTTAGTCATAAACCGTTTGACTTGGTGCCAATTTAGTCATTTCCAGCTAATTATGGCATGATTTTGCTGATTGGGTGCTAGTCAACTAACATGGCATGACTGAGACTAATGTGGACAACTTGTAATAATATTTTAATATTTTTTCAATTTTTTTTTTACTTTTTAAGTTTATTGTTTCATTTTCCTTTTCTTTTTCTTTTTCTTTCTCCTCCTCCTTCCTCTAACCAGTCGCCAGACCACCAGAGGTGATGCCCGCGAGGCTCGAGCCCTTGTCAAAGGCTACAAAGATGGCTCACTCTGGGCAGTGAGGCTCGCCCTTGTCAAATCTGGCTCATCGGCCATGGGCAAAGCCCAACCTTGCTAGATCCAATAAGATCGAGCCTTGCCTAGCCATTGGCGAGGGCTCAAGCCCTTGCAAGTATGACCTCGCAGCCTCTGGCAAGGGCTCGAGCCTCACCAATGGCCAGTGAGGCTCACTAGAGACCGGCAAGGTCAAGATCGACCTTGTCGGTCGTTGCTTCTAGTTAGTCGCTAAGGTTTCGTGACTAGTTGAGGAAGGAGGGGTAGAAGGAAAAAATAAAAAATAAAATGAAAAAGAAAATGAAAAAGAAAAGGAAAAGGAAAAATAAAATAAAATAATAAATATTAATAAAAATAATAAAAATTGAAAAAAAATTAAAATATTTTTAAAAGCTATCCACTTTGCCATGTTAGCTGATTGACGCCTAATTAGCAAAATCTGGCCAAAATTAGCCGGAATGACTGAATTGACATCAAATCAAAAGATTTAAATTGACACAAATAAAAAGTTTACGACTAAATTGGCACAAATACAGCCCGTTGCTCGTCTCCATCTGCCGCCCCCTACAAGCCACCGGTCGCCATCGCCCCCTACTGTCCTTTGCCGCCGACCGCAAACATCCACCGCCCCCACCGATAGCCACCGTCCACCGTCATTGTTCATTGCTACTAGCTTCTGTTGCCCTCCGGCTAAAGGAGGGAGAAGAAGAGAAGAAAAAAAAAAGAAAAATCTCAAAAAATTATTAAAAGATTAAAAGAAATTCTACATCACAAAAAAACTTGTGGGTCATACTAAATGCATTCCTGTCCTTGGAATAGTTTCTCAATAAAAGAACACATTTGGTAACTACACAAAATTTCTATTCTCCAAATGGAAAAAGAACAAAAATTGTGTTTGATACGATTTACAACTTTTTTTGTAATGCATAATTTCTTTTGATTTTTAATAATTTTTTAAGATTTTCTTTATTTTCTTATTCGTCCTCGAGCCGCCTCTCGCCGGGCGGTGGCCATATGGCGGGGGTGGCGGCGAGGGGCAATGAGCGGCGAGAAAAAAGAAAAGAAAAAAATAACTTATTTCTAGAAATTGTTCTTGTGAATAAAAAGCTACTTTTTTTTCTAATTCTTATTTCTATTTCAAATTTATTCATCAGCTACTTTTCTATTCCAAGGAATAAAAAAATTAGTTGACATTACCAAACAGAGCCTTAATGATTAATCACTGAAAGGTCAATTTATGGTCAAAGTTTTGATTTTTTTCGAAATCTTTTTCGGCCAAAATGAAATTGGGATTATTTGGAAACTTTTTGTACAAAAAATCAAATTTTGACTCGGGATTGACTTTTTAGTGAAAGGATTAACAGAAAAGTCAATTCAAAAGTCAATTTTCGACTTTTTGAATTTTTGATGAAAATGACTAAGAAATTACCCATAAATAAAGGGTCAATGAAAAATAAATGAAAAATAACATTTTTTGCCTGAGAAAATGGTTCCGTTATAATCGGGAAGCTTAATTTCGACATTTTACCTTTTGTTGACACGTCGATAAAAAATCAAGTCTTAATAGAACTTAAAAAAAAAAAAAAAAAAAAAAAAAATCCCAAACTCCCTCTCCCCTTGTACTTTGTTGGTCGTGTGTGTGCTTCCTTGGATGATAACGTGCGTCGGTGGTTATCATAGATGAAAAACTGGAGGTGACTACCGGTGGAGCTTGCCAGAGCAAAACTGAATGATAAAAGCTCCGTTGCAGCGAGAGAGAAAAATCATCAGGATTCCATGCTCCGTTGGATGAAGCTCAGGGAATTATAGATTTTGAACTTCAATGGATTGGGCACATAAGATATATATGGGCACGTAAGATATATATGTCATAATCCCTAATTTGTAAATTAATTTTTATCGATGAAATTCAGGTGTCAAGTAACTCAATTGCTAAAATTGGAAAGTTTAAGTTTAAATTGGCCTCCGCAGAACGAGTTTAGGACTAACTTGATAACTGTCCCTAAATAACTTATTTCAACATTTATTTCTTCTAAATCGGTAAAATTTATTATCAAACTTCTCATAAGAATTAATATTTAATATTTAGATAATTAGACATTTACTCACATTATAGGTTTGCTAACTGACATCATAAGCAAATCAGTGCATAGAGCTTGCACAAGAGTGTGCCAAGAGAATCGTCATCATCATTGTTCAAGTTTTACCCACTCTTATATTCATTGACAGATAGATTGATATTGAAATGCTAGTATCATTTCCTTAAATTACCTCATCTCAATCCGAAATTTTGTGAGCACCTAAGTTTATGTAAGCTTTCGAGTAAGATATCATTCGCTCGAGACCCTTATTCGTTTCACACGAAATAGCCACCATTTCGGGGAAAACATATGGTGAAATCAAAGCCAAGGTTCTAAACTGAACAATACTTATACCTAACAATAGTGAGTCGAGCTTTCCGGTGGCACGAGAGTTCCAAGAATCCAAATTTGGATTTAAACAGTACTTGAATTCGAAATTTTATGAACTTATGGTCAAACAAATAATCACATGCAGCACATCAAATCTTTGAAGGCACATCGAGTTTTGTAGAAGAAAAAAACTCTTAGATGCACTCGGTGCATGCAAGCCCATCTCACTTGGACCATTGGATGAAGTGGGCCCCATGTGGATCCCACCAATCTAACAGTGAATGTGACCTAGGTTCATATGATCTGGATGTATCCAATACTTGCTCATTGTATAAGTTGTTGCAACAATATTCTAGTGTAATTTAGAAAAATAAAAAGAAACAAGTCCAAAGCCAGGCTTTAAAACAAAATTTGGGCATAGCTCACATTACAATCCTCCTTAATTAAGTCATGCATAGAAAAGTTCGCCTCAATGAATTTGTCCAATTGGCCTCGTACAATACTAAATATGTTAAAATAAAATAAAATTGATTATTGGACGGCGGTTGTTGGATGAGTAACCTGCAAAGCATTGAAGAAGAGCCATAAACTTTACGATTGGTTGCATGGACTTCAAGAATGAAAGTTGTTGAAGACTTCTATTACTTTATTACGCGTTTTGATTGTGCATATGATTACCGTGTATGGGGTAGTTTTGTTTTCTTCATTAAATTCCCATCATTCACATTTGTGGGTTGCTGTCTTAAATGTGATCATTAGCATTTGTAAACTTCAATTCCTATATAAAGGGATGAAATCATGAATTGTAAATTAAGCCACAAGCCATAGTCCACGAAGACACAAAGAAGTGAAAGCATTCTCAATAAAAAGTTCTCCCTCTAATTTCTAGTGTTCTTATTCCTAGTAACCAAAGTTTATTATCATTCTTTTAGTTCCAACATTTGATATCGAACTAGAAATGGCATCCACCAGTTTTGGTCAATTGCAACTTCCAAATTTGAATGGGAAGAATTTCGATAATTGGTCCGTCCAGATGAATGTTCTTTTCAAATTGCAAGATTTGTGGAATCTGGTAGAGAATGGCTACACTAAAGTGACTGATGCTGAAGCATTCAATGCTTTAAAAAAGGAGGAGAAAGATATTTTGATGGAATTTCGAAAGAAAGATCAAAAGGCATTGTTTGCAATCTCCAATCGGTATAGGAATTGATATTTGAGAAAATATCAAGTGCGGAGACTGCGAAAGCAGCGTGGGATATTTTGCAACAATACTGCAAAGGCGATGATCATGTTAAACAGATGCGGCCTCAAACACTGCGCGATGATTTTGAGTCTTTACGCATGAATGACTCTAAACCAGTCTCGGTGTACTTTGATCACGTGCAAACCATTGTTAACCAATTGAGGGTTAATAGTGAAGAACTCCAAGATGTGTGAGTCGTAGAAAAGATCTTGAGGTCTTTGACTAAAAGATTTGACTACGTAGTTGCGGCAATTGAAGAAGCGCATGATGTGTTAGCCATGATGTTGGAGCAGTTGATGGGTTCATTATGCTCGCATGAGCAATGAATGAATCAAAAGTCCATCGGTTCGTATTCCAAGCAAGCATTGCAAAGTCAAGTCACTCAATCAATCCAAGGAGGCCATCAAGCTGGCCAAGGTCGTGGAGGTGGTCTAGGATGCGGACATGGAAATTTCAATTCCATTGGAAAATATATAACACAGAGTAAATCAAAGGTCAAGTGTTTTAGGTATAACAAATTCGGACATTACAAATCCGAATGTTAAACAAAGGTGGCGTACAAGCAAGTAGAACAGGCACGTACCATTGATGTTGAGGAAAACATGGTGCTAGTGTGCAAGAAGGATGACTCAAGCACCGTGGACACCAACCTTTGGTACCTTGGTACTAGATGCAGTGATCATATGACTAGCTGAAAGGAGTTATTCTCACACTTGGATGCGACAGTTCGCAAAGAAGTTAACTTTGGGAATAAATCCAAAGTTCTTGTAATGGGCAAAGGTGACATTAATATCAACTCAAAAGATGGTGCCAATGTTACTGTTGCACATGTTTATTTTGCAACAAGACTTTTTTTGGGACTTATTAAATGTCAAGCAACTTTCCGGAAGAGGACACAAAGTCCACATTGAAAATGGAGTTTGCACTATTATGGGTGTAAACAATAAGTTGATCACAATGGTGCAGATGACAAAGAACCATATGTTCCCTCTTACTCTTTAGACAAAGAATCTTTTGAACATTCAAGTGGTGATGACATATAGCAACTAGTTATGGCATTTTCGATTCAGTCATCTAAATTTTCGTGGACTAAAATTACTAGTCTAGAAAAGGATGGTGACTGGCATGCCTTTGATTGACATTCTAGATCGCCCATGCGAAGGATGTCTTGTTTGAAAACAATATCGAGAATCCTTTCTAGTCGGAAAAGCTAGAAGAGCAAAACAACCTTTGGAGTTGGTACACACAGACGTATGTGGCCCTGTTGAGGTGGAATCATTCACACAAAAAAGGTATAAGTTAATTTTTGTGGATGATTTTACTAGAAAAACATGGGTATATTTTCTTAAGAAAAATCCGAAGCTTGTTTCAAGTTTAAAGAATTTAAAGTCTATGTTGAAAAGCATAGTGGGTCTATTCTAAAGAAATTAAGATTAGATAGAGGGGGAGAATTCACTTAGAAGGAATTTGATAAATACTATAAAATTCATGGAGTGAAACATCAATTGACTGTTAGCTATACTTCTCAACAAAATGGTACAGCAGAAAGAAAGAATAGGACAATATTTGAAATGGCAAGAAGTATGCTAAAGGCTAAGAATTTAACCAAGAAGTTTTGGGTAGAAGCTGTTACGTGTGCTGTATTTCTGCTAAACAAGTGTCCAACAAGGAGTGTTCTTGGAAGAACCGTAGAAGAGGCTTTGAGAAACAACAAGCCAGATGTTTCATTCCTATGAGTATTTAGGTGTGTGGCGTATCCCAATATACCAAACAAATGGAGGAAAAAGCTGGACAAACAAAAGCCAAAAGTGCATCTTCATCGGCTACAATGATATAACTAAGAGTTATAAGCTGTTGTATAATCCAGTCACTAAGAAAGTAATCATCATCAAGGATATCTAGTTTCTTGAAGATGAAGCCTGGGATTGGAACCAGAAGATTGACTAGAAAAGCGTCACCATTGAAGATGAACCATTGGCGAGAGAGACAGAAAAATCTTCAACTAAAGATCCATTATCTTTGCCTAATAGTTCAATTTCTTCACCAAGAGCAGTTTCATAATCGCCGATACATCGTTCACAGCGATTGGGGGAGACGCCATCAAGATTCAAGGATTATATAATCACAAGAGATGATGATAGTAATAATGAAGGAATCACCGATGAAACTATGATAAACTTGTTTATTTGTAGAATATGACCCCATATCCTATGATGATGCAATAGTAAATGAGAAGTGGATCTAATCAATGGATGAATAAATCCACTCCATTGAAAAAAATGACACACGGGAGCTAACTTCTTTACCACCCGGTAAGAAGTCCATTGGTGTCAAGTGGGTGTACAAGATTAAGTACAAGTTAGATGGTCAAGTGGACAGATATAAAGCTAGGCTGGTTGTAAAAGGTTACAAGCAAAAGCCAGGACTTGATTATTTTGAAGTATTTACACCAGTGGCTTGAATGGATACCATTGGATGATTTTAGCACTCGCAACTCAAAATCATTGGAAGACCCACCAAGTGGATGTGAAATCAACATTTCTTAATGGTGTTCTTAAAGAGGAAGTCTATGTGGAGCAATTGTGGGGTTATGAGAAGAAATGGCATGAAAATCAAGTTTATAAACTAAAGAAAGTATTGTATGGGCTTAAATAGGCACTTCAAGCATGGTACACGAGAATTGACACGTACCTATTAGAGCATGGTTTTAAAAAATGCCCTTATGAGCATACATTGTATATCAAGTCAAACACTAACGATGACATAATAATTGTAAGCTTGTATATTGATGATTTGATATTTTCAGGTTGTTGTGAAAAGATGTTTGCTGAATTTAGGGAAGCTATGACTAGTCATTTTGAGATGATAGATTTAGGATTAATGTCCTATTTTCTAGGCCTTAAAGTGAAGTAGACAAATGATGGCATATTTATTTCACAGTAGAAATATGCTAATGATATTCTAAAGTGATTTAAGATGGAATCGCTCAAACCAATACGAACTCTCGTAATAGAATGGTGGGAGCTAAAGAAACAAGGAACCGGTGAACTAGTAAATCTCACTTATTTCAAAAGCATTTTTGTCAGTTTAAGATATTTGGTTTCTACAAGACCAGATATTACTTATGGTGTGGGAATTATTAGTCGATTTATGAAGAAACCATACCAATCACATTTGCAGGCAGCAAAAAGAATTACACAGTATGTCAATGAAACTTATGATCATGGGATTTTATATTCTCATACTGACAATTTTAGTTTAATGGGGTACACATATAGTGATCGGGCAGGTGATATCGAGACTTGGAAGAGTACTTTTGGATATACTTTTTTCCTCAAATTAGGAGTAATTTCTTGGTCCTCGAAAAAACAAGAAGTCGTTGCACTCTCGACAGCTAAAGCAGAATACATAGTGTTAGCTTCAGTAGCATGTCAAGTAATATGGCTTCATAGGATGCTATGCAAATTGATGCATGAATAGGCAGGTCTTACCAAAATAATGTATGATAACCAATCGGCTATGGCTTTAGCCAAGAATCTTGTTTTCATGATAAGAGCAAACACATAGATATCAAGTATCACTATATTCGCAAGCAAGTCAAAGATGGCGAAATTGAGCTTAACTTCTACAAATCGGAAGATCAAATTGTGGATATTTTAACTAAACCATTGAAGATGGACTTGTTTGAAAAATTAGAGACAATGCTTGGAGTTGTTGAATTCCAAAATCAATTTTAAGGAGGCTGTTGAAATAAAATAAAATTGATTATTGGACAACGGTTTATTGGATGCGTAACCTGCAAAACATTGAAGAAGAGCCGTAAAAACTTTATGGTTGGCTGCATGGACTTCAAGAATGAAAGTTATTAAAGACTTCTGTTACTTTATTGTATGTTTTGATTGTGCTTATGATTACCGTGTATGGGGTAGTTTTGTTTTCTTCATTAAATTCCCATCATTCACATTTGTGGGTTGCTATGTCTTAAATGTAATCATTAGCGTTTGTAAACTTCAATTCCTATATAAAGGGATGAAGTCATGAGTTGTAAATTAAGCCACAAGTCATAGTCCACAAAGACACAAAGAAGTGAAAGCATTCTCAATAAAAAGTTCTCCCTCCAATTTCTAGTGTTTTTATTCCTAATAACCAAAGTTTATTATCATTCTTTTGGTTCCAACAAAATGAACGTATTGAATGTGTAGGCATAACGTGCCACGACTAGTTAATGATTTAGTTGGGTCAAACACACGGCACGACATGAGCCGTCATTATATGGATGTAGCATAAAGTTGACTTATTGAGCACATTTCTTCCCAGTAAAACATTAGCTCTTAAGGAATTGATGAAGCAACATTCTTTGTTCATCTACTCAAAATTCGACAAAGAAAGGGAGGCGTTTTGCTCCATAGTCCAAACATAACAAGTCAGAAAGCATTAATAATCAAATCTCCACTCCAACGACTCACTTCAACATACAAGCAAACCAAATACAGCCTTGCAAGAAAAATCCATGGAAAGCCATTGAGGACAAGCATATAAGCCGAATTATTATTTCCTTTCATTTTTTTGAAGAGGCTTGAAAAGGTGGTGCTTGATAATCAATAGATTCTCAACGAAAATGAAATTAGCCACTTAGCCAGTGACTCCAAGAACTCCCTTTAGCTTCTTCACTTGGGCATCATCAAGGAAAGTGGTGGCCTCCACCAGCCCAAAGGGAAAATTATTACCGAACAAAGCAAAGTCCAAGATTTGAAGCCCTAGGCCCGGACTGCTGAAGCTGATTATGGCAAGAGTTGGACTTGTGCCAGCATTCAATTGGAAGTGCAATAGTCCCTGAGGGAAAATCGTGCTATCCCCTCTATTGAGGTTCTTTAAGGAGACAGTGTTTGCCGATGACGAGATGAACCCGACACAGATCTATCCTCAGCGGATGATGAGGACCTCCAAGCCGCCTAGGTGCGTGTGCATTGGGATGACCCCACTGAGGCCCATATTGAAATTAATGGTTGCAACTAATCTTATATCTGTAGATGATATAGAATATATAGCTGCTGAGCATATTCACGACTTATCTTAAAAGTGAGAAAGAAGATTCAATCTACACTAGAACGTTTATAAGTTCTAATTTGGAAGTTTACTTAACTACAATTGAGCACAAAATCACCTATAAACCAATAAGTACATAACATTACTTGTCACTTGCAACGCTTCTCTATCTCTAATAGAATGAAATTCTCATCCTATCAATACAAAAAAATAGTGAGTTTTTCTCATAAATTTTACATAGAATTTTTCATCCATTTGATAAAAACACAAATAAAAGTCCTTCTTTTGCCTACACCTGAATTTTATTCGGCAAATCAAACAAGAATTCTTGTAAAAATAAGAAGTCTATGAAAATAATAAAAAATACTAAATAAAATTTCGGCCCATCTCACTGCAGCCTCGCGTCCACATATACATATCTTACATGCGTTCGGCGGGGTAGAACAGAACAGAGAGGACGCACATACACAGAGCTCAGCGAATTCTCTCTCGCGTCATCATTTTCCAGGAGCTTCTAGGTCGCCATTCCCTCTTCATACTCGGGCACCTCCACTCCACCGGTAGCTGCCCTCTGATCACCGACCACCATAGTCTCTTCGCATTTGAACCCCATAGAATAAAGCAGAGAGTATTGGGAAGGAATTCTCATGTTAAGTTGTGATTCTCTCTCAATTTCCTCTATGCATTCTTACCCCTCTCTCTGTCGCCGATTGTCATCGCAGGCCACTTCCCCAACACCACCATCTTCGCAGCCACGGGAAGTGCTTTGTTTGCTTCCATTTTCAGGCCAACTTCATCGAAGTGCCTGATTCTCCTTCTCCCTTCTTTAGCTTGTTCCAGTCTTTGGTGCTTCAATTCCTGAAGCTCCATTCCCCTGATCTGATCACCAATCACAATCAGCTATTACTCTTCGTCAGGGTGAATCCATATACCCTGTTTCTGCTGAAGGTAAAGACCGAGTACTCAATGCCACCAGTGTGAAATGTGGTCGCGTTTGAGGCTTTCCTGATGACCTTGAGCATGCTGCGTTGCCTCTTTGTGATGAGATCTCTCCCTTATTTCTGGATCTAGATCCTTTGACAGAAATATCTACTACCTGTTTGATAAAATTCCTTAACTAGATCAGTGTGTCTTTCGATTCAGATTATGATTGAGAGCTTCCCTTTGCTTGATCGATACATTAGTTTTGTTGTATAGACTTTACTTGTATTTCATTTCCCTTCATTACAAAAGTTAGTAGCTATTCGTTATAGGAATTGTTATTGAAATTCTCGGATTAGAAGCATATCTAGTGTGTACATGAGATAAATCTGATATCTAAGTATTCCAGAACTTAGACTGAGGTGATCTTGAACGAAAATGAATCGATCCGTGCACATTTACTTCTTATGCTTCACAATATGTTGATCTATGTTTGTTGTGCTCAACTGCAAACATTTTATGAAAAAAATATTGCTAGGTTTGTTCTCTGTACATGTTGAGATCACAAGTGTATTGAACAAATGCTAATATCTTGAATCTTGGGTGCATGCTGCAAGAGCATTGAGTTGCTGCTCTAGTCATCACATACACATTCATTTTGGGTGGGCAATGTTACTGATTGGTTCATCTTCATATGCGTTGAGTTGTTGATGCGGTCACCTTGTTGTGTTCGTACCAATGTGTTATGCTATGGATTATGTCTATTCTGTGCATGCTTGCTGTTCATATGTCCTAGTATGTGGAATTGTTCGATTGTGTCATTGATGTGCTGTTCATTCATGCCAAGCAATTACTGTCCAGATTTCCTCTTTCATTTTTTTCCGTTCTATTTTGGTGAGCCCCTAGTGTTATGACTGAAGAATTTAGAATTGCAACAGCGTGTATACGCATTCATTTTGGGTGGGCAGTGTTACTGATTGATTCATCTTCGTATGCGTTGAGTTGTTGATGTGGTCACGTTGTTGTGTTTGTACCGATGTATGATGTGCTGTCTTACGGATTATGTCTATTCTATGCGTGCTTGTTGTTCATATGTCCTAGTGTGTGGAATTGTTTAATTGTGTTGTTGATGTGCTGTTCGTTCGTGCCAAGCAGTTGCTACCCAGATTTCCTCTTTCATTTTTTTCTGTTCCATTTTGGTGAGCCTCTAGTATCGAGGCTAAAGAATTCAGAGTTGTAACGGCCCGGTATGAGGAGACTATTGTTCAAATTCTTTTGGGCTTTGTTTGTTTCGTAAAAATCGAATGATTAGAAAATCATTTTCCTAAAAATGTTGGTATCTTTCAAGACATTTATGTAATTTCAAACTAATCTAAAGGATTTAAAAAATTTATCGTAGAAAGTAAGTTAGGGCCTGTTTGTTTGGCTTTTGTTTTCGTTCCCTGGAACATAATTTTTGTTCTTTCGTTCACGGGAACAAAAAACAGAACGTTTGTTTGCGTTTTTGTTCCAAATCTATTTTTGTTCCCAAAACACATTTGGAACATAAACAAGAAACAAAAAAAAATTGTTTCTTGTTTACGGAACAAAATTTAAGAACACTTTTTCTCTCTCTTCCATTTTTTTTTTTCTTTTTCTTCTTCTTTTCTTCTTCTTTTTTCTTTTTTTTTCTTTGGCCGATGTGACCTCGGCCATGGGCGGCGATCGGCCGTCAAGGGGCCGACAACCTCGCCGATGTCGCCGACGGCCCCAGGTGAGCTCGGCCTCGCCGGATCTAGGCGAGCTCGAGCTCTCCTAGCCAAGGTGAGGCCAAGCTTGCGCCAACCTGGGCGAGCTCAATCTCGCCCCGGATCCGGCGAGGCCGAGCTCGCCCGGCCCGGCCGGCCGTTGGGCGGCTCGGCCTCGTCGGGGGCTTCCAAGCCTCGCCGTGGCCGGGCGCAGGCCGCCGGCCCTAAATCGGTTGGTTGCCGTCCATGGCTGGGGCGGCGACCGGCCAAAAGAAGAAAAAAAAGGAAAAAGGAAAAAAAAAAAATAAATAAGAAAATAAGAAAAATAAGAGAAAAAATAGAAAAAATAAAAATAAAAATATTTAAAAATTAAAAGAAATAAAAAAATTATATAAATTTACCAAACGTGTTTTCGATTATTTTTATATTTCTTGAACAGTTTATCAAACGCGTGTTTTTTGTTCAAATATTGTTCCTGAGCGAGAAATAGTTTTGTCTATTTACATTCTAACAATTTTTAAGCAAAATGTTCTGCGGCACCCTTATAAGCTACATTTCATATGGGGACTATTAATTCATGAAGCTATATCATTGTTTGAAAAGTTTTTGCTAAATAAATGTCTTGTGTAGCAAAATTATTTTGTTCAAACGATCAAAAAAGAAAAATGTAATATGATTCTTTTTCATATCCACTCATCTACCAATAAAGAAATGTCTTGTGGAGCAGAGTAATACCGTGACTATTTGAGGCCACCGCTGTATGTGAGTATCATCAGGGATAAAGGCGCGATAACCAAGCATGAACTGCCAGCGGAAGACTCGAAACAAGGAAAAACGCCAAAATAGGGAGTTATCAAGTCCGTCTCTGCAGGGGCAGTTTAAGGCGAAACCCGCGCTTCCATGGCAGTCACTGAGGTGCAGGACGAGCGTCAAGAATTTCGGGAATGGATGAATAAAGGTTTGAACGAGAACAGCAAGCTCTTGAACGAGGAGCTAACAACAGAGCCTCTCAGCCAAACTGGTCAGAGCTGATGCCGATGATCGCATGAGGTCGAGTTGGAGATGGCAATGGTGGCGACGTTGCTCTAGAAATTCAGCTGGCGTTACAGTGAGGGAGCTCGGCGGAATGGTGAGGTGAGGGAGAAGAATCATCAGAGCTCCCTGACGCCGGTAGTAGAGCTCGAGAGATATAAAAGCCATAGAGAGGACCCTTCGGTCCTGTTGGCGTGTGAAGAGGAATCCAGGCGCGACAAAGGTGGAGGCCAGGAGAGGAAGAGAACCGGTTTCCATGAGTGATTCCAAATCCGAGAGAATAAATGGAGAGGGAATTCGTCTCTCTCTCTCTCTCTGTGGACACTAAAAAAAACCAACGTCATACACATCGCAGAGGGGAGGGATTCTCTGGAATTTTGTGGAGAAGACGCACGCTCAGGAGTTCCTTCCTCCTCTGGATCTCCTCCTCTGCGGCTGCATTCAATCTCGCCTACCCCCTGCGGATTCCACCATGACCAGGTCTTCTCTGATCCTACCTCTCCCGACGGCCACTCATGAGCACCTGCAAGAAATGAGGCGCACACATGCACAGAGAGCGAGAGAGAAGGAGAAAGGGAGAGTTCTGAAGAATTATGAGCTGGGTTGGATCTGATGGGCTCAAATGGTGGGCCAAAAAGCCTAAAGTGATGTAATGAATGTGGATTTATACACACTAACTATTTTATTTTTTATATTTTATTATTATTTAGTAAAAGCAATGTTTGACTTGTCGGCAAAAGTGAAGGTGTCAACCATATTCAGCTGTCGACACCTAAATTTTGGCGATTTAGTCACGTTATTTGTGCGTAGAAAATTATGGGTTAATTTTATCCCTGAAAAAATATTAATTGCATAGCATATAGATTTAGGTGCATTTACTTTTAATTTGCATTCTTTGCGTTTATTTATTGAATGGTGGCGAATGAGTTCAAATTAGTTAGACTAAGCGCATAGGCGAGTGAATTGGCCCAAGCACTTTTTTTTTTTTAAGTGATCAGAAATTATCCTGAGAAAATAAGAATTTGAAATTTTTAAGGATATCTATTTGGAAAAAATTGAAACCCTAATCGGTGGGCTATAAATGGGTTTGTTTACGTAGGGTTTGAGGCTGCAATTGAGTACGACGAAATTGAGAAACACAGGTGAGAATTGAGAGAAACGACAGATCGTGAGGAAAATTGATAACGAAAAGTGCTGCCTTCTTACCTTCGAGAGTTCAATGGGACTCCATCGACGATCTCCACGTGCGCCTGCAGTTCTTTCCCGGTGATGGTATCGTGTCCGTGAAGGTTGCCAAGCGTCAATTAATCTACTGTCCCCGCGGTTCAGTCTCAATTCGCCACGCCGGGTGTTCCATTGCCATCCCACCGTGTCCCAACTTCCGCCAGCGTCCGGTGTTCTTCAAAGTGGCCTGAATAGCGTCGCCAGCATCTATCCATTGGTGTGGATGCGACTGAGAGTTCCTCAATTCTGAGTTGCGCCCAGATTAATCCTAAGCCCGACACTTCTGATGCCCGCCGGTCTTGCTGCATCAACATTGTTGCTCATCGTTCAGTCCACAGATTGTTTCCGCCCAATCAGCCTCACCATTCTGGCCTCAATACCGTGACCGGTTCTCAGCACCGACGATTCCCCAGCGAGGTCGACAAGCAACCTCCCGACGAATTACTTAAGCTTTCGACAGTTTTGCAGGTTTCATAGTGTCCCGGAAGACAGCCCATCGAATTTGTCACGACTTTGTCAACTCACACTGAGATACCACCATGACCGTTGCCCTAGAGCCGTGCCATGTTGTGCCATGCCCATCGTTGGTCCGTTCTACCGATTGGGTTTTTGGAAAAACTTCAAATTTAGGTATAGATCTATTTTATTTTATTATGAAGATTTAGTAGATTTAATTTCTTAGGTAGATTAGTTCTATCTTGTTTTAGTTTTGATATTTTATCTTTGTTTGAAATATTTTCCAATGCATGATTGAAATTCCCTGAGGTAGCATCCAGTGCATGACATGCAGTTTGTATTCTATCTTTATAAGGCTTTAGATGGAATAATTATTCATGCGGGAGTAAAACTGATATCTTGATCTTTAAGGCTTAAGATCAATTTATCGATTTTATTAGCAAAATAGTCAAGTTTGAATTTCAAATTGAGTGATGGATAATATTCTTGACGATCATGGTTGGTTTGATGTTTATCTCATAATTGTTCTATTTATCCCGAAAATACAAAAAAATTGCATTTGTATCCCATGTAGATTAGGATTGATTGCATGATATGTTAGTTAGTCATTTTTTTTAAATGCATGTTTAGATGATATCTAGGATAGATGATATCTTTGAAATAGGTTGCATATTCAGGATAGGGATTTTATTTCAAAAATTTTCGAAAAATAAAAATGCATTCATTTAGGATGTTAGTTTTAAATTTGAATTGCATGTTTAATTATTTGGGAATTTTAATTTCGAATTTCATGAAAAGGAAAAAAAAACTTAGAGCTAGGGCATTCTTTGCGTCATTGCATACTAGAGTAGGATTGCATGTTTAATTTTATTTTCTACTTAGTTATAGTCTTAGATAATTTTCTTTAGATTAGACCACATGCTTATTTATATCATATAGTTTAGGTCATGTTGCCATGTCATATCATTTCATGTTAGATTAGTAGCATGCATTGCATGATTCTCATTGAATAAGTGAAAAAAAAATTGAGTGATTGCGTGTTAATTAGAAATCATATCTAGGATTGTTGGATGTGAATTCTGATCTAACAATGCAAATGCTTTCGTTGCTATGAGGTAAGTCTTGCAATTTATTCACTGCTTTATCTGTGTGTTAAATTGGTAGTTTGTGCGCGCGATAATAACCTCACATGTTAAAATATATTTAAAATCAATTCAGGCTACCTGCAAAACATTTTTTCAAAATAAAAGAAAGGTACCCGAAAGGCGTTAGAGAAATCTAACGTAATCAAGTCCCGAACTCACAATCTCTAGTTTGTAGGAGTAAAGTAAATCTCATTACTTTACTTGGGTGTCTATCGACCCACAAAAAATAGATTAATAGCGACTCTAATTAAAAAATCATTTGCATATTATGAACTTAAACCTAAGTCGCAAGTTGGTATGGGCTTGGGAGAGTTCGAGTTAAGTTTAGTCTTAGCAATCCATTAGCCTAATTTAGGTTGTTCACACCTGAAAATTTGATCGCGACATCAGCAGATCGTTGTAGAGGAGCGAATAATTTTAAAGTAAGTTCTTAAAAATAGTAAGTTTAAAATCTCTTGAATTAGTTGGACTTTTCAAATTATTTGAAAGTAATTTTTTTCATTAGTTTTGCAAGAAAATCTTTAGGCGATGGTTTTTAAGGGAAAGATAGTTGAGTATGAGGCTTCAAGTATCTGGACTCGTCCAAGGTCAAGAAAAACTGTAATTACAGGAGTGCCAACTTAGTCGAATTAACATTTCCACCTTTTGACTCGACCCATATATCATGACACCAGTTTTCTAAAAACCAAATCACCATCAAATCTCTCAAGGTATTTGGAAAATTACCTAATCAGTCCTAAACATATTTCATAAATATCAATTTAGTCATAAAATTTTTAGAATTTTACGAATTTAGTCCCTAAATATTTACAAGATTCTAATGTAGTCATTCCAATTAATCTTCATCGGAAATCGTTGACATAGCGTTCTCTTAATCACCAGCCTTACGCCGACACATGAGTGATTTTTAGTGAAAATTGGCTAAAATGATTACATTAAATTTTAAGTAATTATTTAGAATTAAATCGACATCCATACAATATGTTTAAAACTGATTGGACAATTTCTCCCAAGATATTTAGCGTGCATTTGGTTTGCAAAAATGTTCTAATAAAAACTTTCTTTTTGTTTCATCTTCTACTTTCTTGATAATATGTTGGTGAGTGAAAAAAAAAAAGTAGGAGCTTTCCAGCGGGAATGAAAATTATATAAATATTTTGGTGTCCTATATAAAATAAGGTCAATTTTGGTGGTTTTCAATTTTAAGGTTCAAAGTTTAGGAAACACGTCAACCAAAATATGCACCAAACGTATTTTTGAGAATTTTAGAGGAAAACAATGGTGGAACCCAACCGGGTAGCTGTATTGGTTGAGAGTTTTTCATTCATCGCCGAGGTCGAGAGTTGCTAGCGTTGTAAGTGGGGGGCCATGGTGTTTGGGTCCTGTACTAGTCTCCCCCGAGGTATAAGGGCTCGGCCCTTTGGTGCCATCCGGGCACGGGGAGCCCATGGTGAAATCCTCAATTACCAACATAAAAAAAAAAAAAAAACAATGAATTGAAGAATTTCAATTGTATAACTATATTTTACATGAAAGCTATCTCTTTATAAAGATTCAAACTTGAATTAGATTGAAGTTCTTTACTATTGCTTTTGGGCTCGACAAAAGTGATGTACTCATTTTGCTAATGAATTATGCAACTAAAGGCTTACAAATGCCGAAATAGCTTTTCAAGCGCAGGAAGCAACTTAAGCGGGTAAATACTCAATTTGATCATGGTTTCAACTATCGGGGATGGAATGAACTTAGAAGAGGGACAAAGTCATCAAATTGAAATTTTTACTTTTGCTTTTAGGCTTGAAAAGTGAAGTGCTCATTTTGCTGATGAATAATACAACTAAAGGCTTGCAAATGAAGTTGTCCAAATAGCTTTCCCAAGCCCAGAATGAACTTAACTTGGTAAAGACTCAATTTGATCTTGGTGTCAACTGTCAAAGGATGGAATGAACTTTGTAGTAGAAAGAGATATAGTTATCAATTTGAAGTTCTTTACTTTCTTTTGTGCTCAACAAAAGTCAAGGGATCATTTTGCTGATGAATTATATGACTAAAGGCTTGCAAATTAATTGATTGAATTGCTTTTCCAAGCCCTAAGCAATTAACATGGTAAAGAGTCGACTTGATCAAGGTGTCTGTCAAGGGATGGAATGAACTCTATTGTAAGCAAGAGGAATAGTCATCAAATTGAAGCTTTTCACTTTTGCTTTCAGTCTTGACAAAAATGAGGTGTTCATCTTGCTAATGAGTTATACGACTAAAGGCTTGCAAATTAAGTAGCCCAAATAGCTTTTGCAAGCCCAAGAAGCAACTTAACTTTATAAAAACTCAACTTGATCATGGTGTCAACTATCAATGGATAAAATGAACTCTCTAGTAAGAAAGAGAGATAGAGTCATCAAATTGAAGTTCTTTACTTTATTTTTTGTACTTGACAAAAGTGAGGTGCTCATTTTGCTGATGAATTACACGACTAAAGGCTTGCGAATTAAGTTGCCTGAATAGCTTTTCCAAGCCCATGGAGCAAATTAACTTGTTAAAGAGTCAACTTGATCATGGTGTCAACTGTCAAGGAATGGAATGAACTCTAAAGTAAGAAAGAGGGACAGGGTCATCAAATTGAAGTTCTTTTACTTTTGCTTTTGGGCTTGACAAAGTGAGGTGCTCATTTTTCTAACGAGTCATACAACTAACAGCTTGCAAATTAAGTTGCCCAAATAGCTTTCGCAAGCCCAAGAAGCAACCTAACTTGGTAAAGACTCAACCTGTTCATTGTCAAATTATCAAGGGATGAAATGAACTCTATAGTAAGAAATAGAGATAAGAGTCATCAAATTGAAGTTCTTTACTTTCTTGTTTGTGCTTGACAAAAGTGAGGTGCTCATTTTGCTAATGAATTACACGACTAAAGGCTTGCGAATTAAGTTGTCTGAATAGCTTTTCCAAGCCCAAGGAGCAACTTAAATTGGTAAAGACTCAACTTGATCATGGTGTCAACTGTCAAGGGATGAAGTGAACGCTAAAGTAAGAAAGAGGGACAAAGTCATCAAATTTAAGTTCTTTACTTTTGCTTTTGGGCTTGACAAAAGTGAGTTGCTCATTTTGCTAATGAGTTATATGACTAAAGGCTTGCAAATTAAGTTGCCCAAATAGCTTTTGCAAGCCCAAGAAGCAACATAACTTGGTAAAGACTCGACTTGATCATGGTGTCAATATCAAGGGATGGAATGAACTCTTTAGTAAGAAGAGATAGAGTCATCAAATTGAGGTTCTTTACTTTCTTTTTTGTGCTTGACAAAAGTGAGGTCCTCATTTTGTTGATGAATTACACGACTAAAGACTTCAAATTCAGTTGTTGGAATAGCTTTTCCAAGCCCAAGGAGCAACAACTTGGTAAAGTCAACATGATCATGGTGTGGCTTGTGAAGGGATAAAATGAACTCTATAGTAAAAAAGGGGAGACAAAGTCATCAAATTGTAATTCTTTACTTTTGATTTTGGGCTCGACAATGCTAATGTGTTATATGACTAAAGGCTTGCAAATTTAGTTATCCAAATAGCTTTTGTAAGCCCAAGAAGCAACTTGACTTGGTAAAGCGCCTTGATCTAAGTGTCAATTGTCAAGGGATGGAATGAACTCTATAGTAAGAAGAGGGATGGAATCATCAAATTAAAGTTATTTACTTTTGCTTTAGGGCTTGACAAAGTGAGGTGCTCATTTGCCGATGAATTATATGACTAAAGGCTTGCATTTTAAGTTGCAGAAGCCCAGAAGCAAATTAACTTGGTAAAGACTCAACTTGATCATGATGTCAACTATCAATGGATGGAATGAACTCCATAGTAAGAAGAGAAGCGAGTCATCAAATTGAAGTTCTTTACTTTTGCTTTTGGTCTTGACAAAAGTGAGTGCTCATTTTGTTGATGAATTATCGACTAAAAGCTTGCAAATTAAGTTGCCCAAACAGCTTTCCCAAGGCCAAGAAGCAACTTACCTTGGTAAAAACTTAACTTGATTATGATGTCAATTGTCAATGGATAGAATGAACTCTATAAAAAGAAAGAGGGACAGTCATCTTAAAGTATTGGTTTCATTACTAAGGACTAAACCTAATGATCTATGGCACCAAAACATGAGGCTACTTGCCCACTAGTCATCTTAAAGTAAGTTATTAGCTACATTTGATGTGAGAAAGCAATATCATTGTTAAAAAACTGTTAATAAATAAATCTTTTTTGTACTAATTTTTTTTTTTCAAAAGATTGAAAAAGAAATAATACGATTTATTCGTATCCACTCATCTCACCCATAAAGACATGAAGGACGTCACAGAGATTTGTAATCCTATTAGGTAAACATTTTTTTATTGACAAATACTATGTAAAAGAAAGAATTATGTCAAGTTTTCTTACTTTTCAATGATAATTTGACCAAAGAAACGTGCCAGAGTCACCCGACCGTTGGCTCACGTTTATGCCTGGACTCATTATACTAGCCACACCGCTCTCGCTTTAATAGACGAGTATTAAAAGTATCTTAATAGCATTTATTTATTTCAATGTTAAAAGCATGTTTGAAACTTTTTTTTATTATAAAAATTTCCTATAGATGTTTAAGGAAACTTAATAAATGAAGAATTAAAACAACCTATAATTTTTTACATCAATTACAGGCATGTAAGCATGTTCTACTTTAATTTTCTTGTGCGTTTGGAAAAGGTTCATTTCGAAAGCTAAGTTAGTAAGATAATTATACCTCTACGTAATTATAGGGTTAAATTGTTGATTACAAAAAATTAACATTGATGGAGAAAAATAAAATTAAATTACTCATTCATCAAAATTAGACAAGAGTAATACATACACACACACACATACATACATAGAGAAAATACCAAATATTGTGTGTGTGTGTGTGTGTGTGTGTGTGTATTACTCTCGTCTAATTTTGATTTATGAAATCACATTACAAGTATCACAAATATCTTCACCGTATAATATAATTTTTAATGATCAATTTTTTTCTTTAGCTGTTCAGTAACATAATGCAAGGTGGTAGTTGTAAATAGGATATAGATATCCAAAAATTAAAAATTAACTTTATTGCGAAAAATATAAAAAATAAAAGGATGTGTATCAAAACCATAAACTCCAATTTAAAGATCTCTACCATGTGGGAACACAAGTTGTCAAAATATTTAAATACATTCATTCATTTGTTTAAGTTTCTGAAATAAGCAGCACTGCTCCCATAAATTTTTATGTGACATCAAAATTTCACATTTTGAGTTCAATTTTTTTAGAATCTGCTACCATATATATGCATGTTTTGATCTTAGGCCAAAGTCCAACTTACACTTGGGGGAATAATTGAATATTTATATATTAAACAATAGCTCCATTTATCTACATAAGCTAATTCATTTGAATAGTTGTAGCTGTTTTACAAGATATTATAGAGCGTAAAAAAAGTCCATTGCAAATACAAACAAATGACATGTACATATAGATAAATAGATCACTCATTAAAAAGATTACTATATTAATTTTGAAGTAATGACTAAATGCCACAAATGGAACTGGTGTGTTGATTTACATTAAGTATGGCAAGTCACTCGCCCTACCAAAGAGATTTGAATGGGGATGGGATGAAACTTCCTATTCCGCCTGTAGGGCTAAGGAATATGCTCTACCCCGCCTCAAGAACTAGCCCAAAGGGTGATCCTATATCTAAAACATGGAGATTTCTAGTATTAACCTTGTTCCTTTACATAAATTGTATTATTATTGTAATATAATGTTTCTCATTTTCAAAATTGATTTCAATATAATTTAAATACTTCAAACCCTTTTCTCATCGATTTTTTCGTGGAAATATTCCAAAGTAAACTTTATGGTAATGGATCTAAGGATTCCAAATTCATATATATTTGCCCACATGATTTATTCAACTTGGAAATTTTTTCGAGAGTTCATATAATTATGCTTGTTAAAGAATTTAATTGAAATTTTTTTATCTTGAAATTAATTGAACCTGCTCTGTCTTGTTCCAGCGCCACCCACCCCTATTTTACATGTAGCAGTATTTCCCGTTCCAACTAATAATTCAAAAAAAAATGGATTAATTACAGCTTACACCGGTGGAGTAAAAATTTTCCACACGAGGCCTTATACAACCGTCGGTTTTGATGGTTATTAAAGAGAGTGAGTGGTTAAAACTCTTAAATCAAGGATGGACAAAGATTGTTTGCGCAATTTTTATTTTTATTTTTACACTCGCACTACATTCCTGTAACACATTTCATATAAATGATATAACTACTTATCAAAGAAGAGTGAAAAAGAAAAAACCAGAGCACCTCATTTACTTCTAATTTATTTATATTTCCCACATTGAACTTGTAAATAATACCATACAAGCAATGAATATCTCCTACTGAGATCAGGTATTCAATAATAAATCAATGATGATATCCACAGCGAATAAAATTGCAAATATACAACCACAATAACACATAAACCAACAACAACACAGTTTTAACATTTGCTTATGATTCTTTTTTTCCTACATTGAACTTGTAAAAGATAATACCACACAAGCAATGAATATTTCCTACTAAGATCGGTATTCACAAAGCATAATCGTGAAAAGATATAGATCACTTTAACTGTGGGAACATTATTGATCGAATCTCACTCCGGATAAACATTAGCTCATCCTCACAAAACAGGGCATGAAAAGAAACGGTGACCAAGTGATGAAATTTATGGAAAAACAAAAGTAGGGCACATAGTAAAGCAGAATTTCATTAGAAAGGCCGGCACTGCTGAGCCACAATTGACTGCACCTATGAAAGCTAAATCAAGAAGGAAATCGCAAACCTTGTAAAGTGTGCGAATATCAATGCACAAGGAGAGATGAAATCTTGCAAGAAAGTAGAATCGTCGTGGCTCCTTGCCGGAGTTGGTGCTTGAATTCGTCGGATTAGAGCTATCGAGAAAAAGACGTGTTTTTTGTGAGAGGAGTCATGTGTGTAAAAAAAGGAGAAGGAAAAGGAGAATGTAGGGTTTTTTAATAATAGATCGACAAGAGAAATCCTATCCGAGTCTATCCCACCCCTTCCCCTCGGATTTTTTTATCCGACTATATCCCCTCTTTATTTAACCTTATCTTATCTTAGCCGGCTATCAAACACGGGATTTAAACAATTCATTGATACGACGAGTGCGCATGATCAATTATCATACAAATAGGATGGCTGTGTAACAGATGTATCTTAATTCATAGTGTTGCTTGTCAATATTTATAACCATTTCACATCAAGTAATAGTAAAATGGTTTCCGAGAAAATACTGAG